>VZRN01006264.1:1071098-1191816 GCA_013397935.1 Dasyornis broadbenti
AAAAAAAAAAAAAAAGATAAGAAAAAAGGTTTATTGTTTTGAGGTAGAGCTGGCTCTTCTTGTGCAAGCTCTTTCACTGGGGTTATCTGGGTACATTTTTCATCTTCAGTGTCTGTGACATGCTGTGTCACTGAAGTATTTCCTACCTGATTAGCACATTCCTAAATCAATGTGAAAAAGACAGAGGGTTGATATCAAAACCTTTTCTCCCCTCGCCAGGCTGTAAGCAGGTAAGAAACACAACCTTCCAGTTTGCACCCTCCTTACCAGAAGGACAGTCACAGGAATTCAGTAGATATTTCTTTCCTCTCCCTTCTCCTTAAAGCAATTTTTTTGGCAAATTCATATGGTCATGAGTGATCACAAGGGGACAGGTACCAAGTGCTGCTGGCAAGGAGAGCTGCACCAAGGTTCCAAGGGTTGTAACAAAGTGGTTTTCAAAAATCTCATACAATTCCTTGACATGTCTCCCTTTCTGATATGTGACAGATTGGACTGAGCTTTGAGTAGCACCAAAAGACAAAATTCAGTTATGGGATGTAAGAAGAGGTAATACTAGAAGGAAGGGTATGAGGTTTCTCCTTAAAGGAATATGCAGCAGCTGAGAGGTAACAGAAGTCCTGGTACAGTGAAGGGACAAGCTACTCTTTCTCTGAGAAGGAATTATGTACAGATAATTTAGCCCCACAATACATTCCTCCCTCCTATATACACACACACTTGTACATAATCTGAACACCTGTCACCCAGCCAAGGTCAAACCACTGCAGTCCTTTTTGGCTGACAAACTTGGAGCAGTGTGTGGCTATGGCACGGTGGTGCCGTGCTTTGCAAGACCACGGGTGCTGCTCTTCTGAGCCCCAGCCATTCCTCCTCAGCTGCCAGACCCTGGCCAGGAGTCCAAGGCTACAACAAAGCCAGCCAGGCACAGAGGGGCCTCCCCAGAGGGCTGGCCAGGCATCACCATGGGAGCAAGTCCACAACAGAGTGAGGGTGTGAGGGCGGAAGAGAACTGGAACAGGCTGCCAAAGGAGCTCATGGGGATCTCCCTCTCTGGAGGCATTTGGAACTCACCTGGATGATTCTGTAATCTTGATGGATTGGACTGGACTGGACTGGATTGGATTGGATTGGATTGGATTGGATTGGATTGGATTGGATTGGATTGGATTGTGTGTGGGGCCAGCACAGGTGTGCCCATGATGGAAGCTTCATTACTCACCTCTGCCACAGGCCTTGTTTTTGCCTCACTCCTGACCAATTGCTGCTGCAGTCAAAGACTTTGCTTCCAACCTGGCACCTGTGCTCTGGCTCTAATGGCAGCTAAACCTCACCGCTTTGTTCCTTTTCCCCAGGCCACACTGGCTGTAGTGGGGAGACAGGGGTTTGAGCCCAAACCAGGGACCTGAGGAGGTATCCTAGGCCTATGTGACCCCATGGGCATCGCTGCAGGGTAGAAGCTGCCAGGGAAGCGAGGGGTGTTACACAGTAGGGCCTGGTGCCAGCAGGAAACCCACGGAGCAATCCTTGCTGCCTTGGGAGAGCCCTGTGTTTTCCACTGCTGGATACTGGAGGTATCCAGGAAATTGCTACCACAGGCATAGCCTCTTCTCAAATTATTCTTGAGCTTCCCCTTTTGTCCACCGGTAGAGGCAGAGACAGGGCTAGAAGGACCCACTGCATGTGCATGACACGTCTGTATCCAAAACAAGGAAACTTGAAATACGGATTTTAGTTCTTTTGGTGGGTTCTCTTAAGACAATTTGCTGTCTCCATGTCTGGTGAAGACAGGGCAATGGTGAGCCCCAGTCATAAAAATTAAATTGCTAGATCCCTTCAGATGGAAAAGATTTCTACCCATGAACTCTAAGTAATAGGGGAATTTGTGCTGCTTATTTCCTAAGTCTGAGGTCCTGCTTTGCAGTCAGTGAGTTTTAAGGTGAAAGAAGGGGAAAAGATTTCTTACAGGGTTTGGGGATTTTTTTTGAGTGTGTAAATAAGGACATTTTAAGGTATGTGGATATAGTAATTATTTTTTCAGTTGTATTGGGGACCTTGAGATCCATGACGCAAGTGGTTGTCTCTTAAACTCAAGGACTGACCAAATGACACAACCAAGGCCATTGCCGTACATTTAGATGTGCACTGTAAGGTTCAGTACAATACATTTATCATCAGTGTGCTTTGCTGCTATTTACCATCCATAAAGTGCTGAAATTGAGACTTTTTGGTTCTTCCAGTCCTGGTAAATAAGCTTGGTCTACTGGTTGTTGTGCATGACAAAGGGTTAGGACTGAAGACATTATTCATTTTCAATCATGTGATGATAAAGTTGAAAATTCTGACATAAAACTTATTAAGAAAAAAGAAATTGTTTAAGATGGTGAAGTATTTTTTGAAGGTTTGAAATATTGTGCTGATTATCCTGTCCCCAAAATTCTGAGATAAATTGTAGCCAGGGAAATGCAATTGTTGCACTGTATTTGCTGTGCTTCACTCCATGAATAGCTACATTTTACTGCAGAGAAAATTATTCCTACCTGTGTGCAATGTTTGAAATGTAGTCCCATCACCAGTGAGTTCTGTGATGATTAGGTATTGTACTGCTGAGAGTTCATATGTAGCCATCAAAAAGAGCCATCAGGAAGAAAAGCTTGCAAATCCTTCATCTGGTTGAAGTTCAGCTTATTGCTACACCATAGCTATTTTTGTTCATGTATACTCTTTGGATTACTTAGTTTTAACATTGTATTTCCCGCACAAAATTCAGCTCTCTTGAGGCTTCTTGGAAGATGGTATCCCTGATTGCAGAGGTACTATAGTTAGAAGACTAGAGAATTAATAGCAATGTGAGGAAAAAACTACAGCCCATGTGGAGGGTAGCTGAGTGCCCTGTAAGGTGCCAAGTTCAGGTACAACTTGGTTCAGGTACAACAGTTCAGGCTTTGATGTTTCCAGGAGACCATAGCAAAGTTCTAATTATTGCTCAGCACTAGGAAAAAGCATAAAGGCTGGTGTAAGAAGGTCTGGCTTAAACATCTGAGAGTGAAATTATCTATACAAGGAACATGTGAAAAGAGCCAATAGAGCTCGTTAAAGCTGCAGAGAAAAGATACAAGTTGCTTCTCTCTGTCTAAAAGATTTTTGAGAATCAGAAGAGCTTTGACTTCAGATATAAGGGATCATGCTAAGGCCATTAACACCCTGGGGCTAAAAGGCAACAAATGCCGCAGATAAATATGAAATAGCTGAGACGTCAGGATCCTGTCTACATGCAAGGAATGTGTAGGATTTTTGTGTGAGCTCTGGTGGACAAAGATCAAAGGGCCCCCAAATCTTGCTCTGGGATGCTGCAGCAGATTGTCTGGTAGAGAATAAAATTTTTTTCCCCTCTCTCTTACAACCTCTAGTGGCCAAAATGCACAAATTCAGGTAGAAACTACATGCTGGAGTCAGTAAGGCTGCCTTCCACTGGATTTTGATGCATGTGCCACAACTGGAAAGGGGAATCCCATGGGAAAGGATCCGCACAAATGTCTCAGAGCATCTCCCTGCACTGGAGCAGGATCCCTTAGTGAAATATATCTCAGCAAATGTATTTTTAAAAAGCCTTCTTGGAGCACTATTGGAAACTTTGTTGCCTCTGTCCCAGTGCTGTGATTTTGCTGGTGTAGCTGCTCTTTGGGCATGGGAAGAAAGACCCCAACAACAAAAAAGACAAAATAAACAGAAAAAAGTATAATATTTTATATACTGTATCTCATTATTGCATCTCCATCTAAACTTTCAGTTGTTGCCATCCTGTACTCTTTCCAACTGGCATAATTTTATAAGGGGATTTAATATGTTTCCATTGCACAAACCACATACTAACAGAGAGCTTGTTTCCTATGTTTTTGTCTTGCTCTTGCCTCTGATCTACAGGATCACCCCTGCAGCAATGACAAAAAATACGCACATGGAACTGCATAAAGTATTTATTCAGCTGGTTTAGCAGCTGGATATGAGCAGGAGGAGCCAAACACAACAAAACCTGCCAGCTCTCCCAGGCCCATTCACTGCTGCTGGAAAAAGCACTCAAAGGCCAAACAGGAGTTCTGCAAAATGCTGGATGGCCACTAGTGGGAGAGAGGAGCTCACAGTATGCATAATTCCACTTCTTTTTTCTATTCAAGTGCCTCTTTTTCTATATTTTTTTTTTCTCTTTTTCTTTTCTTTTTTTTTTTTCACTTTGCTTTTTTCTCATTTCCAATTACATATAATCATAATCCAAGCCTCATAAATACTATTAACACCAAAACCTGAGACACAAGAAGGAAAGCTGGCGATTTCTGGTTATGAAATGAGCTCACAAACACGGGTAAGAGTGGACCACAAAAGCTTCGAGCACAGCTCTTTTATAACCTGAGATGCTGTTGCAACTCAGAAATTATTATTCTGACCTTAGAGTCATTGCAATGCCCTCACTGGGTGTTATGGCCCTGGTTGTAACGTGCTGCTGTTCATCTTACAGCATGAAAGCTTTGCTGCATAACTTTCTCTATGCACAAAATCAGATTCACTGTCTTAAGAACATAACCAGAGAGCAGATGGTGCTCAGTAACAAGGGATCTTTACAAATATGGCCTCTTGAATTATAGCAGGGACAATCTTTCCTTTTCATGTGGTGAGCGGCCATTACCAGTGAGCTGCTGGCCAGTGATGCTGCAGGGCAGGGCAATACTGGAAAGATTGAGATCTCTCCTCTGCTCCCCCAGGGTTCTGCAACCCTGCTTGCTTCATGATTTCACTTTGTCTTTGAACTTCACCTTCTTTCCTTGCTTTTAAGGAAGGTCTTTCAGGCTTACAAGGCTTTCTTTTGCTTCACTGGATATTTGCTCCCACAGTCCAGAGATACTGAACGATGTATTTCCCTGCATGACTTCTGAAGGGGAATAGTCTCCATATTCCAGTGTGTCCAAGATGGGACTGTCCATGCTCCCAGAACTCTTCTCAACTGGTATTGTATGAAAAAAAGCTCTGCCCAGAAATGAAATTGCATGGCAAAAATCAGAAAGCTTACCACATGTAGCTGTGTCCTGGGGATTAAGGAATGACCCCAAGCACATCACCATACCATCAATGGATGAGAAAATCTTTCCCCCTTCCTTGTAAGGTCACAGGACATTCAGCTGGTTGGCAGGAGACTTATTTTGCACCAAAGTCTACTCCAGCGCTGAATGGCAGGCTCTGTCCTCAATCTCAGTGATCACATCCTCAGAGGAAACGCTGAACTCCTAAGCACTTTCAAGCTGTTAATTCCTGAATCTTATTAACAAGAGCCAGCTCAAACATCTAAGAGCAGATCGCAGCAATGTCTCCAATGTCTCCACCAGCAGCCAGCCCACGAGGCCGCTGTGTTGCTCCATGGTGTTTTATATAAAACTCAGGCAGCAAGAGCAATGGACAAGTTGGATAATCTCTCTCATTCCTTCCTCCCCCTTCACAAATGCTCTTTTCTCGCCTAGAAGGTCTCATAATTTCTACAAGCACCCTCCCTCCAACAGCTTCTCTTCAGTCCTCTGTTCTGCACTGCAAGTTGAATAAAAGTTAATGTTTTCCCAGCTGGAAATGGCCCCTTCTCTGCCTCCCTTATTGTCACGAGACCTCACAAATGTTTCACTGCTACCTCCAGGACTGGCCCCTTCTGTTGCTAATTAGGGAGCTAAGAGGTTCCCCCAGGCACTTCCCAGTGAAACCGAGCCCATTAAATGAATGGCAGGCAACATCTCTGGGGGTGGGGAGCTGAGTTACACAACAGCTGTTTGGAAACAGGCAGTTTGTTACGTGTGCTGGATTTAGATTTAGAGACGTGGCATCATTAAAAACAAAGGCAACTTTCAAGTCCAAACCAGTGTATTTAGGTCAGTGACACCCCAGGGATAATCTCTGGAATATTGGTGATGGGAGGCAGGCAGCAGGCACTGGGAGCTTGGGCTCAGAGCCTGGATGCACAAAATGTGATGGTCCTTGCGCGTGCACCCAGCCGTGAAAGCCGGGAGTACAGGTCCTTTCTGTGTTCTGGGATGCAGGTCCTGCCATGCTGCACACAAAGAGTGTTAATCCTGGTGCATAATGTGAGGCAGAACCCCCTTGGGCTTGGACACATTGCTGGCATTTTGAGAAGTAAATGTGGTGGAGGCTTGTGGGCTTCTGCACCAGCTAACCCAGGTGTACAGCAGCCAGGACGAGCAATTTCTTATACAGAAGGAAACTCAATGCAATCAGTAGAGAAGCAACTTTAAACCCATTTTTATTGTCTTACAGTCTTAGGAGTGCACTAGTATCTCTTGCAACCATTGCTCCAAGCCATGCAAAATTATCATCTTCAAAGAAAAGAAAAATCATTAAAAAACCAGGATGCAGCTGGTAAAATGAACTTGAGGAAAGGACTAGTCCTAAGATCTGTGGGACAGTATAGAAATAAATGTCTTATGGAAAAGAATATCCTGGGTGATTTTTCACTATTTTAGTGAGAGTGTTTGGTGGCAGAAACGAAGCCCGTGTCTCCAACAAAGAGTTGCTGATAAATCAGTATGTGTAGGGGGTCTATACGCAATAATTTATATAATTTACAAAATAAAATCTAAAAAAGCAATTGTCATATTTGGCTGAGGCAAAAAGAAGTGGCAGAGAATGATTTCCATCCTTCTCAATAGGAATTACTGCTGCTGAGGATTCTTTAATTGTGACTGTTACTACAGGCCAGATCCCAAGTTCCTTTTCTCCATCCTTATCTTGACAAACTCCTGGTGTGGATTTGTGGGACATGAGGGATAGGTGCATTGCAGGAGAGAGGCAGTTTCTCTGTCCCATTGCTCTGCCAGATCTCTGCATAGGCAGCTCCCCAAAACTATCCCTTACAAAGAAGGGCCTCAGAGGGGAAAGGAGAAGCCCAGATTTAAGCACGGTTTTGCAGAGACATCAGCTGAGCTTTAGGCACCCGCAGGGCTCCCACAGTCGGTTCGGGAGGCAGCCAAGGGGCTGCTGGAGCATGAGCTCCCCTTTGCAGGCCCGAGGAAATGCACAAGAGAAGACGTGTGTTTTGAGAAGTCAGTCTCATGATCTGTTCAGTTCAATGGAAATTTTGGAGACTTTGCTCCTCTGATTCTGTGCATTATTTCTCTTTTGGGAACTATTTGGAAACACTTCTGTGGCCTCCTTTCTGAGTAGTTATTTATTCTCTCTACGGTTGTCTTGCTGTCCACTATTCGTTGTTATGCCTACATTGTATAACAACAACAACATAATATGAAGAAACACTTCACGTCCAGAGGCATTAAGAAAATGACGACTGAATCAGCTGAACTTCTGACATAAGGATATGATTTTCCTTTTTCATTAAAAACAGCTAGTCTGGAAAACCAGGCATGTTTGGGCATAATGTAACAACAGTACTGCAGATATCTCACCTAAAGAAAAAAGCATTATGAACCCTGAGCCCTATACAAGGACCCAGAAATACATATGGGAAAACAGGTAGGTATTGTTTCTTAAGACATCTGTCCGAATATGGTAAACAAGACTCTATCAACAAGTCTGTAAGTATAATTTTTTCCTTCATCTTTTCAGTGTACTTGCAAAGACTTATCTAAGCCAAATCCCAGCATACTTAACTGACTGGCCCTTCCCAAAAGGTACAAGGATAAAGTCCTTTGCAAGTGGCTCTTAAGAAAACTTGGCATCAACAGCTTGCAGAATGAATCCTTGCCAAAGATTAATAATCAGTTCCACCAGCAGCGGAACTAATGAAGCCTCATTTTCTACATGTATTTGCAAAATGCAGCTACTATTTGCAAACACAAAGACTTTGTATTTTGCAAGTACAAACACAAAAACTTTCTGAGCTGTTCTAAGACTTTGTTCTCTCTAGGTGTGTTTATAAAATTCCCCCTGCACCTCCCAAAACAATCAGCTTTCATGAAACATGTAGAAACACCTTTCAGAACTATTTTTGAAATCTCTGCTTGCTGAAGTTGTTGAGATTGGCAAACAGATGAAGACATTGCTGGGAGGATACACCTATAGACACACCAAGTGATTGTACAAGCATTGGTTCTGTGGGCTGCAAGGAACTAAAGTGAAGTTGTGAAAGAAAATATAGAAGAAAACATCCATTTCTTAGCACCGTGGAATTGATAGGATTTGCAAGACAACTCACATGATCAGAGCTGAGACCCAGTATCCAAGAATGTCCAGTTCTTTTGATTTCAGGGGCAAAATCTTCAGTGCCATTCGGGAGATTAGAGCTTACTTTTGTGCCATATCCAAAGGATGAAATGTTCAGTGAGGTGGCCAAATCTGTGTAAGGTAAGAACGATAGGTAAAACCATCCATAGACCCTAGTAAATGCCAGCCCTCTTAAACCAAGTGAGAGTTTTGGTATTTGTATTCAGTGGGAATTAACCAAAAGTTAGATAAGTTGCACAAAGTGACAGCAGATGGAACTCTCTGTGTGCCAATATAAGTTAAGGGAAGCTGGAAAAATGTATTCCAGTTACCTAATATTTAAATGAAAAAATTCAGCATTAGAGCCAATCTGTAGGAAAAGCTCTGGGCACTTCTGTGGAGAACAGTGCAGTGTGGAAAGAGGAGGCTCAGTGCGCAGCAAAATAAAACCAGAATAAATAGTCATCATTAAACAGGTCAGGAATGTATATACTACCATAAAAATCTCTAAACAAATCAGCTGTATATCTCTACCTTGAAATCAGTGATAGGCATGATCACTTCCATAACAAAGGGGCAGAGAGGAATAGAAAAGGCTGGAAAAAAAATGGTCCCATAATCAATGAGACAGTGGAGGCTGTGATAGGAGAAGGGAACGAATAAACAGTACAGTTTAGTTTTGTGAAGAGCTGAGTCAGGGGAGAACCAGCATGCTGAATTTCTAATTTGACCTTTAGCAAAGTCTCCTGTCACCTTCTGATTCTTTCCATAACTTTATATGAATTATAATCTAGGAATTACACAACACCTGGTGTAATAAAGAAAGGAAATCTGATTTTATGATGCATAGAGTTTTGAGACAAAAAGGATTGCTGAAAAGTGTTTCCAAGACAAGTAGCTGCAGTGATAAAATTAGTATCAATAAAGCTGATGATGGTGAAAGTCTCTCAGTTCTTGTGCCTCTTATCTTAGGATTCCCTTTCAGCTTTGCGTAGCTCATGAAAGCTGAGCTTCTTCCTGCTGCTCTTTAAGCACGGCAACATCCACATGAGGAAATACACTTAAGATGCAGAGAACTTAATGTGAGGACGAACAGCCAGAAAAACCCAGTGTAGTCCTGGTTTCTGTCACAAAGGCATCACTTCAGAGCATGGAGTTATCCTTTCCGCAGATCCCGTGCAGTTACAAATCTGTCCTGAAATACCAGAGGTTCTTTTTAGGGCTGCACCTTCTCTCTGGAGTAACCACCTGAGGGCAACATCACACATGCAATGGTACATGCTGGGCTCCTGTGTCTGGAATATTGCACTCGATGGAATATTGTGTTTGCTTTGAGAAATCCCATTTACTAGAAAAATCATGACAAATGAGAAGAAGATCAAAGAACAGCAAAAAAGGTGATTAGGAGGCTAGAGCTCCTACACAGAAAAACATTACAAAAGCAAAATCTAGTTTGCCTAAGGGATGTTTGATTAGGAGCAGAATCCTGGCCTCCAAGTATTTGAAGAGTGATAAGAAATTATTCAGCATAATAGAGGAAGAGACAACTATGAGTAATTGGTGGAAATGAGGCAAGGAAAATGTGTCCGGTTTTCCTGTTGAATTTTTCCTTCATGTGAGATACTGGGCTGTGAATGGGAGGTATTCATATTCTGCTTCTCCAATGAAAGATCAAACCTCTGTTAGGGTAAGCATAGTATTGGCCAGGAATAGAAATTCTTGGTCAAGAAGAGCAGCTCATAGTATATTTGACAGTCAGGAGGTGACTAGCGGGTAAAGCTAGCCTATGACATTTGGGGGGAAGGTTCTAGAGTAACACTGATTTCACACCATAGCTACTTTTCTACTTTCCCATCTCTTTCCGAGGAAGCAGGTGTTTGAGCCCTTGGTTGGAGGCAGCCCATGGGACACATCACCATTTGCTCTGATTTTAGAGAATTATTTTTCTGGTGGGGAAGGGAGCTGAGACATCCCGCTCTGTGCAAACACTGAGCTGGTGCCAGGAACAAAACGTGTGGAAGGGAGCACTGAATTTATAGCATTCATGTGAAGTGCCACCAACATGTGCAGGCAGGTGTGGAGAGGGGACACAGAAGTTCTTCCTGCCCTGCATTCCGGGTTTGGCTTCCTCACTGCATGGATTTGTCCACTGTGGCAGAATCTTGGCAGAGCCTCATGGCAGTGGACAGTGAGATGTTTGCTGTGCTGATGAACAAGCAGTGAGCCGTGGGCTGGGAGGGCTGTGCTGCAGTGGCCCAAAGGAACTGAGAACTGGGCACTGGGCAGTACAGACACAACTGCCCACATCTAACAGCCCACAGGATGGCCATGATGGAAGTGGTCCAGCCCCGTCCCTCCTCACGGGCAGGCAGCCCTCCCCAGCTGCCTGGCAGGCTGGGAGAGAGGAGCAAGGAGTCTTCCAATAAGGACCTGAGGAGACAGGACAGGGCAAGCTAGCAGAGCTGTGGCACTGCAGACCCTGGTGCTGCCTGAGCCTCTTCAAAGAGCAGATTTAGCAAGCTGGGAATTCACACAGTTGGCAGGATCACGCTGTGCCAGTGCTGAAGGCAGAGCAAAGTCGCAGTGCTAAAGCTGTGGCACTCAAGGATAGGTTGGTGCCCATCCTCTGCTCAGGAAGGGAAGAGCTTACACTGTTCCTGGGGGGCTCTGAGTGCCCCTGTCAGCACAACACAAGCAGATGGTGCTAAGGCAGAGGCATGGCCTGTCCGGGTTAGTGGTGTGCTCAATAAAGCAAGTGCCACAAACCAGGACAGTACAGGGGTGGCATCTCCTGTCTGCTTGTCTAAGTCCAGCCTGCATGCCTGCCATATGCAGCTCCCTTGTGGCACTGAGTGGGTGCTTTTGTGCAGGTCTTGGACTTACTAACACTCACCAATTCAGTTCTCCTGCTCAATTCACCCCCAGTATATCCCTTGCTGGTGAGGTCTGAGGGTCACTGGTATAGCTGAGAGCCATCTCCCACTTTTCCCTCTGCCAGCTGTCAAACATCCACCTGGCATCCAAATTCAAACTCCCAATATCCTGCTCTCCCCTTTCTTCCCTTTCTGTCCATCCATCAGCCTCCTTTAGCTACTGATGGCATCACACCAGCCCTTGGAATATGCCAGCATGAAAATCAGAGTGTAGAGCTCTCTTTGTGGATTTGGGATTCATTACCTTAAAAAGTGTAGTGATATAAAAGCTTCAGGGTGATCTGGGGCCACCAGAGAGTCCTGGAAAAACTGGAGAGTCCAATGTGCAGAATGCACATTACACCAGGACTTTGCAGAGAGATCCACAAGATGTTCATTTTAAAAATGCAGTTGGAGAGAGAATAGTGCAGTTACAGACTCATCCAGCTCCAAGTAGTAAGGATGTCAACAGCAGTTGACATCCTTACTACTATTAGGCCTAGTTGGCTGGATGTGGAGAAAGCAATGATTTTTTCAATGTCGTTTTGAGTTAGAGCGCATGTGGCTGCGAATAGGGTTGATAGGGAGCCTAGGCACAAACAGAGGGTTAAAGCGGTTGGGTTGTTGTGGAATATAGAGTGGGTTCGGATTAGTAGGAAGATTCTGGCTACGACCATTGTGCTGGAGTGTAGCAGTGTAGTTACTATGCTGCAATTTAACACTGATACTGGGGTAGGCATGCCCTGTGTGTGACAGAGCCTGAAAATTTGGGAAGCAAACCAACCTTAATTAACTACATTGACTCCAAACAGAAAGCAACAAAAGACTGCAACCCCTCCTTCCCTTCCTAGATCCCATATTTAAGAAAGGAAATCCTAATTTTTCTAACAGTACCATTATGGGCCTGGACTATATCAATGATGACAGGTCACAAAAAAAAAGAAAAAAAGAGGGAAAATCTATAGTCTCCTCTCAGACAGCTTATTTACAAACATGGCTAACTAGACGTCTTTCCTACAGTCTGAAGCAATACTTTCTTTTCCCTGAGACTGAGAAGCCAACACTCAAATACATCAGCCCATCTCAGATCCTGGAGGCACTAATACACCATCTCCAGTATGGCATTATCCCCACAGTCCACTGTTTACAGGTTTCTGTTAAAGATTAATAATCAAAGAACAAACAGCTTTTGTTTTGACTCTAATACTGATTCAAGCCTCTATCTCTGTTTAAGCAAAAGCAAACCAAGTGAGGGTTAACTTGTTTTGAGAACCACTGATTCCCAGGAAAGTGGACAAATTTCTCTTTCTGTCTTTTGGATAGCTGGTGTGGACAGCTCTGTGCCCAAAGTGCTTTCATGCCCCCATGGCACAGGAGCCAGGACCCAGAGCAAGTAAGCCCATATGACATGTCCCTGTCTTGCAAAGTCAGAAGAAATTGTTAGGAAAAATAAAGGCTAAGTGATTTTCCAATAGAGAGTACTAACCCATGACCTTTCTGGTAAATTAAAGCCCCATCTGTTCTTTATCAGCATCCTCTGCAGGTTCCCAAACTGGCAATCTCTCAGTGGAGGATGAGAAGCGGAAAGGAACAACCAGTACTGAAGTGCTCATTGCTCTGTGTTTGTTTCTCCTACCCTTACATTCTACTCTTGCAAATCAACATACAAAGGGTATCTGGCGTCCAAGCACCTGATCTGTGCAGTGACATGAAGAGGGACATACAAGCTGTTCTGTTACGGAAGACACGGCAGAGGTTTCCCTAGCTGGAGGGAAGTCACTGCTAAGAAACTGTTTTGTTTTTCCTGGCAGCTCCTTCTTGGCTTTGTAGGGTCCTTGCCCATAGGCTGTTTTCTTGGGAGAAACAATCAGAGAGGTTTACTTGATGTCATCACATCCTGTTTTCACTGGCTTCTGGAAAATGAAGCTGTCATGAGCATGAAAGAAAAATCAAAGGGTTGAACCTTTGAACAGCCACCTGTGGAACAGCAATAGCTTCCACAGCTATACATGCTCCCCAGCCATCACAATCCGCCCTGCTGCACAAACCCCAAGGGAGGAGGTGTGAGGAAGTCCAGCATCCTTCCCCCAGCTCAGAGATGGGGACATGAAAAGTTGTCCAAATACGGGCTGATGCATCACCAACAGGTCACAGCCATCGCTGGCCCCTGCCTCTTGCATGTGTGAGCAGGTGTTGTGGTTCAACTGAACGTGAGTGAGAAAACTCGTGGGTTGAGATAAAGACAGTTTAATAGGGAAAGCAAAATCCACACCCACAAGCAAAGCAAAACAAGGAATTCATTCACTGCTTCCCATGTGCAGGCAGGTGCTCAGCCATCCCCCGGAAAGCAGGGCTCCATTGTGTGTAACAGTGCCTTGGGAAGGTAAAACACAGCAGCTCCAAACATTCCCACTTCCTCCTTCTTCCCCCAGCTTTATACACTGAACACGGTGCTGTATGGAGTGGAATGTCCCTTTGGTCAGTTGGGGTCAGCTCTCCCGGCTGTGTCCCCTTCCAACTTCTTGTGCACTCCCATCCCCTTGGTGGGGTGGGGTGAGGAGAAGGAAGGACCTTGATGCTGTGCAAGCACTGCTCAGCAATGAAGAAAACATCCCAGTGCTATCAACATTATTTCCATCACAAATCCAAAACATAGACCCATTCTAGTTACTATGAAGAAAATTAACTCTATCCCAGCCAAAACCAGCACAACAGGGCAAGCAGCTCAGTTTTCCAGGTCTTTTCTTGCTCCCTTTCCCATTCTGACTTCAAGAGGAGAACACATCCACCCAAGCAGAGACATGCTGGCCTGAGTGATGTTGGTTTGGAAAATCTGGAAGCCAGCAGCTCCCTCTGCTTAGGGCCTCATGCTTTATTCATTCTCCCTTGCTCTGAGTTTTGGGAATAGAGATTCAGCCAGCTTTGTCTTAGAGCTGGACATGGAGAAGGGTCATTTCACAACTTTTTGGAGCTACTCTAGGTTCACTACCCTCCAATATTTGTCCCACTGTGTATTCCTGACACCCCTTTTCCATCTGACCTGCTCTTCCATGTGCAATACTGCCATCATTACCGCTCCTGACTGCAGTGTGATGTCATCCAGAAGCTGGTGCCTCACTACTTCAGTTAAGTTCAGTGCTGTGTATGTTTCCCTTGCTGATGATTTCCTGGATGATGAACATTCGTAAGGATCCCAGCCCTCAGGTTTCAAAAGGCTCAGAAACCCAAGGCAATTAATATTATCTTCCTGTGCTACCCAGCCTAGAGGAGTTGCAGGAACACCATCAAACACCAAGGCAGAAGGAAGTTATCTGGAATTTCATACATTGCTTGGAGAGAAAAGTGCCTCCCTTCTTAAAGCCTGTCTAAACCCTTTGTTTCACAAAGAGCCTTCACCTTGCAGGCTGCTGCTTTGTGAGTTCCTTCAGCAGGGGGTTAAATGTAGAAATATGCCACAGAGTATCTGTGACCACTTTTCTCATCAAGAAACCATCTTTAGCGCCCTTAGCAGAGTCCCAGTAAACTTCCTGAAGCAATGGTGGAAGCTGAGAAAGCACAAGGCCTTTGTGGAAGACTCTTAGTTTCCATTTCTCCTAAAGCAACCGAGCATGTTCAATGGCATCCGCACAAGGTGAAAAGCATCAGTGGCTCCAGGTGAGTGGACCTTGTAGGTGCAGACACTCTCCTCACCGACACTGCATAACAGGGTGTGGATGAAAGGAAGCCCTGGAGACTGTCGTGACTTGCACCCCTTGCAATCAAAACAATGGAAGCAGTGACATGAAGGGGAACCAAATTTCATGGTTCAGCCTCTTCCCCATGGGGTCTGATGAGCCCTGGGAATCCTGCAAAGTCCAGCAGGGCAGGAGGAGCTGCATCATCAGAAACATGCTGGATTCTGAACCCTGCACCACCTCCTAACACAGCCCAGCCTCGGAGTTCCGGCAACACTGCCTGCCTGAGGAACTACCATCCAGGACAGTGGCTGGGGATGTGCCAGAGCATGCAACTTATTACGCACAAAAGCATTACACCAAAACATAAAGCAACAAGAGATTAAAGGGGAACAGATGTTGGCTGATCTTGTCCACCCTGCTCCTGGGTGGCAGCCCAGTGCAGCTGCTGTCTGCCCCAGGCTCTGCTTGATCAGGGTAACAGGGCTGGGATCCTTGCAGCCTTGTACTGCTCCTCAGATGACATACTCAGAGGAGGTACTGATTGTGGCCTTGCTGCCACCCTTTTCTGCTGTGGCAGCTTGTTTCATACCCTTTTTGTGAAAATTCATTCCCCACGATCACTGTGGGATGCTGGAACTGTCGAATCCATAATGAGAAAGGAAATCTGAACCTCTGGGTCCTTTAGTCCCACACCACATTAAACCAGCCATGATGCAAAGCTTGGCATTAGAAAAGCCAGAAAAGGCTACTGACACTGCTTGACTGTATACACAGTTCAGCTGCCAAAACTCCTATTTCTCACTTAGTGCATAAGCCACATTATTCCCCATTTTTTTTATCTCTTTTTCCTGTCTTCCTTTCATTGTTCATAGCTTTTCTTTCAATACTTGGTCTATTGCTGCCTCCCTTCTTCTGCACTCTGCTGTTTCCATTCAGTGGTGAACTTGGCAGTGCTGGGTTAACAGTTGATCTCACTGAACTTAAAGGTCTTTTCCAACCTAAATGATTCTACGACTCTATATAATGTCTAGACTCCCTGTCTTCATATCCTCCTTGCTCACCCTCTCTTGTTTCCTAAATTCTCAGGGAAATGCTGCCACCAACACTGATGTCTCTGAGGGATTTTTGAAGGTGTCTCAGCCAACTCTGGAGAACTTATTGTGCCATCCTGTCACTTAGACTTTACAAAAAGGCCCAGGTTTTCAGTAATTTAACTTTCTTTCCCTAGGGTACTGATGGAGAAGATGAGAAAAACCTAACCTAGAAGAATCCCAAACTGAACAGCTTACCCTTTTCATAATATTCTCCCTCAGTGTCTCTAAGCCCTTTCTACTGTAAACTAATCCCTCCCTTCTGCCAGTCCCCACCACTGGGAGCTATTGTCCACCTAATTCGGAGCAGACCACGCCAGTAAGCTCTGGCCAAATTCAAACCGTTAGTTGTAATGTGTCTACCACTAAAGTATCTGTAAATAGCTGTGAAATCCCAGAGAATTAATCTTGAACATTAAACTTCAGAAACTGGCCTCTTGATTTTTATTTGCATATAATGGCTCACTCAAACACATTTGATAGCTGAGGAACTGCAGCTGTAGCTGTGCAGCAGAGCTCAGTGCCTTCCAGACTGTGACGACACCTTCCCCACAAGTGTATCCTGCATCTTGTCTTCCCCATCCCCATCAGTAACAGGAGAGGGGGTCAACCTTGCTGGTGCACCTCTTGGACTGTCTTTTTCCCCCAATATTGCACTCAGGGCTCTGCTGAAAGCCCACTGACACAGCTACAAGCTCTGAGGTGGCACTGTGCATTCCCCACAAGACCACCTTAACAGCTCACCGTGTACCCCTGCTCACAGCTGGGCCTTCTCCAGCACCGAACACCACCAATAGTATCTTTCCTGTGAATCTCCTGATACAGCATCATAAGCTACCTAATCCTTGCAAAAAACCCCATCTTTCTCAGCAGGTGTCCTGAGCCCCCCAGGAAGTGTTTGCTGTTCTTTGTTTGCAGATCTCTTCTCATTTATCAGGCCAGCCTGGTCACTCATCACCTCCTGATGTTAATGCTGGAGGATAGGGCCACTGAGTGCAAGAGTGGCAAAGCTGTCATGCTCCAGCTGGGCAAAAGTGGAGCCTCACTCAGTAAATATTGACACTTCTGCAAGCAAACAGAAAGCAGCTTTCAGCAAGCAGCTCTCTGGCTCCCTGAGCTGATGCTGGACCAGAGACGCTTGATGCTTTGTGGTTATGAGCTGCTGTTTACAGAGGGCAGGATACAGGAATGGATCTCCAGCAGCTGTGATGACAATTTGTGATGGCAAATTGATGGACTCACAGGAGCCACCAGCTGCATGCCCACTGCCCACCTGCAACAAAACAAGAGGCTGCAACCACTTCAGCTTCTGGAAAAACAAGCTATCTTTTCCATCCCTCAGCAACTTCCAGACAGGCTTTCTTCAAGAGGATATTCAAGATAGTCTTCATTAAATATAGGTAGCTCAAAACAGATTTTTGTTCCAAGTCTTTAGGTCCCCTGCTTTTCTGTCCTTAAAATACTGCCCTCAGTATTTAGGAGGTTATTGCAGCCCCTGTAAATTGTCAGATTTAGGCAAGTCACAGGTGCAAGTGAATATAATTTGAGTCCTTCTCACGGATCTATAGAATTGAGTAGCCTGTCATTAGCAGCATTAGTTCTTACCCGTTATAAAAACTACAATTTAACCTACATCCTAATCCAGGAGTTTTATGCTCCCATTCAGACTATTGCCTGGTAGCTATATGACCACATTCCCTGCACATGTGGAGCAGAGTCTTATTTAAAGAAGAGATGGGATTGCAAGAGAAGGCTAATGATGGATTGGGTTCACTTCCTGGCCCACCCTCTCTATGACTTTGAGCAAGTTATTTGATCTCTTAATGCTCTAGTTCCCATACATGAAAAGGAAGTGATAATGCTTTCTCTCTCCAGCTCTCTTTTTTTTTCTTTTAATCTTCTTAGACTGGAAGCAATTTTGCTTTTTTTCCTGTGCTTCTGTGTTTTGTGTTTGTTTGTATTCCTAGAACAATTAGATTCTGATACACAGCACAAATTCCCTAGTACTGCAGTAAATGCAAATAATTATCTGTTCTCATTTGGAGTCTGTGAGCACCACGAGCAGCCAATAAACAAAGGGATGACGCAGATCCTTAACTGGCACTGTATGGATCTTAGACAGAGGACTAAGGAGTGGAACAGTAAGTTCAGAAGTAGATTCCAGGAGTCACCATGCATTTAGTTCCTTTCACCTTTTCGGAATGTGTGAGTTAATTCTTTACACTACTTTTCCTCTCCCTGGTTTGTTCCTACTACCCGCTGCTTACCTGCGGAGTAAAGACAACAGCTAATTCCCAGCTCCTTTCCCCTGCATGAAATAAACACTTGAAGTAACATGCGTGCTTTGGGAAGAGGGCAGATCTCTGCCACGGAGCACATCTCCTCTCTTCTTCCTCCTGTTTTTCATTTCTAAATCAAACAGACATTTTCTTAGAGGAGGGATGTTTTCTGTGTGAGGCACCAAGCACATCATGTCTATAGCACTGCTGTACACTTGACAGGCCATTGATGTGGACTGTACTAGGCAGAGTTTCTTTTTTATTAATTACCTAGGGTAATTCAGTCAGTGAAAGTTTTCTGACAGATGAACCAGGTGTTGGGTGATGACAGGCACCAAAAGCATCGAAGAGGTTGGTGGAAACCACATCCTAGGGACAGTGGAAAGGAGACCAAGGATTTGAATGGTGCAAGACTGAATGTCTCACTGCTACAACAGCTACAGCCCAAATGCCAAGCTGGGCCAGAGGGCACCTAAGAACTGCTTCGACAGTACTGCTCTTCTGATCGAAATCTCAGGTTCAACAAACAAACTGTTTGATAGCAAATAATTTCAGCTGTCCCTCTCCTTTAGTCACCCCTGCTCTGTGGGGCCTCTGCAGAGCCCTATAAGGAAACCCACAGCTTCAGGCTGGGGCCAGTTATTTTGCCAAGATCACTGGAGATCATATCTAAGACAGTGCCAAAACTGCTGCGTGCCTCCAGGACTGGCAAGTCCACCAGTATAAATGAATTGCAGGGAATGAACATTACGAGGCACATTTCTGTAGAACCATGGGAGGGATAGAGAAAGAAGAGAGAGACATAGCAAAGGATGAACAGAAAAAGAAAAGGACATAGCAAACACAAAATGGACCTATGCCTAAATTAGAAGGGCAAACTGGTGATACTTTTTGTTAAATATTCATTGAAGGATGGTTTGCAAAATTACAGCCAGAAGCTACATTAATAGCTGGCACTGACTGCTGGCAAGCTACATTCCTCTTCTAAAAGCCACCCATCCCTACCACTTCAAAAGTATTAGTAGAGCTGTCAGTATATATGATGCTGAAAATTATTCCAGGCAAGTTTTCCCTGCAAACTGCATCCATTATATACAGGTAGAGAAACTACCTATGCATTGAAGACAAAACGCTCAATCTTGTTATTTGGTCGCTGGTCTCTCCCCTCGACACTGAAAAGTGGGACTGGACTGCACCCTTGCCTTCAGTGGGTTGAAGAAGATGAGCAGTAAATAATTTATTTGGAGGCCTTTCCTGGCACAGACAGATGTGTATAGACACAGAAAGGAAACACTGCTTGTTGAAAGGTCAGCAGATACTGGTTATGAGCAGGGGAATGTTCTCACAGGAAACACTGAAGACTGTGCAGAAGTAAACATACCTCCAGTGTGGAGTGGCGTGGTGATCCAGCTGAGTCCCTCTCTGGGGACTAGCTTCCCAGGGATGATGCACAAGGCCCTTGGGGTATTTACACAGCCTATTTTCTAAAGACCAGCTGCCACTCAGCACAGTTTATCTTCTTTTCCTGATTATTCAATCTGTGTTTTCTTTGCTCCTTCTGGCTGCCTCTTCCTCCAGTTCCTGGAACTCTGAGCAGCTGAGGCCTCAGTAGCACCTGTGCGTGCGCCAGGCACAGCAGCTGCTGCATCCCTGGATGCCGAGTGCAGTCTGTCCACCACACACATTTCCACACCACTGGGCAACAGGCTACTTGCAGATTCTTCCCATGCAGATTTGTTTCTAACTCCAGAAACTTCGTGTTTTCCTGAAGTGTGAAAACTCTTAGCTCCTGCTATGTCTGCATTTTGTGTTTCTTTCAATGAGGAGGGCTCTCCCAAAAGACCCATCCTCTTATTGCTACCAAAATTAGGAGAGGAGAGACATTCCCAGCTTGTGACAAGTCTGGCTGAATTCTAGTAGAGGCACAGAGAATGTAACAAGTGAGGATCTTACTGGATCCCTGAATTTGGGTCCGTTAAATGCTTCAAACTCTGAGAGCCTTTCAACAGAAAGAGCATTTGAAGCAGACACAGTTCTGGTGCTCCTACAGAGGGTCAAAGCCCCTCTTCTGTTGGCAAAGGCTTGTGTCCATGTCTGATAGATCTCCCTGCAGGGACACAAATGTCTAAGCTCAGATATTTGTTGCAGTCTCCACTTTGGGCTGGAGGAGCTGTGACTTGCACAGCATTTCCAAACACACAAAGATTAAGGAGGAGGCCAAGCTGAACAGCTGGCATCTCTTCATACTTCTTAGGTAGAATTTTGCTTATTTATTGTAACAACAAGGTTCCAAGGGATGCACTCTTCTCTGTGGAACAAAGAGGGCACTGTGTACCAAGCTTTTGCTGTACAGAATCAGTTCACTGAAATTCCCATTTGCTGCTTGTCTGCTCCTAGGCTTCTCACAGGCCTGCTTTCTCCACCACCTCCACTATTTTTTTGATCCAATAACTGTAACAATAAAAGACATCAACGAGTTGCCCACAGAACACAATTCACATCTGTTTCTGAGCACAGAACCTGAGAGAGATATTTTCTCCACTCCAGGTCTTTCCTAATTATAACTTTGCAAAGAAAATGTCCTTATAAAATATGATTTTAAAAGGAACTCTAAAAAGCACTTACTAAGTAAACAAACAAAAGCTTCCCTAGCTGCCTTCAGATTCTATTAGTATTAAATTTTCTGCTTAAAAACAGTGAGGAGAAGAGAAATAATAATGTTATTTACTATTCACGAGTTGTTCAGAGCACCCAAGGAGGTGTGATTTAAACTAAACAACAAGAGATTTCTTGTATGCTGCCTTCTCCCAAACCAATTCCTATAGGGTAGGAACATTTGATGTTCTTACTACTAAGGGAGCAGGAGGCTGCTCTGGTGGGTGCAAAGCCTGTGAATATTTACCAGGTAGGATTTCTACAGCATACAAGGGAGCTAGTCATCAACCAAGGTTACTTCTGGCTTAAGCAATCAGTTCAACGGACTTTAGTATTGTTATATAATTGTAACCAGAAGTCCTCTGGGAGTTTAAACCATGCTGTTGTGCTCTCACAAGTAATTTGTGAGGAATCTCTCCCCTTAGGAGTCTGCTTAAGTCAGTAATGTGAGACAGCTGTGAGTTTTCTTTGGGAGAGGGGAACTCCCAATGGCCACAGCCAAGGCCGTGCTCTAATCATCTCCCATGATGTTATCTTACAGCTTCTCTTCAGAATGGGTAGACACCTCAAAACCACTTCTAACTTTCTCATGAAGTTAATATTGTAGATTTGTAATTTTGTTTCTCCATATGAAGCATTGACTACAGCTGCTTTACTGCTGTTTCTGCAACTGCAGTTCCATTGACTCCTCATCTGTGCCCTCCAGATGAGATCCTGATCCAGCAAAGTTGATGAAAGCTTTGACACTGACTTCTGCTGGACCTAGGCTTCAACCAATAGCCTCTGGCTGTTGTTAAACCTGTATTTTAATCTATTCCTGGTTTCAGGTCTTTTTCACAGCACTGTTCTTCTAACCACTCAGCAACGCACACACCTAACAACCTACCTGAGCTCCTATTTCTCTTTACATCAAGCAGATGATGTTTAGAAATAGGCTGCAGCATTCACCTTCCCTCAGCCAACTTCATACAGCTGTGGCTCGTAATTTCTAAGATAAATTATCTCAAGCTGAAAGGATGTGATTCTGGGTTAACAGGGGCAAAAATAAAGCTGTGGTCAAATGAAAAGGAAACTTTAAGTTGATTTGTATTTTGAAATTGATTAAGCATTTGCATGCAGAGACCCACTGAAGTCCTAGAACTAGGCAGATCAATCAGTACTGACGCTAACAGCCCTCTCCCAAAACAATTATACCTTAGCTCATCCCTACTGGTAATGGTAGCTGTAAAACAAACAATGCCTGTGGACACCTCGTGGTGGTTGTCTGGGAAAGGAAATTTGGTTCAAAAGCACTGCCACAGTCCAAGTCTGCATGTCTTAGGTGCTCAGAAGTTGGCAACAGCCCACCCCACCGTGATTCTACTGTGTCAAGCTTTGCAATGTGTTGTTTTCAGTCTGAGGTGAACTGTACAAGGTTCTGAAGTAGTCTAAACCAGGAGTCCACCACACCACCCACGCTCCTGCCCTCAATCCCAGTTTTCTTTCCAATGGAAAGGCGGCAGCATGGTAGGGAGGAGAGGGAAGAGAGGGCAGACAGTTACACACCCAGGCCGCATCCTGACAAACAAGCAGCATGTGACTGTAGTGCACATCTGGGCCTCCAAGCTGGAAAACAGTCCCAGGCCTCACAGTTCAGATGCACTTCTATGCCTCACAAGTTGTTTTAAGCAGGAAATTGCCCTGTGGCTGGCTATGAAGCCCAAATAAATGGCTGTGAGAGACCCACACCATCTTTCATGGGCATACTGCTGTGCTGGTGCATTGACAAACTCACAAGGGAGACCTGGGCATGTGGTTTCTCTTATTGTCATAAGGAAACTTCCTTGGCTCAGATCTGCAATGACCTCCAGACCTTGCTGGACAAGGTCACTGGGCTGCAGGAAATTCTGAGGTAGAGGCTGGGAGAAGCAAAGGCAAATGTAACAGTTACTGCAGGAAAGCAAGCTGGTACTTATTATTGTGACACCATTTGTATTCCCACGTAGACTAAAGGCCACAAGTGAGACTGGGAGGAGGATTAATCCTGCCAGGTGTTGAACAAACCCAGAGTGACCCTCCACAACCCTCCAGTTGTAAGCTGGGCTTATGTAAAGGAAAACCTCTAAACCTGCAGCATTTACTTGTCCACTTTTTTTTTTTTTTTTTTCCCCACTATGTATTGTTTAAAGAACTGGAAAAGAGACAAAACCAAGAAAGGCTGGAGTCTGCAAAGAATGTGGCTCAGGCCTACAAATTATGATATTATAGAGTTGGTCAGATTTTGGGAGTGATGCAGACAATGATGAAATCATCAAGACAAGAAGGAGAGAGCTAGGAAATAAATTTCAGAGGATTAGGACTCTGGATCAGGTTATTAAGAAGAGTCTTCATACATACCTATGAAACCACAGACTGCATTCTCTCTTTAGATCAAACAGAAGCCTCAATGAAGACAAAAAGGAAAGATTGCTCCGACCAGAGCTCTTTATTGTCAATAAAAAAACATCAATAAATGTTCAGTTGTAAAAATAATTTCCCAATGCAGAGGATAAAATACGTTTTACAGGGTGGTCTATTACTTTTTTTCAGTGACAATCTTATCCTCTCATTTACAAATGATTACTTAGCTTTTCAATAATAGCTATGTTGGAGGCACACATCCATTTAATATTTGGAATTTTTCACATATAATTCCCTTACAAATGGGAAATGTGTGTTTATGATTTTACTAAATGAATAGGGACAAATTCTGCCCTTTGAAAATTTGATGTAAAGTATCTGCCCTAACACAGATTTACACTAGTAGTTAAATCAGAGTAAATGAGAACAAACTTTGACCTCATGATATTCAACACAATGGTAGGAATGTAACACAGTAAAGGGCTACTTTCTAACTGCTTGTCGATTTAAGGCAGATAAATAAATAATAATAAGCCTTTGTTTCTGAAAGAAGATATTCAGTCTACCCAATGCACCATCCAAGTCATTAAGGGATTCCCAGGTGCCAGCATTTGGAAAGGGTATTATCTATTCAAACAGTTTAGGCAGAGGTCTCTGCTGCTCTCTCTCCTGGGTCATCTCAGATTTCCTCAATCTCTTCCCAGAACTGAGTAGAGGCAGGAAAGAAAAGCTGGAAAGAAAAAGGAAATTTCAGAGGAGTAACATTTTCTCCTGAATTAGACAGAACATATTTTTTCAGTCTTGTAGTAAAAATGAAGAAACTCCTCCTTTGTTAGTGCAGCTGCAAGGATGGCTGGGTGAGGGCCACACACTGCATGTGGAGGGACAGACTCTGCAGCAGATGCTGTGCACAGAACCCTCTTTTCCTCCCCCTTTTAGATATAATTTACCTGGCTCCACTCTATTACTGGGAATAGAAACCACGTCCAAATATCAGCACAATGCAGCTGGATTTTAAAACAAAGTAATTTGGCAGCAGGTGGAAGAGCGAATCCACACAAAGGCAAAAGGCTTGTTGAGGAGATGCCTGAGCTTTGCTAGCAAGAGTCAGTGCCCCAAAGATGGGATGCAAACACCTCTCTGGATGTTTGATGCTTGGAGGGCACAGACGGTTATCGAAGCTGCACACCCCACCTGAGTTGGTCTCTGAGCCCTGCACATTTTCAAAGGCTGAAAGACCTAAACAGGTGTTTTAGACTGAGTAGAAATTTCATATTGGGAAGTATTTCCCTGAGGAAAAAAAATTCTTGAAAACAGCAGTCACTACAGAAAGTGAGACTGAGAAATGGCCAGCGGTCTCTGACTATGTGGCAAAGAGAGACATGAAGATGTCTCCAATAGGAATAAGCTCTGCCTAGACAAAACCCAAACTTACTACAAGAAGAGTATTTTCTGGAAACCTTATCTTTAATTAATGAGATCTGCCCTGTCAATTGTTCTGATCCCAGAGCTCCCCTGGGTCCACTTCCTTACTTCTGCTCTGGGCTCTCAGGTGGTAGGCCAGAAACACACATCCCATCATCAGGTTGCCATATGACCAGGCATCACCCTGGTCTTCATTGTTCCTTTGCTGAAACACTTTGGAGAGATTCTGCCTAGAGTCACCTGAAAGCTCCAGATTTGTTGAGCTCTCTTCCAAGGACAAGTTGATTAAACCTTGTTACACCACGACTGTGATTACTGTTGGCTGCTGTTTCATTCCTCTCTGTGGTGTGTAGTCTTGGTCACGGCTCTGAAAAGCCTAAATCATCCAGGTCTCTGCATTATAAGACATGCTCTTCTAGCATTTTGCTGTAGCAACTGCAGCCTGTAGAGATAAGGATAAATGTGAGCCCTAAAAATTGAACTTATGAAGACGGGGACTGTCTTCAGCAAATTGTTTCCAGGGAATCACCAAAACAGTTTAGCAATCTTTCATACACTGCTTATCCTTGTAAGACATCTGAAAAACGCTGCATTAGTTATTTGTGAATATATTAAATCTTAGTGCCAAGACACTAGAATGATTGTCTGGATAACACCCATACCAGTGTGGATAACACCTATACCAATGCATTAAATCCTCCTGAAGCCTAACCACAATCAAAACTACAGTGATGTAGCAATTTCTCACTGTGCTGCTTTGTCTTTCCCAGGGTTCCTCAATAGCACCTTCCTCCTCAGGCTGTTGGCAGTCTGACTGGCAGCATGGTATGTGCAAAGTCAGAGAGCTGCATCTCACCCCTCTGGGTACATGAAAAACAACCAAGAGAGACATGTGTGTTCAGCTGGCAGCTAGAAGTATCACAGCTACTCGTGTGATGCCTAGGCAGGATGATGTAATCAGCACATTGGTACTTCTTAACCCAGTAAACTCTACCTGCCCCCTGTGCCAAGAGCAGCCAGCATGATAGATGCTATTAGGGGAGTGATGAAAAGCATGAAACAAACCTTAAAGGCATAGAAAACTTCATGTCACAAAATGACAAAGCTCTTTGGCTCTTGTGCCTGTCTTTTCCTGAGTAAGGCAGGATGACCACTTTTGGGGGGCATATTGCCTGCCTAGGATTATGCCAAAGAGACTCTCCAGGGAAGGCCTGTCACAGTTATCCTGCAGATTTTCTCTGTACCTCAGCACAGCTGTTCCTGACCTACATCCTGACCTACTAGTCCAATTTCTTGCTAAGTTGTTACCAAGAGTGCTACTGCAGGCATTCCAGAAGAGGAGTCCAGATCATGGCACACACTGCACTTTCACCCTTTCCTCTCCGTGTCTCCCCATGACTGCACACAGCTAGCTTAGGTCTCGCTAATGGAGAAAATGGTACTGGTCCTGGACAAGCCAGAAGACCCACATGCTTTTCCTTTGAACAGTGTGCAGTCAAGGTATTCCCAGAGTTTTTCCATATTTAGTACAATCTCCAAGACAGAGGGAAGTGTCTGTACTGTATCAGGTAGGGACATTCCTGATCCCTTCTATTGCTGTTAAACCATTACTTGGCTCTAGTTCCTTACTTTATGCTCAGCATAGCTCAAGGCTTCACTTTGCAGTTCTTGAAGTTTGTTCAGCTATTTGTCATCCACAGTCTCCTCCCCTTCTGACAAGTAGCCATCTATCTTTCCTTCCTTATTGAGAAAAACCCTGTATTTTCCTGTCTTGTTTACTATCTTTTACTATCCTTAACAGTATGACTTACACGCAGGAAAATATTCAAAGCTGCAAAGTTTACGAAGTCAGAGACAGTCTGAACTTTTGAGACAATTTGAAGGAAAATCAACATACCTGGGAGGAATGACCCCTCTCTACTTTTTGCTGCATCAGAACCAACTGCAGATTTGTCCCGAACACATGAAAAACTGGATGATGGATAGCAGTATAACTTGCGATCAGTGTCAGCCCAATGGATGCCCAGGACAGAGTAATAGCTGTTCTGCTAGAGTATTTTGAGGATAGCCTTCTTAATCTGTACCAGCAGAAATGGAAGTGACATGGAGCTATTTTTCTTTCTTTTGAGATGAGGTATATAAAAGAACATGTAGGAAGATGAGCTCACTTCACTACATCACTAAGAGTGTTTTCAAATGTTTTATGAAGGTGTGCAAGCATCCAGGAGCTACCATGCACTTATATTTCAAGATGTTCAGTTCTGTTAGCTTCACTACCTTGCCTGAGATGAGCGGAAGGGAGCCTGAGACTGATTTCTTCCCCACAAGTATGCCAGCTCTAAAAGGTGAAGCTGGGAGAAGCCGAAGCTGTTTGGCACACAGGTATGTGAATGTTCTGTGCAAAGGCAAGAGAGCTCAGTCCTCTGACGGGAGCTGCACTTCCCGTGCTGAAGCAGGTGTCTCAGAAATGCCACCTAGCCAGCTGCCAGCTGAATGATACCTGGTGCCTCTCTTCCCTCCTGTCTGCCCCACTGCTGAGCAGCAGCTTGTTTGAGCCTAGAATGGCAAGGAATGGGAGAAACTGCATTCAAACTGTTTAATAACAGTGATGGTAACCTTTAACCTCACTGAATAGCAGTTCTTTTGACCTTTCATTTGTTAAATAATGCAACCACTTACTTCCTGATCCTTATCAGTGTTTAGTAATTGGGGTCAAGACAAAGGAGAGCAGAGTTACCCACCAGACTTTACTGAACCAGGAAGAATTTCCTTAAGCTGAAGATATTTTTTTATAATCTTCAATCAGGACAGGCAAAGTGTAGAGGCTAGGTGGCTTAGAAGATCCATAACAGGCTAAAGAGGCTCTCAGCTGTTAGCATCTGGATTGAATCCAGCTGTGGTTGACAGTGGCAGAAATTCATTAGGATCATGCATTGCCTCTCTGACTTATGTGAAATGAGTTTGACTAGCAGTTCTGCTGTTTACTGGTCAATCATAGGCCTAACATAAAATACTAACACACACTTCTAGAGAAATTAGTGATTGAGTCTACAAAGCCTGAAAATTCCTATTCCATTGAGCAAATCAGGCACAGGTAGGTGGCAGCATGAACCAAAAGTCTGCAGTCATTCCTGTGTGTTCTGCCTTATTCGTGTCTAAGAGAGGTGGTTAACCTTCAGGAATCGGAGTTACCCTTTGTGCAGGGTAAGCAAAGCTAATGGGTCAGACTGTGTGCTGTACAGCTTATTAAACATCTCACTTGACAAAAAATCAGGTGACAATTGTTACAGGCAGCAGTTCCAGGATCAGTGTTTTCCTTAGAAGTGAACAGGAAACGGATGAAAAAGAAAGAATTTATGACTTTACAATGGATTTAAATGTAAGTGCATGCACATATTTATTTATATAACACACACATATAAAAGCTTAAACTTCCTGAAGACGTCAAACAGAAATTCTATTTGTCTAAGCAGCTGCACAATCTCATTAATTATTTATTGTATTTTGTATTAAGCCAGACTGCAATATTTTTAGGGCAGGAGCTGTTTCCTGGACATCTTTCTGTATGTGATTCAGCAAAATGAGCTGCCAAAGAGCAATCCAAATGCTGCAATTTATAAATAAGCCATTTATTTATAGATGCACATGAGCTAGATAAGATCACAGAATCATGGAAAGTTAAGAGATTGGAACGGACCTTAATGATCATCTAGTCCCAACCCCACTGCCGTGGGCAGGGACACCTCCCTCTAGACCAGGTTTCTCAAGGCCTTACCCAACCCAGCTTTGAACACTGGCAGGACTGGGGCATCCACAACCTCCCTGGGCAACCTGGGAGTTCTCACCACCCTCAAAGTAAAGAATTTCTCCCTAATACCTAACCTAAATTTCCTCTCTTTCAGTTTGTATCCATCACTCCTTGCCCTGTCACTGTGGTTCCTGATGAAGAGTCCCTCTCTGGCTTCCCTGTAGATAGTGGAAGGTTGCCATGGGGTCTCCATAAAATCTTCTCCAAGCTGAAGAGTCCCAACTTTCTCAGTCTGTCTTCGTAAGGGAGGTGCTTCACTCCTCTTATCAATTTCACGGCCCTCCTCTGGCTCTGTAAGAGTGACATTGTACGCAATGAGCTTCAGAAGCGGTTATTTTTTTTTCTGTTGCTTAGGTAAAGAAATGAAGAAAATGGAGCCCTTTGTGGAGTCCCGGTGAAAGTGCAATGAAACTGTATGCCCTCCTGCTTTTTTCCTGCCAGCGTCTCTGGGTCCCGGGCGGGACAGCCGAGCACGGCCCGGGCAGCACTGGCTACCTTGTCCCTCACTGCGGCGGCGGAAGCGCGGGTGCCCCGCAGCCTCCCGGCCGTGACGCGGGGCGGCTGGGCGGGCGGCGGTGTCCCGGCAACGAGGACGCGATGGAGGCGCAGTCGCTGCCCGCGGCGCTGGCGCTGGTGGCCGGGGGCGGCTCGGGGCTCAGCCCGGAGAAGCAAGCGGCGCTGGCGGTCTCGCTGCCGCTGCTGCAGCGCGACTACCGCTTCGAGCGGGTCTGGTTCTGGGGCTGCATCCAGGGCGTGCGCGGCGCCTACTACATCGCCCAGGGGCTGGGCCCCGACCGGGCCGCGCCTCGCAGCCGCCTCTACAGGTGCGGGGGCCGCCCCGGAGAGCAGGGACAGGCCGGGCCGGTTTGGGGTTGTGGGAGTCAGGGGGTGCTGTCCGGCTCTCCGGGAGAGACCCTCGCTATGCCCTGAAGGGCCTGGCGAAGTTAAGTGAGCCTTGCTCTTTAAGTGGCTCGGCCCTGAGTCGTGCTTGTCGTTGACAGTTTGAACTGCTTGGACTGGAGCCTCCTGACACCAGCCACGGAGGAGATGCTTGCACTGGTTGAGCAGCTGAAGGGCCGCTTTCAGGGAGATCCTTCTTTTGTGTACGAATTGGGCGAGATAAATGCAGAAGCTGCTGCAAGATTGATTGAAGGTGGTAAGGAGGTAAATACAGCAAAACACTTTCAAACTCTCTTAGCTACAGTTGTGACCTTCACACTAGACATGTGGTGGCTTTTCCTTCTTTGTAATGAGCAGCATGAGCCAGCAGTCAGGCAAAAGATACACAATTTCCTCCTGGCTAGAGGATGGTGCTAATAACACCAAGGTTGCAGGTTCAATCATTGTACAGGCCATTCACTTAAGAGTTGGAGTTGATAATCCTTGTCGGTCCCTTTCAACTCAGAATATTCTGTAAATCCATTTGTAATTCTTCACTGTCATTGTGTAGCAACAGCTTCTTGATTGAACTCATACTTTAGTTTTTCCTGGAGTTCAACAGGCCTCAGAAATAGTATATATCCAACATTTTTTATAAATGAACAGACAAGTCATAAGTACGTGAATTGAGAAAGAGGAAAGAATAGATGAAGGGATGGATAGTTAGATCTCTGGTGAGTCTAAACTGACTGCTCCTAGCCACGTTTTCTATCATATCTTATTAGAGAAATGTCTGATTTGTGGTTCTCTTAGTGCCATTGGACTCCAAGATGGTAAGTCCATTGTGTCACCTCAAGTTTATTATCAGAAATGAAAACAAGGAAAGCCCTGTCTTTAAACTTTCCCTATTTTTCTTTAAAGCCTGTGATCAAGGAGGAGGCCCGCCTCATAGCTACGATAGAACAGATAGACAGAGAAGTTGGTATCGTCCCCCGGGGGGCATTTGTGAAGACTCCTGTTGGGTCTGTGCATGAAAACAGACACTTTGAAGGTAAATTCTGGTTGTCTTTATCAGGATCAACTGTACTTTGATCATAAAGGTTGTAAATTAAGATTACTTTCTCTAACTGATGTTTTGATTTCAGTTGGGGTTTTTTTCCCCTTGGGTAGGATGAACAGGGAGGAGAGAATCTAGTGCCACTAATGTTCAGGTGCATAATTCAACCCTGGAAGGCGGGAAAAGAGTCAGTAATTGTTCTGAGTCATTAAATTGAGTCATTTGTCTGTATAAACTGTACTTTATGTCGATATAGGATATGACCAAATGGGCACAGTTGTCCTCAACTTGGTAACCCATTGGTTATTTGCAGTCAGTAGGGTCTGCAATTCACAGCATTGGGGAGTGCTGACATCTGTTTCTGACAAGCCTTCTTTGGAGTCCACTGGAGAAAGATTGTGATTCTATCCTAAGCTGTGGGCATTAGAGAAACAATATGATACTCGATAGTATAATGAATGTTACCCTAGTTCACTGTATTAATGGTCACCCATTGCTGTTTGCAGGTTTATCTTTGGTGGAGGCAAAAAAGTTAAGTTCCTATTTCCATTTCACTAAGCCTGTCAACCTGAAGAATAAAACCCTGCTGGAAAAGGCTGACCTGGACCCATCCACAGACTTTCTAGATTCTCTGGAGCATGATATGCCACGAGGTAAAGGTAGCAAAATCAAGAGATGCAATGAAAGGGAAGGCAGTTTGTATAGCCCAGAAAACACTGAGGGGACTGGTGTGGATTACTGTAGAGGTGGTATATTTGGGAGAAGCTTCTGTGAATCTGTAAAATAATTTTATCCTTTACTAAATATTGTAGTTATTTCCCATTTTATGCAATTCTAAATGCTTACAAATGAAAGATGGAAGTGTACCAGGGCTGTCACATCCGCACAAAAGGTCTGACCATACTCTGCTTCAGTGCCATATTCCCTCCTAACTTCTGTAAAGCCTGTGGCAACTGGTGACCCTATTGGGAGAGATAACTCCATCACTGATAGAGGGAATTTATGTGGTTTGAAGTATTTCACACCTCTTGTCCCACCCAGTATTGCTCTTTTTTATCTAAATGGGCTCTCATTAACACCAAGGTGATATCTCAGAAAGGCTGAATTCAAATATTCCTTTGATAAACTGTTTTGGAATAGTCTATACTTTGGTGGGATTATACACTGTGAAAGGAGAAAAAAAAAAGGCATACTGGATGGTATCTTCAGTTTATGCCTCTACTGTTCTGCTGGACAGCTGCAAATATATTTAAAGTCTCTTCCAGGGATCCCTCTGGCAGGATATTTCTCTAAAGGGATGGGAGTGGCTTGTTGTATTGTTTCTATCTGATTTTTGCTGATTTGCTGCATTTTTTTGGATTGGATGAAGTGTTTTCATGTCCTCTGTCTACAAGGATTCTAGGGAAACAATTAGAACTTAGATTTATTATTTCATTCCTATCCTGGAGTAGTAGGATAGGATACTAGGTGACCTGTGCCAGATGGAATTGAGTCGATGGACAGTGAATTGCCAGTGTTGTAAACAGCTTTTCAGACTCTCTCTCCCTCCTTTGCTCTCTCTTCTTACCCCCTCTTCCCAATATTCCCTTTGGCAAAAAAAGAACTGAGAATGTGAGCTCCTGCCTGAATTCTGAACATTTTTGACAGAGAATAAACCACTAAAATCGAAACCACTCTTCAACTTACTGGTAGTGTCCTTGATGCAGTCATTTTTCAGAGGTGTAGTCTGGAGAGACTGCACATTTTTACATACACTGGTTCATTGAGGTGGCCCTTTTGACTCAAAGCAAGAGGGATTAGATCCTAGATATCTCCTAAGAAAATTTTGGCTGCAGTTTTGTATCGTAGTTCAGATGTTGCTACTGTTTGCCTTCCCCTTGCTCCCCACTCTTTTTCCCTCCCTCTCTCATGGTAGGGAGACACACCATGTGTTAGACGTGAAGATGGTGGTTTCGTTAAAGTCTTCAAATCAAATTTGACTTGTAGCTGTATTTTACCCAGTGGCAGATAGAAAGTGGGGCTCAACTGTGACACTGTCATGATTGTCTTCCTGTGGCAGCCTGATGTCTGTGTAAGCAAGAACCTCTGCCCCCTTTCCGGAAGGATGTTGCTGTTAGTGTAGATCTCAGTCTTCTTTAAAAAGTTACCTCTCAAAGACTACCTGAGCTAAAGTGCAGCTGAGTGCTTTTTAATGGAAGAGGAGATTCATCATGATGCCTGTGCAGCTCTGCCTGCTCTGATCTGAATTCGGGGAGGAGGTGAAGGACACAAGACAGGAATTGGTTAAAGGATCAGCAAGGCATGTAGCCTCTCTAATTGCATTCTATCACATGGGGGTAGGAGCTCTGACATTAAAGAAAGATCAACCCAGCGTCCTTTAACAAGCATTCAGGTTGCCCAAAGTACTGGTTGCTTGTGAAAATATGGAGGCAAAAAAAAGCCAGAGGGCAGACACAGGCTTTCTGCTGGTTTTATCAGCATGGCTTTGCCAAAGTCACTCCTGGTTGGGAGACGCTCAAACTGGTTTTCAGATTACTTTCCTTCAGCTCTGACAGTGCATGTTGGTCCTGACAGAGCAGAAAAATTAGACAGTGCTTTTTCTATTTACTGACATGTTGTTCATAGCTCTGGCAAATCCCCTCATTTTGACCTGAAGTTTTTCTTGCCTTTCGTGGTTAGATCCTGTCTTGAAAAGTTATTGTCAGAGCAGAAGTAGGAATTCTCAAATTTATTGCCTCTAGAATTGTTACTGAAACTAGAATTGTCTGTTGTCTCAACAAATACATAAGAAGTGACCTGGGGCTAAACGACTTTGGAGTGATGCTCCCAGTCTGCACTGGCTAAATTCCCCTAGCATTTTAAAAGACCTAAAGAACAAAACTAAGAGATTAAGGGCTGATTTTAACCTGTCTAAAAGTAACAACTCTGTTGGAACAGTTTTCTCTATTAATTGGAGACTTACCATCTGTGATGGCTGTCAAGGGGGTAACTGTCATAAGATATATGGTGTGTCATTATAGGAGAGCAGAGGTGTCTTACAGAATGGAAAGTTGGAGGCAGAGAGAACATTTTATATGACAGCTGAGAGGTGGGAAGAAAGGAAGTTAAAACTGGCTTGAATAAAGGCAACAATGGTAAAAGTAGAGTTTAGTGCAAAATTGGAAAACCTGGAGTTTTGTAACAAAACTGTCTGCATTTCTTATCTTTACCAGTGATATCTGCAGTGTTTGCAGGTTCCAAATTCTGTGTCTATCTATCAGGTTATCTGTGCACTTTAAGGATTCAGAATATGTTGCTGCTCCTCCTTTAATCATCCTATGAGTCTGTCTGTTTTTTCTTGGCGTCTCAGCTCCCACAGACAAGTGACTGTTTGACTTAGCTTTCTTTAAAAAAATGGCATTTTTAACAATTACTCTAGAGAAAAGTGGGAAATGAGAACCTTGTCTCGACAGCATGAACATGGAGGGGTTGTGATACTGATCTTGTGTCACCACAGTATCAGATCATGTAATGCTTCATCCTGATCCAAATGGCCAGCTGGCCAGAACGTTGCATGCTGGGATCTGTAGGTTTTGCTGGCCATATGTCTGCATTAAAGATAAGCTTGTTTGCTCTAGTCTAAGCAGACAATCTGTTCAACTTTATGCACAATTAGATGTGGCCTTTCAGCTGCTGGCACATTGCCAGCGTTGTCCTTTCTGCTGCATGGAGTTTGGAACCCTGGACATAGTATTTCAGGAACTAGGGCTATGGCAGTTTTACATCTGCTTGTAGATAATGGAATGGCAAAGCAAATAGCAGTAATTCCTAGCATGCCTACAGCATTTTCACTTGATGACTTAATGTTGTGGAGATATGAAATAATATACACTTTTTCAGGCATTGATAGTGATGGGGGATGTGAAAATGGAAGGGGGAAGGTTGATTTTACTGTGACTCTGGTATCAGATCAGACTATGCTCCATTCTGCAAGTATAAAAGCAAGGGGATGAGTGACAGCCTAAGGTGCTAGTGTGGAATGGAAAGCTTGGAAAGAAGTGAGACAAGGGATGAAGAATTCAGTTCTTTGGCACTTTCAAACTACAGAAAGTGCCATACATACAGTTCAGAAAAGCAATAACTTGACTCTGAGGGTTTGTTACAGATTACTGACTCAGATCACTTTGCTATGGAGATAAGGGGCACCAACAGAACACTGCTAAAAACTGATGTAGGTGGGGAGGTATGTCTAGATAGGAAAAGATATGAGTGGAAATAGGATTTATATGAAAAGACGTTCTTCAAAAGTCATGACCCCCAGTCAGCAAATAGCTGCCTTTGGCTGAAAACCTACCACAGTTCATTTGTAGATTAAGAGTAGAAATTAGAATTTAAAAAGACATATAAAAGGAAATGCAGAAGGTTTGGAATGATTAATGATCGATATAAATTGGAATTTATAATGAGTAGAGAATGACAAAGGGACCCAGAATAATTGGAGTAGTCCGTGACAACGGTAAGGCAGATTTTTTTTAACTGTATTGAGAAGAAAAGAAAGCATAGTAAAGGTACTGGCAACTGTCACTAAATGGTGGTGGTAAAAAGGCTGATAAGCATGTGGAAGGGCAGAAGAGCTCAATTTTTTTCTGGTTTGTTTTTGGAAAGAATATGGACTTGCATCAAGCAAAGACAATAAAATACTATTTTGGACAGTTTTCAGACTGTTTGCTAAAGGAGGGTAGAGTTAAACAACATTTACTATGGGTCAAAAACATTAAAATGGCAGAGTCAGATAAGTTACTTCTGAAATCATTATCTCAGGAGACTTGTGGCATAATAATCTTTAATAAATCCCGGCATTGAAGAATTATTCCCCTAAATGTAATCTTCCTTAGCAGTTGTGATTCAGAATTCACTGAATGGGTGTATTTCTGGAAGAGGTCAGAAAGGGACCAGTGCCAATACTGATATTCTTCAACTTATTCATAAATTATCTAAGAGTAAAAGGTTGGTGGAGAGACAAATAATGACAAGGGCAGGATGAATACAGAGATTTGGAAAACTGGGCTTACTTAAATACAGTACATTTTGATGTACCTGCCCGCAAAGTCACATAAGGAAAGTAAGGACTGTAAGACAGACTTTGAGAATTGTATTCTAGAAGCTGTGGCTCTGAAAGGAAATCCAGGCACAACCCAATGAACATCAGCTCCCAGGCTGATCCTGAGACTTAAAAGGGTAACTTGATCTGCAGATACATAAACAAGGGTGTAGCAAATAGGAAACAAGGGGGTAACTTTACTTTTGCATATACTGTTAGTGGAATCATAACTGGATTACTGCACATTGCAAAACTGGAGAGTTGCAGAAAAGAGTCACAAAATGATTCAAGGGCTGGTGAGAGACATAAACAGTTCAATCTGTTTATCTTGAGGAAAAGCCCATGAGAATGGCTGTATCACACTGTGTAAATACTCTGTGGAGTTTAAGTATTAGGTACTGAAGATCTATTTATTATAGCAGAGAAGGCATAACGGGAATCAGCAGCTAAAAATTATAGCCAGAACTAAAATTAACAATAAGATACAATTTTTAACAGTGAAATGATTACCAGTTAGCAAGGATAATGGATGAGCTTGTGCCTCTTGGTATCTTAACATCTATCAAATGCAAATACAAGTTGATAGTCCCAGACATGTGTAACTGACTTCAGTTTAATGGGCAGTGGTATGTAGGAGTCCAGATTCCTGGTATGCCTGGCCATAAACTTGATGACAGCCATGGATGGTGGTGTTCAGCTTGGACTTCATTGTCAGTGACAGTAACACAAAAGTAACAGTGGTTTCCTGAGACAGTGACTCTAAGTGCAAGTCAGTTCATTTCAGCTAGCTTTCCTTTCTGAACTATGATATGTGAGGGCTCAAAAGAGGACTGAGGAGATTCCTGACCTACTGCTGCCCGTTGTGGATCTTTATTGCCAGGAGAGATTTTACACCATCATTCTAAAGGGGTATACAGTGGCAAGGTGAATCAGTGAGTCTTGTCTACTTGCTGTTTCAAGATGAAGGTAGGGGAGAAGAAGTGCCTAGACAGAAGATCATTTCAGCTCCTTTACCATTTGACTGCAGAGGAAGTGACAGCCACTTGGATTGTAGCTCTATTTCTTCACCTGAAAGTGCAGTAGTTGGGGGCATTCCTTATACAAAGCATTACAAATGGATTTGTGGCCATTTCTTTGGCTGAAAACTTTGAGCACTACCTTTTCTCTAAGTGTTGAACAGTAGCCTCGTTTAGAACACTAACCTCCTGTCATCTAAGGTTCATTAGCACGGTCTTTATCAGTTTAGCAAAAGCTGGTGCCTAATGGGTCCTTGAAGATGGAGAGGTTGCATTTCTAAGTGGGAGATAGTTTCCGTCGCTGCTCTCAAGGGCCATTTTGGTAGCCCCATCATGGCTGTCCCAAAAGTCAGGGTGCAGGAAGGAAGAAGGCCAGGAGGCATGACCCTGCTTTATCTCCATACATTAACACAGCTAATTAACTAGCTTTCGATCCCCTCCCCCCTCCCATCAAGGCGATTAATCCCCTATCAGCCTCGGTCTCCAGCCATTTGAGGAGTCTGTGTCTGCAGAGGTATTTACAGCCCCCAGCCAGCCAGCAGAGGCAAGGGCCTGTTATCAGGGCTCTAAGACAAATGGCTGCCTATCTCCCCAGTGGCCTTGCAAAATCCAGCGAAGTGCTATGCTGTGCTGGCCACCTACTTTCACCCAGCCTCCCTTCTCCACTAACATTTCACAGATGTGACCTGAGCCCTCCCCTTTCATTGCTTAACAATAAGCAGCACCTCCCCAGCTCTGTGAAAGCCGAGAGCAAGAGCACTTTACTCCTTAGCCTGCCAAGAGCCACACGGGGACACGGCTTTTCAAGCTGTCTCACTGAAATCCAAACTAAAAGGCTCATAATAAATGAGGAGGCAGTGCTTAATGTTTGCAAGGATAAAAAGAGGTAGCCAAAATGTAGACTGAAATACCTAGCATGGCTCACAGCTATTCTCATTCTTCGTTAGGAGATGTGATCCTTAGGCTTAGTAAATTTGTGAAACTGCAACAGAATCCCGTGGAGTTACCTGATGTTAATACAAGTAGTTTTGACAAACAAGCTTTAGAACACAGTGTTAGAGAAGGAGAAAACCAGATGAGTGTGCATCAGAACAGTAGGATTTCTGATTTAAAAATCTAACCCAGTTGCTGGCTCAGTAGATTGATAGTAAAAGCATTGGTACCTGAATTTCTCTGTTCAAACTGCAGTCAGCCATCCCTAGAAATAATTCCAGGATGGCTCTAGCTGCTGCCTTCCAGCAGGGCGCACTATGGTGCCAGCATTGTCAGTGCTGAGCACAGAAAAGGAAACCACGGAAAAGTAAAATGAGAAAGAAAAGCGCCAAAAGCAGCATCAAATAGAGGAAAAGATATGACCTGAGTTTCCAGACTGTGTGGCACACTGGCCTCCTGAACTGTAGGTATAGAGAAGATACTCTCTCTCTTTGAAGCTTAGGCAATTTCTGGAATGGTCACTAGGCTTTCTCAGCATATTTAGAGATCACATGCATGCAAATGGCCATACACAATATATAACCATGTCCCCTACATTCTTCAAAAGTGGGGTCACTCTTCATTTTTGCTAGTGATGTGTAAAGGCTGTTAAGGCCATTCCTGCAGTGATCCAAGAAAGTTGCCTGGGAGCAAGATGAGATGCTGTCCCTCCTACAAGCTGGGCTGCTGCCAGCTTCAGGAGTTCAAGATCAGACTGGAACCTGTCACGTGGCAGCACGGCAGGAGGACTTCTGGGCCAGCTAGTATTAGAGCTTTTGACTGGCTGATCATGGTCTGCCTTGATTACTGGAAAGGAGCCTGTTTTCCTTGGGCTTTGTGTCTATGGGTAATAAAGCAATGTATTCACTGCTTTTGGGTCCTAGGTCTGTATCACCTCAGGGTATTGTTTAGTCAGACCTTGGATATACTGGAACAGAGCTGCCCAGCAGCTGAGAGCTGTGGTGGAGTCCTTCACCTTCCTGACTGCTGTAGGGAAAGAATGAGTTCAGAAGCAGAGTCTTCATAGCAACTTTCCAGGGATTGTATTTAAAGGGTTTTTTTCTCCTCAGTGAAAGAAATTATGACTGACCCTGTCTCCATTTCAGCTCCTGGTCCTTTGGACATAAAAAGGAGATTAAATTCTTGCTAAAATGATGGGAAATGCTGGTAAAGCCTCATAGAACCAGAAGCTGCAGGTTTATCACCACATCAGTCAGCCTTGGCCTACCTTTTTCTCTAGAGAATGATGAAAAGTTATTTGTGAGGGAAATCCTAGGACAGTTTGTGTGTCACTGAAGTCTGTACAGCAGTTATGCTGAGCAGAAATAACTAGGCTATGACAGGCATTAAAAGATGCTTAGCCATCTTTAGTGCTCAGAACAGGCTTGAATATCAACACTGCACTATGATGTGTGGATATGCTCAGTGTGACAGTATTCTCAGAAACTGGTAAACTCTTCGGGTAATTTGGTCCAGAATTCGCATCTAGTTTAACACAAAAACATCAACAGTTTATAATCCGTGCCATCTGTTCCTCATCCCAAGCCCTTTTAACTAGCCTTGCTAATTTGATGATGAGGTAAGAAGTACAACTGGGGGACTGACAGGGCTTGCCCCTCCTGCAGGAGAGCAAATTGAATGTGCTCTGAGCATTTGGTGGGTTTTGAATCCCAGCATCAACTCCTTTGTGTTTTCTCAGAATTCAGAGATCAATGTGAGGTTCTTTGCCCCTAATCCAGCCCCTGTTCATCATTATCACCTCCTCAAAGTGGCCAGTGCTTTGTTACCGGGAGAGGAGAAATCTTACAAGGTGGCCATAATCTCCTCTGAGAGTCAGACAGATATTCTCCCGTGGGTAAGAAAGTGACAGTGACCAAAAGCTCTAGGGGAAGCAGGCTAGAACAAAGCTGTCCATTGCATCCTTTCATCAAACTGTTAATCTTTCTTTCAAAGACATCACATTTGTTTGGTGACAAAAGCCCCAAAGAAGCTGTATTGAGCCTGAAATCCTGTAGCAAGATTTAGAGGAAGCGTCTTTCATTCAGAGCAGGGAGGGGCGAGAGACTCCTTTTTCTTCCTACCAACCAATGGGCTCAGAGAAGCCCACGAAGGTGACGGATTAATGCAGGGGCTCCCCAGGTAGATGCTACGTGACTCCTGGCACGCTCCAAAAACGTTTCCACAGCGACCAGCTGAATAAGAAATATGGAGTGTGATGAGATCCAGCATAAACTTGTGCTTTGGAAGGAGGTGATTTGCCACTCTGAGAGATTTCTAAATTTACTACAGAAAACCCAAGACACAATGATCTGTATTGTAGTTGTCAGAATACAAATAGCATGGATTTTAATCAGTTTTTCCTACTCCTTGTAAGTTTTGATTGCATATTGTCTTGTTTCCTCTAGTGCACAGCCCTATTCCAAGTCTTTATTCTGATCCTTTCTATGCAGTCTGTATCTTTTTCTTAATTATAATCTTTTGTCTTGTTTTATCAGGTGGATTTAGGACTAAAGGGCAAACTAACATGGCTATATGGGAGGGTCTAATTTGGTATGTTATTACTTCAGTGCTAGCTTTTTCAGTCCATCCCATCCTCTGCTGCTCATTTATATCTGTGTATTGTCCCTTCTTTTGTGTTGGCATTGCTGGCTGTGCAGTCAGATTCCAGCTGAAAAAATGTTATTTCTGTCTAGTATATTTTTCAGCCAGATTGTTTTCCCTGACCTGACTCACTGAGCAGTAAATAAACACTTTTATGGTGTCTATGATGGAAGAATGATGAGGGTGGGAATATGGGTTTGAGGGCAGACGCTGCTTCAATTGGATTAAGCAGCACTGTTGTCAGACGTCTAAGTATGGCCTGAATTTCATTTTTACTTGGAGGTACCGGAATACCGGACATCTTGGACAGCACTGCAATTCCTGAGTCTTCCTTGTCAGCAGGAAGCAGGTTCTTCATGTGTAAATGGAAGGTCTGGGGCTGTCAAAATAATTTCTACTGCAGAGGCATCCCCAGTGGGAGAGGATAATGGACAGAAAAAGCCTCTAAAGTATGATCATTTTACTTTGAGGTTTGGACATGGTGATATTTGTGTGTCAAGGACATGGCAGGCATTAGGACCATGCAAGAGCCACTTGGCAGCATCTGACTGTAAGCTGTGCTTTCCTGGCTCTGGAGGCTTTTAAAAATAGTACTGAACCTGCAACCAGTCTGTGTTTTTATTTAATTATTATTAAATAGTTATATGGGGAATTGGAAATATTGACAGCAGTGTTAACATATGGGGTGCAGGTGGTGTGTCAAGCAAATGAAAGAGATTTAGTTTGCAGCCAGTAAGTGGCACGAAGGAGTTTGGGCCCCACATAGGAGTGTTTGGATGTGTCCTTATGGCTGGAAGGCTGTGCGTGAAATGTCCGTGTGGCACAATTTATTAAGAGCAAAAGCACGGTGACCTTTCCTTACAGCTGCTCTGGTTTGCAATTTGTCTTTGTTGCCTACAGACAGCAAATTAGAAGTAGGAAGCTCTTCCCAGTGCAGGATTTTCTGTTGGAGGGAAATGGAAGCTAAATCCCAGGGGTGTAGTGAGGCTTTGTCAGCTCTAAGTGCTTGGGGTCATGCAGCCAAGCAGCGGCTGCTTTAGCAGAGAGGAATGGTTATGTTGCCCTGCTCTGGGTGTTAATATTTGCCCTGTAACTCCATACTTGATGCTCGCTCAGGACTCACTGCAGCAATGTATGTTGTAACCTGCTCTTGTGGCAGCATATTGTGTTAATGGTAAGTGTAACCATGCTGTAGCTGCTTTTCCCTTGAGACACTTCCTCCTTTGAAGAGGAATTGATAATGTCACTTTTATGACCCTCTGTGAGCTTTTGCTACATAGAGCCTCTCTATCAGGCTGTCTCGCTCTTAAAGCTGTTTCTTCTCAAGCTTGCACTGAAATGAGGCATTGCTGAATCACCTCCAAAGCGGCAGTGTTATGAGAGGTCATACTGAAAGTGGACCAGTTACGGCAGGGAAGTTCTTCTGGAAACAGCCCTCTTAAAAAGGGTTTTATTTAGAAGGTCATGTCTCACGCACCCTATTGCTTCTGTGGATTACAAGATTCAGCCCATAGCTGAGGCAGACATGGGGGATGAGAGAGGGATTTCTGCTGGCGACTGGAAAGGAAGAAGAAGCTGAGAAGGAGGTTGACATTTGAAATTCAGCCCTGGTGTTCTGGCAGCTGTTGAAGGGCCATAAAAAAGGCAGTGGTTTAACACTGGGTGAACATCAGGATCTTCAAAGCACTTTCTTGTTTGGGAAAGATGTAAGGAACTCCTCAGAATTCCTGCCTGTGTTTGGAGGGGTGGAGGCTGCAGCCTGATCCAAAGAGAGAATAGGAAGCTCCAGATCTTCATCCAGCGGACACTTTTCCCATGCTCTTTCCTCCCACACAGCAGCTCCCTCCCTTCCCTTCTGGAGCAGGAACAGCAATAGTTTCAGCACAGACAGACAGTGCTTGGCTTTCTTAAGTTTGCTGGGTGCAGCTTAAATACTAACTTGCTCTTTTAAAGAATGTGTTTTGAAGATTGGGAACCTCACCAGAGTAGTGCTGCTGGTAGGAATCTCTAGTGTGAGAGCAATGACCAGTTCCCTGCACCTCAGTGAGCTTTACATGATGAGTGAAGTTAACTCTGCTGCCTGACTTTGAGACAGCACACACAGAGATGCAAGTCAAAATCAGTACTTCAGGAAAACCTTTACTTGCTATCTTCTATTTCTAGTTGTATTCCCTCCAATGCAAATAATAATGCTTTTAATTTTTTTTTTCTTGACAACTTTTATCTAGAAATCTTAGTGTACCTTACAGTCCAATGCTTTGAGCTTCCCAGTCTCTCAGTAAGAGACATATTGTCTGACACAGGGACTGCCATGGGATATCCGCAGCCAGTGATGGAAAGGATTTGGACCTAGCAGCCCACTTCTGCATTTTTATAGATCATACAGACCTACAGCTACTAATGCAATGGTTTTACCCCAAGAACCATCTGTAATAGTAGGGAAGTTAAAAAAACAAGAAAGAAAAAGGAAAAAAAAAAGATGAAAGCAAAGTATTTGATTTTCATAGTTCTCATTCCTTTTTATATTGTATTATTAAACACATTTCTAAGACTTTCTCTTGAGGAAGAAAAGATGGCATATTCATTTTAAGCTATTACTGCATATTGTTCACTACTTACTGATTAAAGTACTCCTAGAGTGATTTATGATATCAGTATTTCAAAGTCCTACAAGAAAGGTGGGCCTGAAAAAGCATTGTTTGAATATTGTGAGATTTGAGCTGTGAGGGAAGAGAATACAATTGTCTTGTATCTTTCCAAGAGAACAACTTTTGCCATGTCTCATGAGTTCAAATTTTGTTTTATGCACCATTTCCTCAAATACTGCTGATGTGGTGGGGTATGGGGGAAAAGAAGTATTGAGATAATAGGTTCTAATGTCTTCCCATAATGAAAGGTCGAAAGGACCCAGATAGGTTCCAGAACTTTAATGTAATCTCTTCTTAGAAGACACACCAGCATTGTGTATCAAATGCAGTTTCTGAATGGGTTTTGTAGGTTGCAAAAGTCTGGTCTGGAAAAGTATATTGAATAAATCACCTCTGATGAGTAGGTTAGAAAAATGTCCCCAGTGATCCAACTGGTAAAAAGTGGAAGGTGGCACTGCTGCTACTCTTTGGCTCTGCAGAATAAAGAGCAGCTCTAGGATTAATCACTGTTCTGGCTGAAAACAGGATGCCAGTGAAAATGACATTACTGTTCCAGACAGCTTCTTGTAATTTTTTCCTGTTGTCAACCTATGTTGTGCCGGTCCAGATGGGATTGCCCTTACGTAACCTGCTTGTTTTTGTTCAGGCCCTCATTTCACAGGAAAGCTTATGCAGTATCAGCAAAACTTTACTGTCCATATTTGTGCAGAAGTACATGCAGAATGAAGGGCCAGAGAAGAGCTGGAAAGTATAACAATAACAAATATTTCCCAAAGGTCTCACATCTATAAAGTGACAAATATGAGCCCTTCGAGAGCTTGGACATACAGTAGGGAAATGCAGCAGCGGCACATCATAGCCTTCAGAGATGCAGCATGAAAGTGAATGGAACCATCTTCAACTATACCTGTCCATTTCTGCTAGGTGTGAAGGTGCATGGGAAGTTCCTTTGATCAGCAGAGTTAACTAGTGATGAACACTCCTGAGATTGATAAGCCTGTGTGTCACTGCATAAATGTTCTGAGGAGATCATGGATCCGTGTACGTTACTGCCCCAGAGCACAGATATGGGGATATAATGATGTTGAACTTGATTTACTCTACCTCCTCTGTGAATTTGTCCAACAAAAAGATGTCTGAATCCAGATATAGCTCCTAAGAGCATTAAAATCCCTGTTTTCCCTCTTACCTTCCCACTTGTCATGCTCCAGGCATTTCTTTCTGTTCTGTGTGAACAGTTTGGGGCAGAGGGTTCATCTGTGTAGGTGAAGATATATAAACAAGCTATCACATGTACCCAGGTTGTTAGATGCTTCCAGTATGTTGGGAGGCATTACCACATTAGATAATCCTTAAAAGTTTTCACCAGCCAGCAAGGCAGGGAACAGTCCTAATCTTGACAGACTTGCTTCTCAGAGGACTGGTCCTAAATCAAAGACAATGAGAGCTCCTCATTGTATTATCTTTTCGTCAGAGAAACTTTTCCAAATGTTTATGGTGTGTCGTCGTTCCCTTCCCCACAAACCAGTTGTAAAGCTGCAAGAACAACCAGTATTTGGAGGAAGGACTTGTAGATCATTTCTGCAAATTAAAGCTGAAGAACCATGCACTTGGAGCAGTCACTGAAAGGAGAAATTGAGAAAGTTGTCACGTTACATTCAGATCTATTTGCTTGCTTCTTGTTGCTCAACACTTCTGTGCATGGTCATGCTACTGCCACTAGCAAATACTGAAAACTTGGAGAGACAGAGTTCAAGAAACTGAAAGCTTGTCCTTTGACAGCAGATGGCTGTAGTGCTTCAGTCACTGGATGATCTGCCTTATAGTGAAGTGTTCCTCACCTGGGTTTCCATGCTATCCAAGTGGAGAAAGTTCTTAAGAACATGCAGATTTTTTAAGAGACCCCTCAGTCAGTATTTGTAATCCCAGTGGCTGAACCATAATAGGTGTTTTTACTCCAGGTATGAAAAAGATCCAGTCCAGTTTGTGTCCATATGAGTGACACTGGAGAGATTGAATGGGAAATTGGGGTTGCCTTGTATGTGAAACAACTACTTGTGAAGACATTAGCTCATGTCTTCATTACCTAGGACTTGTGTAAAGAATGTCACAGTGCAAGGAAGGTGAAAATATGGCACACACCTCTATTGACCATTCCATATTAAGTAGTGCTCTGCTTTACTGCAACCCCAGTTGTTTGTCTTCAGTGGAAATGTGGAGGAGTGTGTCAGAAATAAGTTCTCCAAAGCAGAAATCTCCCAAGTCAAAAGGCTGTGAATGTCTCTTTTGTGCTTCTGTCCAGCAGCTCGAGTCAGTCTGTCAGAAAGTAGGTAGGTATTCTTGCTGCTCACTGAGTTCCACATTTGCACATGACTGAAGAGGGTACTTTGAAAGGTAACAGATCAGAAATGACACAGGACTTGCATATTATAGTATAACAAACCTGTGGAACTTGCTGCTGAAGGAGACAGAGGAAACCACGGTGTCCAAAAAACTTTTGAAAAGTACAGAAATACAAAGTGAAAAGTTAGGTAGCAGGTGAGCTGCACAACTCACAACACCTGGTTTTAAAGCATTTTGAATTGTATTGTTCCTTTCTGATTCTGCAGCCACCACATAAATGTTTTCCCTCAACTTCCCTCCTTCCCTCAACTACTGACTGTAGTTTGTCATGAACTGCGTAAGATATGTACTGCGAGAGAGCATGAGAGAGCCCAAAGCTACACAAACATGGATTGCCCAGCCTAGCTGCTGCCTCGTGGCTGCCCCGCAGGCCTAGCAGCCTGTGCTTCCTTGCAGCTGCTGGCAGACCAAAGCTCCAGGAGATGCAGTCAACCCTTGGGCCACATCCTGAGGAGACCTGCTGTAGGAACCTGTGGCGTTAGAGCCTTTCAGCCCTTTGTCAGATGTAATGAAATTGGCCAAGAGTCACAAGTGAGTGGGAGGAGGAGAACTGGCAGCTGACAGCAATCACAGAAACCCTTCCCCAGGCTAACCATGACATGAGTAAGCATGAATCATAGCATAAATTAATGAGACTAAAATTAATGAGCCTAAAATTATCTACAAAGATGAATATGGCCTAAATGGCCTAGCACATTATGGGCTTTCTGCTTACTCTGGAATTGGCAGATTTTGTCTTTGGATGTAAATAGGCTGACTGCTTGACTCTAGGCCAGTGGTAGCCTGGTTCCAACCATTTTTTTTTTTTAATTTGGGCCTGCTCCTTTTTATTTTAGATGAAGATTCAGCAGGAACCTTCTTTCCCACATTGTAGCCTCTAGGCATTACTGATTTGGTGCTGAAGCTGGTATTTTCTTCTCCTGGCAGCTCCTTGCCCTCTGGCATTGAATCCAAGCTGATGCTTCAGCCCCCTCCCTCTGGCGCAGTTCCCAAGCTGTCGTGTCAGATGCAAAATAAATACTCAGTGGCTCTGAGCTCCTTGCATCCAGAAGAAACTGCATTTTCACACTGGCTCTGAAGCTCCTCTGCAGAGCCAAAGCAAAATTAATGTGGAAACTAATCCCTTTGCCCCTACCACGCACATCCTCCTCAGTGGTGGAGCCAAGAAAGACTGAAGAGAATTAGCCTTTTCCATAAATTTCTCAGAGATAGGAAATACCCTACTTTTCATTTTCCCATTTTTTTCCAGTTGCTGCATCAGATAAACCAGTATTCCCTGAAGGAGGAAAGCACCTTCTTCCTCTTCCCACTACTAGTGCTAGAAGTTTATTTTAAGGACAAACTTCGTATCTATGCAGGATTGCTATAGCTCATCTTGGCTCTCTGTAGCGATAAGCTACATCAAGTAGGTGGCAGAGCTTGTTGGAGTAACTGCTGCCCACTCAGGAGCAGCCAGGAATAGCTGCAGCCTCCCCTGGGGATCAACTGTACAAGTCTGGAGCTTGAGGGTCCCTTCCTGTGACGCATATGACATTACCACCATAGCCATGGGAATATGCTGCTATGTGAACCCAGACAGAGACATCTGGAAACGAGGGCAGCCTGCAGTGCTGAACTGACAAAAGGGAAAAAGGACATCGAGATTTATGTTCTCCCCAACTTCCATCTTTTCAGGTGTCACTAACTCCAGCGCAGCCTTGTGCACTCTTAACTGGTCAGGCAGAGTCCATGTCAGCCCTTCTCTCAGCTTAGGACAACTTGCTGTAGAACGCTGCCTCTTTCTCCTTTCCAGTGATTCACTTGCACATCTTCTTGCACAGGCTCCTGGAGTATCCAGCTGGAGAAGGGAGGCACTGTGGTGGTGCTGCGGAGCCTGCTGTGGCTGGGACTGACATTCTACCATGTCCCAATGACCAAGCAATTCGGCTATGTCTACTTTGGCACTGGTGAGAAGAACCTTGATCTGCCCTTCATGCTATGACTCTTCTGTCTGGGACAAGGACTCAAGCACTAGAAAAGATTTAGATTTTATACTTAGGAGATTTTTGTTTACTGTTTGTTCTAATAAAAATGTGAGACCTCTGCACTTTGAGCAGAATTCTTTTGTGCCTGGACTCTGGCCCTGATTCTTTTCCTAGGAGTTCATTGTATGCAATCCTCCCTCAACTCCAGATTGAATTCAGAGAATCATCGAATATTCTGAGTTGGAAGGGACCCATGAGGATCACTGAGTCCAGTTCTTAAGTGAATGGCCCATAATGGGACTGAACACAACCGTGGCTTTATTAGCACTAAGCTCTCCCTGTAATGTGTCACTGCAGATCCTTTAGATAGTAACAAATGGTATTTTCTTCCCTGACAGGCAAGCTCTAGGTCAGAAATCAAACCTAGGCCATCTGTCCGATTCCAAAAGCACCTTGCTTACACAAGAACTAATTTGGAGACATGAATAAATACCTGCTGTTACCCATGAATGGCAAAAGCACAGCTGAAGTCAGAGTAGAAAGCTAACATATACTGTAAGAGATCTGTATTACACCCTGAACTCTAGAAAGGCATATTGAAGAGAGTATTTTGCTTTTCAGATGTTAGATTTCACCAGAATTAGAGGGGTCTTTCCAGCTCATGTCACTAAACTGTAGGAAAAAAACAGCTGTGGGCATCACCTGGTCTTGAAAAATGTGCTTATTTAGGTTCATCTCAAGACAGTGGTTTAATCAGTGACTTTTCCATTAGCAAAGCTCACTGAGTAGAGCTACGTGGGCTAGAAGACATTGTAACTTCTGTATGTGTGACAATAAAGAAAAATATTTTCCTTTCTGAAGGGCTGTAGCTTTCAAAGCTTTATAAAACAGACAGTCAGCCAGAGATTTTATCCCAGTATAGTTAATGAAATCTTGGCTCTGTCTCCCAAAGCAAAAGGTCTTGGCCAGCTCAAGGGACTGAATCTAGGGCTTTCATTTCACAAAATAAAGCTGAAAAGAACCATTTAAATCTAATTTGATTTCCTGGATAATACAGGTTTATCTTTACCTTTTGTTCCTGTCCATACTGATAGGTATGATGATTCTGATAAAAACAATACAAGGTTAAGTGGCATAGTAGTACATAAAAATTCTTATTGATTTGTAGCCTCCAGATAAATACCAAAGAAACGGAGCCAAAACAATAATGACCATGATAAATTTAATGAGCCCTTCATACCGGGCCCATAATTAGCAGTAGTCAGTAGGTGGAATATCCATATGTGTACTACACAGGGAGAAAAATGGTATCACCTTTTAGTTACAGGATGGATAATCAGCTCCAAACTATCCCAGGAGGCAACCATATCATTGACATGGAAGATTTATGAAAAATTTATTTGCTGGGGGGAAAAAAACCAGGCCAGGCCATCAAGGATGTCAACCTTGTGTATTTGCCAGATTCAGGAGTGAAGCACAAGCCACGAATTCTCAAGGGACATGTAAGATACACACCTGTTTGCCACTGCCACAGGTGTTCTGCTGCAAATTATGGATAGTACAGATGATAAAAATAAAAAAATTAATTTCAGTATTTATTAATAATTTCTGTTACTGCCGTGAAAATACAGTGCTGCAGAGAAATTTTTCTTCCATATGTGTCACAGATACAAAAGCCCAAATGAGGCAAATCTGAGTTGAAACACACATTAATGGGATAACGCCACTCAGGAAAAGATGGAAACATCCTTTTCCCAAGCCCATTTGTGGAACATAAAGAAACAAAAGCCTTCAGATCCTTTCTGGCTTTGAGGTAGAAGTCTTTGCCCCTTGCTTTCCTCAAATCATCCTGCACACTGAACTTTACTTTGATGACTCTTGTATTGTCCAAGAGGAAGAGATCACCGCAGGACACAATATAGAGTATTAAGGAAAATTTTGGAATAAGAAAATTGGAGATATTGACAAACTTGAAAAAAAACCCAGCAGAACAGTGAAAAATGTGCTTACTGACTATGCCAGTTCTGGCCACTAGTGGTTTAAACAGAGAGGCTTTTGTGTATATTTGACATTATCCTTCAGCAAAGGGTGTCCGACTGGAAAGGGCTTTTTGCACCACTTAGGGCCCCTCTTCCAAATGGGCTTTACAGATCTGATGGACCAGCGGGTCAGGTACCTGTCAAAACAATACAAACAAATTTCAGTTTGAGACTGATCACTGAGAAAATGCTCCAACTGAAGCAGAGCAAGGCACTATAGCCTTTGCCTCCGTAACATGCCTCTTTATAAAAGGAATAACCATGAACAGAGCTCCCTCAACTCAGAAGGGACCACTGGAAAGAGTTTTTGTTTGTTTTGGAATTTCTAAGCTCATCTCTCTACTGAACCCTTGACTTCCAGTTTCACAAAACAAATCAGGTGTAGTCTCCAGGCTGCTGGCAAATTGTCCACCTGCAGCTAAACTGGAGTGCCAAATCCTTTCACTGCAACTAAGTCCAAGACTGAATGCATCCAGCCTCTAAAGGAAGTGTTATTTCAACAGCTGGTCTCAATAAAGTAAACTAATTACAAAGGCTAAATTCTGTGAGAAAGCTTTTAAAAAGGAATTAATTTACTTTCGGGGGGATAATTGGTTATTACTTCTGCATGGAATGGATTTCTGGCCCAGACTTGTATTTTTGTATGTCCAAATTTGCTCTAGTGTTCTCTGTACAATACTATTGCAGCTTGCTAGTGCAGGAAGTCAGCACCTACAGTGTAAGAGATATTAGAATGGAATTATCATCACAACTACAAATCTCTGTGAAGAGCAATGTCTGGCAAATATCCTCTGCTTTTTACCATTTGAAGTTTTAGACTTGGCTTTGCAAACAGGCAGGGGATTTCAGATCCAGAATCAGTTACTGGAAATCTTACCCTGTGGCTGGGTGGCCTGGAGTTTTGTTAGGCTTTAAATCTTTTGCTACCAGTAGAGAGGGGAATAGAGGTCCTTAGAGAAAGAGGAGTCTTTTCGGACAATAAAGATCTAAAGTAAAACCTTAGCATAATCTGCACAAACAATGCTCCAACAAATTAGAATTTGGAACAGACTGATAAACTTTGTCCAGCGATGTTTGCATGCCTCTGTTGAGTAATCCCATGGTCTTAATGTAACCTCAATCAGTCATCCTCCCAACAAAAAGCTTTGTTACCTTTTATTTGCATCGTGCAAATTTGAGATATTAAGAACTTTGGACAGAGACCATATAATACATTTGTTTGAAGGCATTTGGCACATTCCTGAGAACTACAAAGAAAGCTTGCTATGCCAGGCAGCTACAGACTGCATAGCAGCAGCCCATTTAGCACTTTTCTTCCTCAGCACTCCCCAACAGCACAAACTGAAAAATGAATCACATGCGGACCTCTCCGTCTCTGAAATCAAGCCACTTTCAAAATGCTTTGCTTTTGCTTTGAGGAGTTTATGATAGTTAAAACACCCAGAAGCAATAGTAGGAGGGGTCTGGGTGACCACACGGAGCAAGATCCAGCCACTTGTTCTCCTATGCATGCATTAAACTTGTCCCTTCTGACCTGTAATGCTATGCTAGTGCATTAGTGGAATCCCTTACATAACACCATCAGGACAGGAAGCAGGAGAGATTTTCCTGCCTCTAATTTCACATGCAGGGGGAGTTCACAGAGACCAAACGCAGGTCCCCAGTTTGGAATCTGGCAAGGCAGCTCCTTTGGGAGAAGCTGTAGGGGTATTAGATGGGCACATGGACTAGGTCCTCCTTTTCATATTCTCCTTGCTGCAAGAGGAGTGCCATAGCATAAGTTTTGGTATTGCAAGACTACACTTACAGCAAAAGAGGAAAAAAAAAATCCCAAATTGTTTTAATGCATCAATGGGCCAAGTGCAATTCTGGTCACGTGTCCACACGATTACGGGAAAGTGCTCCTGTGATAATAAATGATCTCACTGGGAGAGAAGTGAATGTGTGAATGTGAGATACACATCACTGCTGTATGCAGGTTTAGACAGACAGTGGCTTTTTAAGAAATCCCTCTGTTTCTGTGTGGGGGCTGGAAGTGCACACCCCAATTCTGCATAGGAAGGAGGATTTAGTAATGGCCTGATTTTAAAGCTTTTGTTATTTCTCTTTTGAGCAGGTCTAATCCAGCCCTCTGGTCCAGGCTTTTGGCTTCCTTTGGGGACTGCAGGCTGGGGCTTTTCATTGTTAACTGAAACAGACATTTGGACGCTTTCCCTTCCTGGAGCACATTTGCTTTTAGGGCTTTTAATACTTGCTTTGTCCCAAACTCAAACTTGTCCTATTTTGTTTGCTGCCTCTTTTTTTTTTTATTTTTTTTTTACCTTGATTCAGCAGTGCAAAAGCCTGGTGCCTGGGAGCAGTCAGTCTACAAAGTTCCTTCTCCTCTTTGACTAACTCCATTTCCTACTGATTCACAGATTTGGGGTTTCTTTCTGTGAGTAAAAACAATCCACAAAACTCACATAGGAGAGCTTCAAGCCCAGCATACAGGACTTTTCTGCAAACTCTGCCATCCATGTACAGTAGTGCACACCCTTTACTAGCCAAGTCTCCCAACTTTTCATTGTATCCAACAAGGTTTGTCTTGGGGAGTTTTTATAGTCACCTACAAACACACACTGGCAGACAATCTGAATTTTCTCAAGCAACTGATGGTTGTCAAGGTAGACCTTCCACGTGGATGCCCAATGTGGCTGGACCCCAGTCTCCTAACCTGTTACCTCAGTGTGCAGAGCTCCCACTCTAGGCAAAGGGGGACAGAACTGCCACTCTTGGGAACTGGTGACTCACCTTGGGGCTCTGCTTGCCCCCTAGAGTATGGTAGGGTCCTGAGCAAGAACAAGAATTCCTAGACTCCAACTGCACAAATGGGTAGTTTGGATAAAGTGTTATAGGAACCCTGGTGGGATTTCCCTGATGGGAAAAGGCAAGATATAAATAAGATGGAAACAACTATGGTTAGTTCACCTGCAGTCACTGTAATAGCCTGAAATCTCTTTGCCAGTTCCCAGTAGAATGCCAAGTCTGTTTTCATAGATTCTATTCAGTGGGCAGGCCTCCCAGCTGGAGGCTGCCACTTTAGACCTAGGAGTAGGCACAGAGCTTCCACGTGCAGGGTGAGGGAAATGTGGCAACCACAGACAGTCCTGTACACAGCTCAAGCAAAGGCCATGTTGGTACAGTTCAAGTCTGAACTTCTGAACCCTCACTGAATTTTTTCAGTATGGCTTTTGTTTGGATTAAGAGCAGAAGGCAGAGGGCTACAGACTGCAGGAAGCACTCGATCAAAGTGCTGGCGAGGCTGCCTCCTCCCTGCCACATCCCTTCCCATGACACCTCTTGGTTTTGCTCACCTGCAGCCGCTCTGGCTCTTTGCTTTTGAATACACATGCTACACATAACGGTTTCCATGCAGATGAGAGGAACCACATACTGCTGGAGTGAAATGCTGATTGTAGTGAAACCAGATTCTGCTCCCAGGGATGAGAGGTGTCCACCGAGCCTGAGAACTTTGTAATTCATGAGGAATTTGTATGGAGCCTGCCTCTTTCTTAACACAGAGAAACTCCTCCAGTTCAGGTGATGGAGGAGGGATTGACTTGGATACTACCTGTGCCAAGTTAAGCTCTTCCAGTAGGAAGCTGAAAATGGAGTGGCAGCTAAGCACTCAAAATCAAGTACTCCATAATCTTACAGCACCTCTTGCTGACAGACTCCAGAGTCAGGGAACCCGTAACATCCCCTAGTCCTTTAGGAAAGGGAGCAACTTCACAGTGCTGTGTTTTAACCAATACTTTGGATTTGCCAGAAGAACGTGAGTGCTATATTCACATTAAGAAAGTATTTAGATGCTGGCTTGAATTCAGGGACTGTTCTGCATAGAGTGTTAGTACACATTTTCCATGCAAAAACCTCCATGCTGAAAACTGCTGAGCTATTCAGGTTTCCATTACTGAAAGGAAGAAGTTTGACCTACAGCTGAGCTTGACTGTTTCCCAAATGGTTCTGGTTTGTGGTGGCCTGCACACACATGACTCTGGAGTATGGAAACAGTCTGTCACCCTACACAATGCTGGTGAAATCGCTTAGAACTTCTCAGCCTCATGGGCTAGTGAAAATATTCTGTTGCTGCAGCATTTAACTGGAACATGCCAGGCTGGAGCATCAACAGATGCAGAAATAACAGCAGGAAGTTTTGAAAGGGAGACTACAGGCTGAGGATGAGAAAACAATCCTTGGCTGCAAGACAGATTTGCTTGTGGAATGATCCGCTGGAAAGAGTGAAAGCCCCAGGCTGGGCCAGTCATGAGGAAAATGAACTGTAGGGAGTAATTCTGCATTGACAGGGTAAATTTCATTTGTTTTCTATGTCCAACTTCTGCAGACAAATGATATGTAAAAGAAGGTGAGGACAGAAGACTCAAGAGTTCATGGATGATGTGTGTTACTCCCATGGCCATTTCTTTAAAAGAACCATAGCTACTAAAGCAGTTAAGTGGTAACATTCATGAGCTATTGCTGTCAAAAACAATTCAGGCAGAAAGCAAAAAGGCAAAGAACTAAAGTCCAAGAAATGAGAAATATCTCAGGCAAGTCTCACCTGGACAGTGCCCCAACTGCAGGGGGTAGAAGAGGGAGATGTGCAATACTCTCCAGTTGAATTCTGACCACAAGGTATTCTTATACATCTCCTACCACCCTTAGGACCACAAAGCTTAGCATTTCACTTCCATGTTATGCCTCCTTCTGCAGTTCCCAATCTCCTCCTCTGTGTAACATCACATCCTGGATGAATGTGCCATACCATGCTAGACAGTTGTATAACCAAGTACAGGGCAGGATCCTCAAAGCAGTCCTCAAAGCATTCTGCTCTTCTTGACTTGCAATAGTGGAAACAGGATAAGGAGATGGAGTGGGTAGAGGAAGGCCAGCTGCCAAATGACCCAGTGCAAAGCAGGGAAATCCTTATCTCTTTGCAGAGAAATCTGGGGCATGCAGAAGGGAATGTCCAAAGTTCGTACAACTGAGATAATAAAACCAGCTCAGGAAACAGAGCAGGAATTCTGCTTTTTGGGGAACATCATTGAATAAGCACCAGAAGAGCACCTTCCTGAGAGGCAGAAGGGTTTTGGATGATAAGTCCACACTTCACAACGCTAAATCAATTGGCATGTCAGCACCCCTGACCCTTGTTAAAATAAAACATTTTGCTGATCGTTCCATATGGTGGCATGATACCTTTTAATCCCAGCTAGGTGCTAGCTAGTGCATGCCAGACTCTTCGGATTTGACGCAGGCTCACTTTAATCGGGGTGACAGTGACATGAGCCAAACATTCTGCCCAAGACAGCCACAACTGCAGTAAAGAAATAGCTGAGGAGAAGCTTTTTTGGTGCTTTCAAAAGTATACATTGATGCAGCTCCTCAGTCTTTATATACTTCCTTAGCACCTTTGCCCAGGAGGTGCAAAGATTTCATAGGAGGTGCATAGAGTTCCTCCTGTGTACATTGTATAAGGGACAAACCAGTTTTTCATCAGGCTTATTTGTCCCTCTTATGGCAACAAAAGAAGCTGCTCTCAAAAATACTGACACAGCCTTGGAAGAAGCCTGGCCAAAGGGAGCACCAACCAGAACTTTGCCAGACAGGAAAAAAAATGAAAGTAATGAAATTAAAGTAATCCAAATGAAGTAATCTGCCAGACTTCAGCCAGGCAGGGGTTGCTGCTCTGAGTCTACATGCACTAAGTCAATGCTCAGGTCTGTATCGTGGCACAGGCACTGGGCTCGGACTCCCGCTTCACATTACACTTCCCATGAAGAATCTCCTTCAGCCTCAGGTGGTATGAGTGGAAACATCCCTAAGGCTATCTTAGGCTTTCATCATGGTCCTGTCATTCTAGTAGCTGATGCTGTAGTCTAATGTCAAGAGCTCTACCATCAGCAAAACATTCTTCAGCTCAGTGTAAGATAGCAGGCAGTTCCCAGATGCTAGGAATTCCCACAGAATATGTGAGGTAACATCTGGAATAGACAGTGATTTCTCAGAAGCACTTCTTTTACGAAAGTGACAAGTTTCTTCATTCAGAGTAAGGAGACAGACAACAGACTGTGTTTTTGTCTTGGAAAAGCTTTAACAAGGGGCCCAAGCATATTATGAGGCATCTCAGTTTCTCCCTGTTGACGTTCCCAGGGCTATAGCAGCAATGCAGAAACGCACTGCTACCTCTCATCTAAGCGGAGTGGTAAAGATAGCTCTAACAGCCAATATGGCGATCTGAAAGAGAGATGAAGCTCTAAGATTTGGAAAATACATAACTTAACTGTGTAATGTACTGCCTGCTATAATAGGCTCTCTTTAGATCCTGTTGATCCCATCTTGGACTGGCACTTAAAAATCCAGTAGACACAAACACAATAAAGGAACAAGCTAAGTCAGGTGAGTAGCCCTGATATTCCACGTTTAGAGGATGACCTAGACATGTTCTGATGGCACTGAACAAGGCAGCTGGTTCCACTCCAAAGTCCAAGCCCAATTTTGCCCCTTTCCTTCCCGGTCAGCTCACTTACATTTGGCAACACCGTAGGCTGAGTGCTTCCTGAGTTCCTACAGACTTTCAGGAAGCTTTGGAGACAAGTACAAAGGCAAAGTCAAGGTAAGTTTGGACAAGTCATTTATGTGGGAAACTTTTGATAAAGAGCTCTGGCTTCATTCCCAAAATAAGTACCAGTTAAATGACTTCAGTCATTCAGCATGTGGGTGTACTTCAGGCTAGAGGAAGGAAGCAATTTGTAACTCCTGCCTTATGCGGTGCCAGCTACTGCTCCAGAGATCAACGAGGGAACTACAGGTGGGGGCTTGCACAGTCAGAACTCTCACAGAATAGCCAAGATTTCACAAGGCTCCAACACACAGATCTTTCCCTTTCCTGCAGGCTGAGAACACAGTATCATGAGGAACCAGGAGAGCACTCCTAAAGTACTCCTGCACTTTATCCTTTTGGGACTCTTTTGTTTAGTTTCAGCCCCACCACCAAAACTTTCAATCCCACTTCTTGATCCTATTCTCCTGTCTCCACCCAGACCCCAAAGTCTGCCTACTTCAATACTATTCCATATCCTCAGCAAAGAGCTCTGCTCTCTTTTTCTAAATTGCTTTCACCATGCCTGCTACATTCCCTCTCTGGGAAGAGAAAAACAAGGGTGGTGTAGGGAGGGGCTAGGAATGCAATAATCTCCAATTTAATTAATTCAGAGGTGTAGCACACCCACTTGCATGTAGAATGTATCCAAAAATATTCATTCTTTGTTCTCACTAGAAGTCTATAGAACAATTTGTAAGAGTCAGGGCATCAGATCTGGAGTCCTGGTGTGATTCCAGCAAGATACTGCATTTACCATTTCCAGTCTCAACCTGCTACGCAGGGTTGCAATGTGAATGTTAACAAGATACTGTGCTCCACCCCACAGCTGCCAGATAAGACACAAATACTAAAGAAACCCCAAGACTTGTAAGACACAGGGAAGAAGTTATCACAGTTGAAGTATCTGATGGCTACAGGTCTGCATCAAATGTAGAGTCCTCTGATTTGATCCTCACTGATACCCATGTATGCAGTCTGCCAGCATTTCCAAGAGCCTCTCTCAATCTCCAGTGTGGAGTCAGACCTGAAATTCAGGAGTCTCCAGCCCTCCTCAGCCCTGCAGTCTAAACTCTCCCAGCGACAGCACCATGGCCTCTGGTAACCCCACAGTTTGCTAATGTGAGATTCATACACTGCTCTGACATCCCCATGGAAACAGAGTGTGAGGTTATAAACAGGGGATTAGCACCTCCAAGTGCCCAGCACAGAGCAGGAGGCGGCTGCAGGCTTTCCCCTCGCCCACCAAAGGCCAGGGGCCATTCAGGCTGGGGAGGGGGAAGAGACCCTGTTGCATAGGAAGGGCAGCCGGACAGCAAATCACTGACTAGAGGAACGGAGATTGGACAGAGGGTAACAGGCCTGTGATGGGTCCCTGCTGGCTGCTATTCCCCCCACCACTGCTGGTGCACTGCCTGGGCACCCTCCCCCTGTCACGGGCTAAAAAGGCTAAGAGACTAGGGGCTGCTCAGCCTGGAGAAAAGAAGGTTCAGGGGTGTCTTACCAATGCTCATAAGTACCTAAAGGGAGGGTGTAAAAAAGACAGGGGTGGGCTCTTCCCGGTCACTGGTGCTCAATGACAGGACAAGAGACAATGGGCACAAACTGAAAAAAGAAATTCTGTCTGAATATACGAGAACATTGTCTTGCATGAAGCTGGCTCTTGGGAACAAGCTTCCCTCAGGAGAAACTGAAGAAGGTCTGTCCTTGGATATACTCAAAACCTGGCTGGACATAGCTCTGAGTAAGCTGCTCTAGGTGACTGCAACAGTGGGGAGCTTGAACCAGACAACCTTCAGAGGCCTCTTCCAACCTCAGCTATTCTGTGATGATGTGACTCCACCTGTGGCAACCTCTTGTGACTGCCCTACTGATTGTTAGCGATGAGGTGATGAGCACAGCTGAGGAAGGGTAGGCAGACTCTTAACGTGTGGCAGTTTTAATCTTGTGTGAATAAATGGTTTATATGAGATATAACTTGTCCTTAAAAGACTGCCAAGAAAATATCGTGACAGATCTTCTCCAAAACGTTCAGTACTCTTTATGAACCCTGCTGCCCGAGACATTTCTCACCCAGTTGTAAGGAACTGCTTTTCCCCTTCCAATTTATGCCTGAAAAGGAAAAATGGGGAAAGAGAAGACCATTTACCGGTTCAGCTTGGGTTTCTTGGGAATATGCCCTTCAGGAAGTGGAGGCCTGTGGTTTGGCAACAAACCTGAAATAGAGAAAGATGTGAGAATATTCTGCAGCGTCTCTTTGCTTCTATTGCATTCAGAAGTCACATTACACCTCATAAACCAGGCAACCCAGGTCACTCCTGGGACACCACAACAAAAGCTCAAGTACAGTAGAAAGGGTATTTTATCTTTAGTCACTGCTGACCCTGCACCCCAGCCAGAGAAGCTGGGAAGTTGTGCTGGGTATAGGGAGGAAATACACACCAAAGACACTGTCACTTGGGCTCATCGCAGAGGCTTTTTCAGAGGACACAGGGCACTGGTGTCCAATCAGATTCCATCTCCACGATGGAAAATCTGACTGTTAAAATTCTCAGTCCATTTAACTTGGATACAACTCAGGTACCCGGCATAAAGATCAGCACAATGCTCTTGACTGCATCAACCTGGGTCCCACTCCCAGGAAAAAGTAAAAAGGTCGTCACATGGCAGATGGTAGAGATGAATGTTACTAATGGGGTAGGTCAAGCTTAGGTAAATCAAGTAATTTCAGAAGCAAGTGTTTAATCATTAGTTACTGGAGACTGAGCCACTTCCCAGATATTTCTGCAATACTAGTCTCATTGACAGGGATAAATGTCTGCCGTTAAGGCAGCAGTCAGGACACAGAGAAAGCAGAACAAGCAGTCACTGTTCCATCCCCCTGTCCCAGCACTTGGACCGTAACAAGTTTGCTGGGTGACTGGACAATGACATCTCACTGAGCTATACCAACTGGGCAGGGGACCCCTCTCAAGGGCCTCAATAGGTACCCCAGAGTCAGGGGCTGTCTCTGACAGAGCTGTGTACCTGCACGGTGAGCCATCTGCACACAGACAGCAACCTTCTTGTGCTCCTCCAAGCAGAGGCCTGTGATCCTTCGTGGCAGCATCCCTCCATCTGAACGGATAAACTGACTCAGCAGCAAGACGTCCTGAGGTAGAGAGAAGGGGGAAACCATCAGTGCTCCAGCTACCTTAACTGCTGTGACTGCAAGTGTTGTGCTGAGCCTTGCGTTGTGTACAGAACTCAAAACAATGTAAAACAAAACAATGATTCCTTCCTACACGTTTTGTCTGCAGCTTGACAAGTGGCTTTTGCTTGCTGTCACTGCCTGCCAGTTTAGCTCGGTAAGGTCACTCAGATGGTTTGAGTCTTCCCCCTGCTTCACTAGTGTAAACACATGATGTCAGCTGCAATCCCTGCTCCTTCACTGTTTCACTACTTGCTCCAAGATTCTTGCTAAGATAATGTGTCCTAGGTACTCAAGCAGTTACACAAGACCTACAGATGGATATTGTTTACACAACTTGAAATGCCATAACAGCTGCTATCCTAAAGGTCACAGATATGCTAGATTACCTCTGACCCCCTCCTTGTTCCCTCAGAGCAGGACAGTTCTCTGCTATCTACTCCTCAAACTTTTATCCAGTTTCCCATGGTGGAGCTTCCCTCATGTCTCTCTGGAAGGGTGGAGAGCAGGGAAATGGTCCAAGATCTTGCATGAGGAAGCTTTATGTAAGAAAAGAATATGTGCTGATGAGTAAGGCGTAATAGGATAAATTGCTGCATTCAGTCCTTCAGTTGTGTGTACATTAGGTGGGGTGACAGTCATGGTGGATGCAAGGAGCACTTGAAGTATGCCGAGGGTTCATCTGTGATTCAAGAACCATTTAGACTACACTGCTGTTGACCTTTACAATTAAAAGCTCTAGAAATGTAAAGCAGCACTCTTAATAAAAACAAAATTAAAGGGATCTCTAGGATCAGATAGTATCACAGGGCTGGAATGACAAATTTTTAAACACAGCAACAGCTGTTGCATGAGTGTCCCATTAAACTGTACACAGTACAACAGCCCAGGATTCGGATACATGCTCTCCATTTCCACACACAGCACCACTGCAAAGATACCCATCAGGCCAATATAGACAGGCACCCTTGACATCCTGACATCAGCATAAGCTGGCCCAAAGGGCCTCTGGAGACTAGGAGTGCTTGTTTTTCCCCCTTCTGTTGACAGACTTGTTGCTGGTTGAGAGTTTACTTCTCCATGGCTCTTGTACGTATGTTCCTAGTTGAGAGAGCAGGACCATGCAGAGGCTGCCTGCAGGCTGAGGGGACCTGCCAGTGAGCGCCAGACAGAGTGAGTTCAAATGAGGCATGGCAGAACTTTGCACCCCCCAGCCAGGGCAACAGGCAAGAACAAAGAGTACTTGTTGCTTTTCATATTGGGTGACCCTGACTGCCTGATCACAGTCACGGACCTGTTCCTACTCCCCATCTTTGCTCTTTTACAAAAAGCTCCCTGGAGCATTCCTACTTTCATTTACTACCCTTGCAAAAGCAATCAATCATGAGTGAACATAAAATGAGTATTCAGAAATCTAGCTAACTAGGAATTATTCACCCACCCCTACTGCACAAGACTAGATCAGCTGTCAAGAGGACTGCTGGAATTTAGGATGTCCTTCTGGTAGTCACTGATTCTCACAGATGCTGTCACAGAATGGTTTGAGTTGGAAGGGACCTTAAATATCATCGAGTTCCAACTGCCCTGCCATGGGCAGGGACACTTTCCAAGAGACCAGGTTACTCAAAGCCCCATCCAACCTGGCCTTGAACACTTCAAGGGATGGGGCATCCACAACTTCTCCAGGTAACCTGTTCCAGTGTCTCACCACCCTCACAGTAAAGAATTTCTTCCCAATACCTAATCTAAACCTATTCTCTATCAGTTTAAAGCTATTCCCCCTTGTCATGTCACTACATGTCCTTGTAAATAGCCTCTCTCCATCTTTCTTGTAGGCTCCCTTCAGGTATTGGAAGGCTGCCATTAGGTCATCCCAAATCCTTCTCTTCTCCAGGATGAACAATCCCAATTCCCTCACCCTTTTGTTGTAGGAAAGGTGCTCCAGTCTTCTGATCATGTTGGTGTTCCTCCTCTGGACTGTCTCCAACAGGCCCAAGTCCTTCCTGTGCTGGGAACCCCAGAGCTGGATGCAGCACTCCAGATGGCGTCTCACCAGAGCAGAGCAGAAGGGCAGAATCCTCTTCCTCACCCTGCTGGCCACTCTCTGTTCGATGAAGCCCAGGATATAACTGGGTTTCTGGGCTGTGAGTGCACATTGCTGGCTCATGTCCAGCCTCTCATCCACCAGCACCAAGTCCTTCTTTCCAGGGCTGCTATTGATCTGTTCATCCCCAGCCTGTCCTGATACTGCAGGTTGCTCTGATGCAGGTGCAGCACCTTGTACATGGTCTTGTTGAACTCCATGAAATTCCCATGGGCCCACTTCCTGAACTTGTCCAAATTCCTCTGGATGGCATCCTGCCCCTCAGGTGTGTCATCTGCAAACTTGCTGAGGGTGCACTCAATCTCTTTCGTCTATGTCATTAATAAAGGTACTAAATAGAACTGATCCAAAGAAAGACTCCTGAGGTACACCACTTGTAACTGATGTTCATCAGACTCTGAGCAGTTTACCACTACTTTCTGGATGTGACTATCCAACCAATTCTTTATCCATCTAACAGTCCAGCCATTGACTCTATCTCTCTCCAATTTAGAGACAAAGATATTGTGGGGACCATGTCAAAAGCTTTACAGAAGTCCAGATAAATGATATCAGAAGCCCTTCCCTTGTCCACTGATGGAGTCACTCCATCATAAAAGGCCACTGGGTTGGTCAGGCAGGACCTGTGCTTGGTGAAGCCTTGCTGGCTGTCTCGAATCATCTCCCTGTCATCCATGTGCCTTAGCACAGCTTCTAGGAGGATGTTTTGTGATCTTCCTAGGCACAGAGGTGAAGCCGACAGGTCAGTAGTTCTCAGGGTCCTCCTTTCTATCCTTTTTAAAAATGGATTCCAGTCACCTGGGACAAAGTGCTGGTTACAAGTGTTATAAAGAGGTTTTTTTTGTTTGGGGGTTTTGTGGTTTTTGTTCTTCTCATCCCCCACTCCCCCTCAATACCACCCTCACTAATGTCATCATGACACACAATTTCCCTCTTCCCTTATCTAGCTTTCTTCCTACATCCACTTGTCTACAGTGAACATGTTCAGACTGATTTTCAGATCCAGCTCCTTTGAAAACATGGTATATTATGTAGGCTCACTGACATTTAGACACTGAGTTTAATGTCTCACTGACACAAAATGACTTATCAGGTACCCTACGAAGTGATGCTGTATCCAAAGAACGAGAAAAGCCCAGCTGAGCAACTAGCAGCATGCTCCTGGGAGGCTGTTGATGGTTAAAAGGGAAGCGGAGTGTCCCTCAGCCCAGCTAAAACATGGCCTTGCCAAGGAGGAACAGTAACCAGGGGACCAGATGGTGCCAGCTACACTGGCAGAAACTGGATGGAGACCAGCCAAACAGTCCAAAGGCACTGCCTTATGACCACTCCTGAAACACGCTGGATTGGGTTCAGGAAATCAGAGCAAGACCCCATCCCCCATTTTCCTCTTCTTTAGCTGTCTGGATCTTCAAATCACCAACAGCTCAATTTGCCATATAGTCCATACCACTTGCCTAAATGAAAAAGGCCTGTTCAGCTCCAAGTGCCTAGAAAGAGAAAAACCGGCAAGACTTTGCTACTAGCCTGCTGCATTACTCTGTGGAGAAGCGGAAAAAGAGAGCTGATGGCAAGTTTGAGGCAGTTTCAGTCTTCGCAGCCATGAAAGCCTAAGTAGGCCACACACTCTTGTGAAGGGTGTGTGTGTGGTCCAAGTCATTTCTCATATTTCCACCACACCTCGTGGAGTCACACACTTGTTATCAAGTGTTTCCATGCAAAGAGGGGTGGTGGGAAGCAAATGGAGATAATATTTCTTTTTCCTCCCTGTGGGAAAAAATAATCAAGAAAATCTGTTCTCTGTAATCATCTCTGACCAACAGTGTCACCAACTGACCAACACCCTGGTGTGGCAGTCATTTCTTGACTGAAATCATCAGTCATGTCCCCAGCTGCTACAGCTCCAAATTACACTCACGCTGCTTGGCTTAAAATGCTGCACACTTGACAAAAGGTTTGTCCATTTCTGAAGATTCCCCACAGGTTACAGGCCAGGTGCCTCTCCCAGAGTACTCACACAGATGTATCTTACCACTGGGAGAAAGTAGACAGGTACAGCCAACTTTATGGGGCAGCTGTGGAGGGAAGTGAACTAGTACGTGGAGCGGTCAAATTAAAAAATATGTCTGGCAAGTTCTCATGGTGCCGTCATGTTCCATGAAATTCACATTTTGTGCTAGTGGACAGCCAAGCCTGTAACCACGGATTTGCTTTAATCACTGGACAGCTCCCATGAGGCTGGACCCAGATTCCCACCCCTGTAATCTGCAGCATTTGATGAAAACAACTTGGACTGAATTAATCGAGGGCTAATAGGCAAAGCTTGCAGTTCGGTTTCCTGAATTGTTGCCAAAGCAAGATGACATACTTACTGCCTACTCAAACTAATGATGTTTGAAGTGGATAAGGGGGGAAACGAAAAACAAGTTTAGCCTTCACTTCCAAAAGGGCTGGACAAACTTGCTAAACGGAGCACTATATACCGCACATTCTTGTGAATAGATGGTAACCAAAATGCAGAGGCATCTGAATTTTAATGTCTGCAGACACTCTGGAAAACAGGATCCTTGACTGAAACATGATTCATTAAAACTTTGATTTACTGCAAGAACAGTTCTATCTGTGCAGCCAAATTACTACCGGGCTATATCAGACAAGCATGCCAGTCATTATTTCCAGTTATACAAGAGTCTAGCTTTTCCTTTCTCCCTTACTCCTGGGAGCTGTACACCCTTCTCCATGCACTTTGTAACAGGACTGCAGTTTTCAATCCAGTTGCATCCTTACAATGACCAAAATAATTTATCTCCAATAAATGTGAAAAAAAATCAACTGGGATCTCAGTTTCACAGGACAGACAGACACACAGACCACGAACTGTGGGAATTTATATCTCAAGCTCTGTTATCATGAGCCACGGCAGAGGCTCAGGATCGAACAGGCAAAGACAACCGCAGCCCTTTACACCACAGCTGAGGCAGGTTGGAATGATGACCTGCTACTGCTCACAATGCCTGTTCAGTTGATTAATGACTTTGGAGACACTGGTCCCCCAGTTCTCTGACAGCCAGAGTAACTCATTATGCCACTACTTTAGACTGTGCTAGTTGCACATGACAAAAGGAAAGTCCTGTGAGGTCATATTACTCAGCTCCCTCAGGGGCTAATTCAACACTTCCCTTTTCATAGTGCCTCATTCAGTCCAATTACAAGCGTCCCAAGCAAAAAAGCTCACACTTTCCCTTCTGTGCAACCGACTGATCTCAGCTTATCAATCTTGAAGGAACCATCATCTATTCCAATCTCTTTCCAAGCATAGCTTACGGGTTATGCTGTATGAACTAGGCTATATCTTTAACAAAAATAGCTGGTCTCAATTTACAGACATTTAGGACAATTCACCACCAGTGAGAAAATTGTGCCACTGTTTGCCACTAATTGCCCACAGAGTTAAATGCCTGCACTTTAGTACTTAAGCATCCCAAGATTCTGCTGCTCATCACTGCTGCAGCAAAGAATAAAATAGCAGAGAGCACTTTAATGTTGAAAAGGGAGATTTTTATTCAGCTTAATATTTAAAATCCTGAAAATCTGTTACTGGTACAAAACATTCAAAAACATAAGGCACTTACACAAACAGAGGAGTGGTCTACTCCAGAACTCAAATTTCTCCTAGTTCTCATCAGCCTTACAGAAGGATGCTTCCAAATATGAAGTAAGAAATTTCTACAATTCCAAAATACCAGTCCACACTGCTCTCTTTAGCTTATTGTCCAGAAGGAGTACCAGATACACACACACTAGATACACATGCATTCAAAAGCCATGTGACAGCTGAGAAGGACACGTTCCGAGCTTGTCTCTCAGCACCACAATTTCTTAGAAATTATCTTAGCAATGATTCTCAAGACTGGCTGCAGAATCTCCCTTCACATTTAGTTTCCTCTTGCCTCCTTACTGAACAATAGAAATCAGGATCTAAGAATCGAAGTGAAGTGTGGAAGAAAACTCGTAATCTTAGTTCACTCTATCAACACATGTAAAACTCACATTTCACACTGTCCGTTGTGACCAATTTCTAATCCTGGAACTCAGACTACAGAATCACATTGCCTAAAACTTCTTTGGTTTTTGATGGCACTATTATCTCTCCAGATACTCAGTAGAGTCTTCTACTACACACGGCAGTAGAAACTGAGTCTATGTAAATGTATTCTTTCCAAGATGTAATCCCCTGCCGTAGCTCATTTCATCCCTGAACATCAGTTTATAGTTCCACTAGGGTTGTTAATGTGTGACTCATGGAATGCTTTCTGTAAATCTCCAGAATTACCCAGTTTAATGATGCTGTTTACTTCTTGCATTTAAAAGTCACATAAAATGATATGACCCTCAAGAAAGTATACTCCAGAGTAAGTAACTGGTTGGTTTCCATCCCAACACAATTCAGCAACCATGAAAAAGAATTGCAAGGAATCCCTGTGTTCGAACGTGGGCAACACAAAATAGACATGATCCGGTTTTGTAGTACTTTACAAACCTTAATGGGATTTGTCATTTCACCTAGTTTATTATAATCTGTAAATTCATTGTATTTCCAGGTTTTCCCTGTTGTTGAGAAACCAGGCCAGAAAACACTAAATACTCCCCTGCCCCCAACTTATTTCACTGTTTAATATTGTGAGCCTGAGTCAGAATCACTGAAAACACTCAGATTCTAAATGCCTCAATTTCAGAAACACAGGCTTTGAAAGATACTAAACATATTTCATTTATACCTCACATCTGTTGTTTCACCTGTCGGAAGTAATTTCAAATATTTAGTCTGATACTACTGCCATACCCACATTCTTCATAATTTGTGAATCTTAATTAGTCCTATCCAACAGGTGATTTGCTTTTACTCCTAGCTGATACCCTTTTACTTGGAATTTGCAACATTTCATTTGCCAATTGATAATAATTAGCATAATTCTCCTTCCTCTCTCATCAATTTAGTATTTTGCTTGCTGTTTTCAAACCATTTGGTAATTCCCTAGGATTTTCTTTCCATGCTTTAAAAAAACCTTGTGAGTGAAGTAATATATCTGTTAGTTAATTCCTTCAAGATCTTGAGGCAACAGGCAATCCAGGCCTGCACCTAATTCAATGCTTAAGTTATTTCTGTATCTATTTTTCCCTGCTGTTTTATGTTTGCAAGATTGCCATCACTACACAGATATTAAAACATAATTTTTCCTTTGTGTATGTGCACTTGGACTACACGCAAGCAGCTCAGTCATTTTGCAACCAATGTGGCTTTCAGTCCCCTTGTCATTAATGGACTTTCTCACAAACATTTCTTTTTCTCCAATGTATTTATATCTCCCTCTCTAATCCTATTGACATTAGCTTATTCTGAGTTTTCTGTTGCCTTATCTTAGTAACAGCATGTTCCTGTCTGGTTTTCTTCTTTTCTAATTCCAGTGTTGGGTTTTGAGCTTGCAAGGGGGGAACTTAGTCCTTTTGTAAACTCTGTGTTTGAATGACCTCTTGCAAAGTTACATTCTGCATCTGCTATCTCACGCTCCTTATTCTAATGTGCTCGTGACTGTTGTGCTTTTATTTTAAAGCACTACAGCATTTCCTTCCCATATTCTAGGCTTAGTGTTAAGTTATCCCCTCATTAGTTAATAAACTTCTCATTAGCATTTCCTGCAAAATGTTTGAATAAAACCTGTTTTTTTTGTTGCAAGGTAAGTAAAAATGTATGCTCTCCTTCATACTCATTGAGAGTTCTAAAAGCCATATGGAACAGTTATTAACTTAGTTGACAATGACCAGTGAGAAATCGTAGTGCTTGAAGTCATATAACTGATCTAGTCAAGTCTTCTGGCGTCTCTGGAGTTAGGCCTGTATCCACTGACTAAATGCTGCATTCCAGTTTGATTCTCTAGGAAGTGCAATGGTGAAAGGCAGCTAGGTACAGAAGAGATATACAGCCTTTTCAGATCAGATGGCCACGTGAGTCATTCCAAATCTCCTATTTGATACAAGCTCATCCTTCTTCCCCGGACACCACCAGCCACAGCAAAATTACTATGGAGGAGGCTCTTGCTGCACCCAAGAGAAACAGAGCTGGAATCAAGGACCTTTACTACTCTCAGCAACAGACGAGAGGGGCAGGTTGTGGGGTTCGTAGATGTGAGAGCAATACTTGTCTAACGACGAGGATGGGGGAATTTCCTTCATCAAACTTACCACATAATCGTACTTATGCTTCAGGTTCCAGCGACAGATGGGACACTGGCCAGAGGGGTTGGGAGGAGGTGGTGCTTCAGCATCCTCTATAATTCTCCCTTCAATCTAGGAAAAAATTCAGAGGATGTAATGATAAGGCTCAGCTTAGAGATCTACCTGAACCTGTGACTCAGCCTGTGAATTACGGAATACTTTTCATCAAGTCCACAACACATTGGCCAGTTCTGTGTAGCTGTAACAGGAACAGTATCTGTATTATTCAACTCACTTTTACATAGATATACCAAACCCTTTGGTATGTATGTGCCACAGACTGTGGGGAGAAGGACAAATTCCAAGGGCATAGAAAACCCGTTGGCAAAATCTTGTGTATGTTTTACTGAATGTAAACTAGTTGACAGACAGTGTGAAATTCTCATATTCACCTGAATTCCATTTATTGCAGTACTCTTTTGAACCACCATGCCTTGAAACTGTAGTGGCCCTTTAGCCAAAAGCTTTAAAGTAACTTTTTACTGGGAATGCGAATGTCACAGAATAGCAGATTCATGCTATAGTTGAAAACATGTAGGGGTTTGCTGGATTTATAAATCACCAGCAGGGAAAATTCTGAACAAAATTTAAATTTAAGAAAGGATTGTTAGGAAATGTCTGTGGGGCTTGTAGTTTTCTTTTATAATACCGATATTTTAGGCAGTTTAATTCTCTGAACAATTCTTTTATGAGATTATAAAATGATCTTTTCTACATCACTACGAAGAGGTGACATCTAATACCCAAGTTTTCTCACAAGTAACATGCAAAGAGATGTAGGAGGTATGCAGAGGAAAAACTTGACAAATTTGTTTCCTAAACGTAGATGTGTTAGAAATATGATGTCTATCTACATGTGCATTTGTCTTTTTTTTTTTTTGGTGGACTTACTAATAGAAGCAAGCGCTATCTCAAATTGCACCCAAATGAACAGAGGAGACAATAAAACTAAGACATTTTTTCTCCAAGATATTTGGGAGTTTCCCCTGGTCAAATTAAAATTAAAACCAGACCTCAACACCAACTGTCAGCCTCAAAGAGCACAAGCACCAGACAGTTTGAAAAGAAACCCTGGGTGGAATGAAAGGTTACTTTTAAGAAACCATCAGGTTTCTTGCGAAGAACTTGTGAGGAGAAAAGCATGACATTTTCTGGAAGTGTACATGGGAAGCTGGCATCCAGGTGAACTGGCAGAACTATTTCATACCCCAGATTTCTGCCTTTCTGATGATAAAACAGAAACAGGTAAGTTATTTGTAGTTTAAGCATCTCAGTACCTCAAAGAGAGAGAACTGTCCATTTTTAAGTAAGGTGTCCCCCCCTCCCCCCGCCCCAAATACAACACCCAGTTTTACAAAAACAAAAACTTAACTTTGAATATAAGACGTAGGCAATATCTAATTTTCTATTAATCAGTAAAGTTATTTTCAGGGAAGCCAGTGTATCTGGTCTTGATTCTGTAATTCCATCTTGGAAATGAATAAAGATTCAGAATGCTATGTCAACACCAATTTTTCATGAGATAAATTTCAGTGTACAGGTTTAGGCAATTATTCCCCAGCTGCTGAGGACTTCTATACCGTTAATCCACTCAGTTGCTATTTTTCTGTTAAACAACTAAGAGGGAGTGTAGAGGCTCTACATTCGCAGTATGCTGATGAAATCTATTTCTCTGGAATTCATTCATCTGGTTCACATCAAACGCTTCCTTCAATACTGATTAAAAACAAGGACACACAAAGATGAGCAGAGAAAAATGGATTCAGGGAAGGCTGATGTAGAATTGGCAGGATAAATAGAGTGACCAATGGATACACTGAGAAAAGCATCAGACCTTTGGTTTGTCAGTTTACACCATTTTGGACAACATTTTCCTCATCTAGGGGCACTAATGGATTCCAGACTGATGCTAGGATATTACACAGCAAATGTATCAAGATCTCCAGGAAGAGTTATTTTCATAAAGTGCTCTCTTAATGTAATGTTTACCTTTTTTAGTTCAAACCTCAGTTAATGTTTTGGATTTTTGAGATTATAATTTACATCTCCTTTGAAACAGACCGAGTGCAAAATACAGCAATCCACTGAGTGTGTTTTGTTGGTGTGCACACTCCCCTCTCGTTTTGGTTAAAACAACTTCAGTCACACTTACAAGGTCTTCTTTTCTGGTTTCTGGGCAAAGATTAGTAGTCTAGTACTTGAATGAAAGAAATAGATACTTTCCATCATACCTACTGTCACAGCTTAAACTTATTTTTTGTTGACAGTCTTATGACATCTTGCTAGCTGCCATGTATTTTAGATATATAATATCAAACTGAGTAGGTGATCTGTTCCATGCAGGTTTCAAGCAGGACGATGTCCACTAACAAAAATACAACAAAACTTTCAACAAAATATATTTCTGACAGAAATACTTAAGACTTTGAAAGGCATGAACAATCTTTCTTTTCTGTTTCATGAGCAAGCAAAAGAAGTCCATCCCCTTCTTATTATTTATGCTTATACAAACAAGCATTTAGATGCTCTGTCTTCTAGCTATTCCCAAATCCCTCCTCCACTCTCCTCATCTTATTTACATATTTCAAAATACCTGTTATCTCTCTCCAGTCAAGGCATATATTGCTACTGGCATATGCAATGTGAGCAGAATAATGCAATCTGCTTTCCCCTTCAGTAATTTCAACGCATCTTCTAAAAAATGACAATTCTCTTGATCAAGGTACAACAGATTACATGGTGCTAACTAGGTAAAATTCTAATTCTACTGTTTTAATCTTCTCCATCCTGTCTTAAACTGTAGCTGAGGATATGCTCTTCTTTGTAAGTTCCTTCAGAGCTTCTCTTTTATTTTCAGGAGCTGTTTTCTTTTAATATTTAAGGTCTCCCTTTGAATACACTCGATTTTTTTTTTTTTTTTACCATGTGTGTTATAAGATGCCAGCTTTGTATCACCTGAAGTCAGTATGGCACACACTGTGGTTAAGAAACACAACACAGATCAAAGGCAAGAGATGTGTGTGATATGTAGCCGTTTGAACATATCCCGCAATGCCACATCGCAAGGATGAAATGACAAAGCCACTGGCAAACCTCCCTTGTGCCTGTCCACGCTCAAGACAAAGCCAAACGTCACCAGTTTAAGAAATTAACCCATCTGAAAAATGGCCTCTAGCGTTTCGAATCCTGAATGCCTCTGGTCAGGGATTCTGCCTTTATTCGGGGTGTGGCGAGGGTTTGGTGCTCGTGAGAGGCTCTAATCGCAGGCACCTGTCACGAGCAACACGGTGATGATCCGGTTCTTCAGCAGCCACATGCTCCACTGCCTACCTGCACTCTCAACAAACTCCTACCTTGGCTCTGCCTTCCCACCCTGAAAGGTCTTTCCAGCAAAAAAGTGTCCTTTTTTCTTTATTTTACTTGGTTGGGGAGTAGGGCAAGGACAAACACATGGCTGAGAGCTAAAGGAGAGAGAAGCCGCGGCAAAGACACCTGCCAAGGAAAAGGGATTCAGGGACTTACTGTGGTCGTGTTGCCTTCAGTCACTTCCACGACTGCAAAAGAAAAAAAAGAGACGGGAAGCCAGAATGAGACTCATGCAGCCTGAAAGAAGTAGCATTTTGGGGGACGGGGAGCGGGGGCGAATTACAGTGACCCCAACCATCTCTCCGCGACAGCAGCGAGGCAAGGGGCCGCGGGGCAGTGCGCGGGCCCCTCCAGACTCACCTTGGCGGAGGGCTCGGGCCGGCGGCGCGGCCCAGCCGCTGCCCAGAAGCCCGGAGAAGATCCGCCGCAGCCCCCCGCGCAGCAGGCTGGGCGCCGCCATCTTGCCGGGGTCGGCGCTGCCGTCACGCCGCTTCCGCCGGCGGCGGGGCGGTGCTGCCGCCGCCATTTCGGGGCACGTCCCCTCGGAACCCGAGGGGCAGAGCGGCCTGGGGTGGTGTCTCTTCCTCTGCTCAGATTCTTCTCCGAGGAGTGGTTTTCCTCATTGTTTTCGTTTCTTTTAAATTTATTCTGGTTGGTGCTGATTTCGGGTTTTCCTGAGTTTTTTTGTTTGTTAGTTTGGTTTGGTTTTTTGGGGGCTTGGAGTTTTGTGGAGGTTGTATCAGCTTGGGATCACAGCATCACAGATTCACCTAGGTTGGAAAAGAGCTCTGAGGTCATCGAGTCCATCCTAAGATCGAACATCACCATGGGAACTAGACCATGGCACTGAGTGCCATGTCCTGTCTTTCCTTGAACACTGTGATTCCACCACTTCCCTGGACTGTCCATTCCAATGTTTAATCACCCTTTCTGTGGAGAGCTTTCTCCTGATGTCCAACTTAAAGCTAATGTCCAACCTAAACCTCCCCTGGTGCAGCCTGAGGCTGTGTCCTCTTGTGCTGTCGCTGGTTGCCTGGGAGAAGAGGCCAAGCCCCACCTGGCCTCAACCTCTTTTGGGAAAGATGTGGAGAGCGATAATGTCACCCCTGAGCCTTCTTTTCTCCAGGCTAAAACCCCTCAGCCATTCCTCACAGGACTTGTGCTCCAGGCCCTTCACCAGCTCTGTTGCCCTTCTCTGGACACACTCCAGGACTGCAGGGTCCTCCTTGCAGTGAGGGGCCCAGAACTGAACACAGGATTCAAGGTGTGGCCTCACCAGCGCCCAGTACAGGGGGACAATCCCTGCCCTGGTCCTGCTGGCCACACTATTGCTGATACAGGCCAGGATGCCATTTTAAGCATCGCCACCTGTGCAGATGCTGGCTCTTGTTCAGGAGGATGGAGGTAAATCTAGAGGTAATGCTGCCTTTGTGTTGTGGAAGCATGAGCTACGCTCTTGCCACAGCTCCTGAATGTCCTGGCTCTCCAGTGAGGGAAGGCCAAGAGGTGGTTTTCCTTGAACTATATGGCTCCTCTGTTTGGATAGGTTCTGAAGTGGCTCCTGCACCAAGGAGGGTTTCAGGCCAGCTGTGGGACTTGGGGAAGGGGTTTGTTTCAAATCACGATTATCAGAGCTGTATAGTCCAGGGATCCTGAGGTTCCTGCCTGTTGCTGCAGTGCTTTGTGCATTTCAGAGGGTGACAATTTGAAGCAGTGTGTTGCCAGGCTGTAACCCTTGTAAACAGTTGGTCTAGTTTAAACACTTATCATTTTGTTTTAATATCACTTGCCTTTGACAGTTTGAAGGCTGCTGGGCTGTCACTTTCCCCATCAACTTTCTTAGCATACCTCATCTCTTGACTTCTTACGCCTGCCTTTGGTGGAAGGTGGCCTAGAGGTGCCTGCTTAGACCCACACAGTCTGCTGGGATTTCAGATACCAGCAAACAATTCATTCGTAATTTTATGGTAATGCTGCATCTTTGTGAAGAGTGTACTTGAGTTGAACTGTACTTGAGAGCAAAGGTCATTCATGGAGTTTCTCCAAGTGCTTGTTTGTTTTCTGTCATTTCAACTCTTAAAAAAAAAATTCAGAAAGTGAAAACTAACAGAGTAAATTAAAATCACTTGTGAGTCATGTGCACTGATGAACATTCACACCATTCTATTTCATCAGTGGTCAACAGTGCTCATCCAAGATATTCTGTATGTTTTTCTGAGTTTGTATCTAAAGTGTGGTGCAAAATGTAAACTGCAACATAAATGTAAAATTTATTGTAAAATATAATTTGATCTTCCTGTTACGGGAGGTCTTCCATCTCCTTCCTCTTGTGTGTTGCACTTGCTTCTTGTTACAATCGACTATGTAAATCTCTTTCTCTTGCAGGTCTAAACACTCGACTCTGGGACTTTCCGAAGAAGTGGGAATGAAGGCAGGGCTTCTATCCAGCCTCTTGTGCTTTATGCGAAGCAGTGAAAGCAGGGCCATCCCGTTCATTCAGAGAACAAATTGAGTAAGAATGCTTGCTGGAAGACATCTCTTTCTCTCTCGCCGCTTTATGCTATATGATGATTTCTAGAAGCAGGGGGATCTTCAACTTGTCCAAAAGCTTAAACATAAGAGCCAAACAAAATATTTACTGCCATCTAGTCTGGGAATTATTTCCTTGTGAGGAGAAGGAACATTGCTAGGCACAGTGGTGTAGTGATGTCACACTTTTATGAGTTGGTTTTGGTTTTTTTTGCTTTATAAAAATGAGTTTTATCCTAGGGGAAGAAACAGCGTAACAGAAGAGTTTATTCAATGGGTTAAAATAAATGCAATTTCTTCTGCTGCCTTTCTTGCCTCTTGTGATTGGGAAAACTAAAGGGATGGCTCTCTTTATAGGATGGAAACCAACAGTTGATAAGCACAGTGCCGGCTCACCACGGTAAAGATATATATACAGAAGGTTAGTGGCTGTTCAAAAAGTTCTTCATGTTATGGGATTTTTGAAGCAGATACTGAAGCAGCAGTGTGGCTTTTGGTCAGACAGAAAGAGACCAGCAACATGGTGATAGTTCAAATACAGTAAGTATTCCACTTGCAAGCCTCACTTTCAAACAAATGCTGTCTCTAAAGGAGTTTAAGCGACAAATAATTTAATGCGAAGATAGAAGATTGTTGCTTTCTTAAAAATGTGCACTCTCTGGGTTGAGCGATTTGTCTCTTCTCCTGAGATGGACATTTTTTTGTGTCTTGTGAGTATTTTCTACAACTGTTAGCAGTGCAGACCACTGAGTCCCAAGGAGACAAACAAAGCATGTGCCAATTTGAGTTGAAGCCCATAATCTCTTTCCAAATTTGGAAATTTGACATATTTCTGATTTCTTGCAGATAATTTTTGAATGTGTTTATTTCATCAAGCCCTTGTGTTCAGGAAAGAAGAAATACAGCCTTGAATACTATGTTCCTGTACACGAGAGAAAAAAAAGTGATTTTCTTTCTGTAAACTGGATCAGCCATGGTCTGCGATTTGTCAGCACTGTGGTGGGTCGTCCAGTTTAGATAGAACTGGATGTTTCCAAGGAGCAGAACAGGATGTCACTGGCTCTTGAAAAATTAGTCCTTTCCCTTTTGAATAAAAATTAAACCTGTGCTCCCAAATGTGGGCCTGGTCAGGAGCAAGGAAGTATCGTATTTTAGTTGAGAAACTTATGCCCTAATTGCTCATGGCTTCCAGAGATTTTATGGGACTGTTCTCAAAGAAATTGTATTCTCTTGTTTGAGCTGCTTTGGGATTACACATTGTAGATGCTCTGTAAGGCTCCATTTTTCTTTTCATACTAATTTGTGTTACATTCTTGTCTGAAAATGGACTACATTTTGCTATTTTTCTTGTTTCTTACAATGTATTAATGTATCTGCTTCCATCTACAAAGAAACTTTTCTGGTCCTGTGAGCCTTTTCTGGTCTGCTGGATGTTAATGGATGACATGTATATCTGCGCCAGAGCCTTACCCATGCAAATAGCTTATGAAGGTTGAGGCTGTTCCAACCAAACATGATTAAAATCATAGGAATCAAGATGGAAAAAGCTATTAGGTCAAGTAGTTCCCACACGCACCCCCAGGACAAGTGTAGGTTTGTTTCCAATGGTACATTCTTGGTGCTTTCCAGAAGGGGTCAGTGCAGGTCAGCACTCACTTTGCATCCAACAGCCCTTCCCCCTTCTTGAAAAATTAGGAAACCTGAATCTGGTTACAAGCAGGTTGCAAAATGTCTAGAATTTCTGTTATAGCCTATAATTTGACGTTGGGTGATCAAAAGCAAAAATAAAAGTGCTCAAATCCAACAATTGATCATCCAGGATTTTAAATGAGGAAAAATAGTGAGGTCTTCAAAACTACGTGTGAGAAATGTACGTATATTAGATGTTACAGATCCTGAAAACTGTTCTGGGGTGCTTAGCTGTAACAAGAGCGGCACAGATCCTCAGGTTTGTCCTGTTGGATCATCCATACTTAGAAAGCCCATATTACTATATTATTTTATAGTTACATAAAGAAAAGTTTGGATAATTGAAATCAAATTTCTGATTATAAAAGACAAAAGTGACAAAACCTCTCGTAAGTCTAAATAAGGGAAGAGAATAACAATCACCCTGCACCAAGATACAGTTCATCGTACTCAACCACTGAGATACAGGAATGTCCCTGAAGATTGTCCAATGTCACGCATCCTTTCAGACATGGAGGCTACTGCCGGTTTCATCATATGTGAATCAGGTGTCTGGTCAAGAGTGGTCACATCTTGTCAGCTTCAGGAAAGGCCAGCCCATTCCACACCACAGCAGTGTACCCTAAATGCCTGTGTCCATGAAGAAGTGACAGCTAGCTTCAGAAACAGATTTTAGATGGTGGAGAAGAATGACATTGGGACAAAAATTAATAATTGGAAGAATGAAGTGGTGTGAAAAGGTGGCTGAAGATCATAAAAAGGAAATGCTGCAAAGAGAGCAGAGAGAGATGGCACTCTGGTAGAAAAATGAGTGACTCACTTGAATATAACTTGTTTATATTTTTAAGGTTTTCTTATTTTCCCAGTGGATATGGCTATTTTTCAAAGTAAAATAACCAAGGAGTAATTTCATTACGTTTCCTTCCAAGATTTCAAGCTAAGTGTAAACAAGAAAAATCCAGTGGGAAAATTAATCCAACTTCCTTTTGCAAGAGCATTTCAGTTCTGTTTCTCTCCCCACCACTCTCCTTATAGATTTTCACTGCTACTGTTCTTATACCCAGTATCTGTGGCATTACTGACATGAGCTAAAATACTTCAATGATAGCATTTATTAGAGGGAGAAGACTTCTGATACAGAAATGATAAGTTCTGAGTTTTCAGTGTTTAAAAAATACTGATGACTTTTGATGCTTTGGCAATGTTCCATGTGGGCAAGTCAAAATGATGGAAAACAACTGAACCACTTGTACTGGATTTCATCTCTGGCAATTAATATTTGGGCTGCATGGGAGAATCATAAGGAACAAAAATGCTGTAACAACACCATGGCAATCAGACCGGCAAACTTCCAAAGCTTTCATTTTTCCAGATGTTAAGTGCCTTGATTTTCCAACCCAGGTGAAGGAGGGACTTCAGAAGAACAGGCAATAAAAACCCATTAAATTTGTAAGGGTTGGCTGGCATAAAGACTGCTGCATTGCTGAGTGTTCAGATACCAGTGTGCTGAAATGCAAGCAGTGTTACATTGCATTAAATGAAATCAGGGGCTTGATCTGAGACATAAATCAAGATGCATTTTATAAGTTTTAAAATACATTTATGTGTTTTTATAATAAAAATGTTGCTTCTTCAGATGTTTCCAGGCAGCACTGTAACAAATGCTGCATTTGCCTCCTACAACAGACGTGCTTGTAAATGGCCAGGATGAGCAGGAGGAGACCAGAGTCCTCTGGTTCATTCACATTAGGAGAGCCCTGGGGTGGTCTTTCATTGGGGAGTCATGGAAGTCTGAAGCCAGCTGTCTGTGTCAGTGTTCTGTGCTGTTGGCTGCAGCACGTAGAGCTCTGACTCAGTTTCTCTCTCTTTGCCACCAAAGCTTGAGATTTATTGGAGACGCCTTGGGACAACATACTTTGTGAAAAGAGTACGGACTCTGTCATAACGATGAACTTTTCAGTCCTCTTCTTGCTCATCTTCCCATATTTCACTCCATGAGATTGGAGTGGGGGAAGCCCATGCTGTGCTCTGATGTTGGACCATGATGGGATGTGATGGGGAGATCTCCAGCAGGGTTTTACTCTTATGGCTCCTCCAGCCAGATGGCTTCAATCTACTGACCAATTCTCTGTGCGTTGTGTGAGGTCTGTACGCAATTTAAATGGAGCCTGTTCTCAGCTAGTTTTGCCTTTTCTTTGCCCCCTCCCCCACATGCACATATATTCCCAACTGACGCCTTTCATGCTTCCCCTTTTCTTTAGCCATTCGGGGAAATTATGCTGGCACTATATAACAAATATATCAGCTGGATTCACCTCAAAGTCCTTTACTTTTGGAGACTTTCAGTCATCTAACTCCTCCAAGTATTTCTGAGAGGAGTGCTCACTCAGCCAGCTGCACTGTTGATGTAGTTCTCAGAATGGTATTTCTTTGTGATGCTGCTGTTTTCCAGCTGGTTAGAAATTTTTGGAATATAGCACTTCTTGTACGCACCTATATGTGCTACCACCCTGAGTCTCAGCAGATTTGTTTAATCCACAGAGAACTGTTATTGAAACCTTGATTTATCTTTGCATTCTGCAAGTATGGAAAGAATGCATTTGCTTTCTAGGGTTTTTTTTGGTTTGTTTTTTGTCTTTTTTTTTTTTTATTATTATTATTTTAAAATTTTTCAGTATTGCTCAGCATGAAAAGCCTCAAATATCATGATAAATAAAAGCAGGGAATGCCCTTCTCACTGCATTTTTATCACTTAGCATCAAAATTGCACTGAGTAGCAGACAATAGGAGACAGTCTTATTAGACAGTCTTCTAAAGAGAAGACAGTAGAAGACAATAGAGTGATAACAGTACAAGACTGTAGGACATCTCTGTTTGTTTTGTTTCAGTCATGATCAAGCTTGTTTCCTGGACGGGCATGTTGGAAAAAAGGTTAGATGGCTGGACTGATGATTGGTAGTCCATTAAAATCAGTTTTACTTCATCCCTAACTATATGTGCTTTCTGCTTTGCGATCTGTTGCATTGCGTTTTTAGTGAATTCTTTATTAGACTTATCATCGACCTGGAAGAGACTTGGAGGCTGCTGGAAAACTATAGTGATGTCCTCCTTGCCATTAGGTGAAAACACAGTATGATCTTGCATTTCCCTTTGACTTCCTGAGTCATAGCTGGCTGGATGCCTGACCTGTTTAGAGACAGATAAGGGAAAAGAGAATTTGCAAAAGAGTACTTCTATGACACCAAATCTTCTGGTACATTGGACTGTAGGGTCTACATGGGTTATGTTGTGCAGCCCAAAGAGCTGTTCCACTGATGAGGATTCCCAAAGTGTATTGCAATGTGGTGCTTTTCATTTAATTTCTGTCAGTTCATTTTTGGGAAAGACATTCTGCGTCTGTTTGTGTGAGTGATAATGACAACTAATTCCCATTTTGACATCCAATGAATGGAAATAAAATCCCCTCCTGACCCCAAAGATACTTGTTTCTGGGTACCCTGCAGATCTAGTATATAAACAAGGACTGTGTGTGTGTCTGTGTGTCTGTGTGTCTGTGTGTATGTGCGTTTCTATTTCCCCAAACAACAAAACAAAACTATTAACTGTAATCTCACTGAGTGGATCAGAGAAGAACAAGAGTTTGGCATGCAACAACAAAGCTGAGGCAGTGCTCGGCAAAGATGAAAGTGAGACACTGATGGCCATAGTTTAATTGGGTTTTCATAAAGCATGCTGTTCTTCACAATTTGGCTAGTGCTTGATAGTTTCTTTTTATGAGTCTGGCAAGACAAGACAATGAAACTTCAAACCATTTACTTTGCAACTGGAAAAATGAACCAAAGAGATACTCAGAAAAGCACTAGGACTCTTTGACTCTTGTATTAAGAAGCAATTCAGCAGCAAGGGAATGAGAGCCTCCTGCAAACATACAAACACAGTTTAGCAGTAAATCAGCTCAGCTGCAGTGCTTGCACATGATATTCTGTAGTTGCCACTGGGGGGAATTCTGCTCATCTCCAGACAAGATTGTGACTTGAGTTAATATTTATTTCCGTTTTTACAATTGTGCTGTCTAGTGATGGATGGGGTGTTTTAACCTTCTACTTTTTCACACCTGGTCCACACCTGTTTGGGATCTCATTCTCTGTTCTAGTGGGCAGCAGCTCTTGAACTTTGTTGGATTCTGGATCTTGGGCCAATTGAGGATGATGAACAGCTTTGAAACTCTTAACCAGAGGGCTTTTTGTTTTTAAAGTCAGAGAGGTTGGTAGGTTTTGTTTTGTTCTTGACTGAATATTCATTCTCATGACAAAAACATTTCACAATAAGCTGTTTCCATTTGACAGCTCTTTGGCAGTACATGTGTGAAACACGTTGGGTTTTTTGTAGTCCATTTCCTAGTGAGCAAGAATATCCCTTTCTCTAAAAGGCCTTGGATTTTCGTTGCACTCATTGATAGTTTAACCAAAGAAGTTGTGGATTAAATATTACTCAGAGTCTAAACTCACTAGGGAGCATAGGAGTCAATCTTCCAGCACCCTGTGAAGAATCTTGTCTTGCCAGTGCAGCTCCATTTGAGTTGAAAAGGGGACTGTGGTCTCAAGGGCTGTGGATTCAATAGCATGAAATTCAATACTGAATTTTTAAAACAAAAAACAAATGGTATTGTTTCGAATCCTTTTATAGCATATTTTTTTCATTTGCACTGCGTGAGCTTTAAATATTAGTATGTGAGCACTAGCCAAATTTAGGTTGATCAAGACTAGAGAGGAGTTCAGAGAGACCCAGCTAAACTTATTAAAGGGGAGGCTCCTTGGCAAATCAAGTTCGCTGTAGAATGCCAGGAGACAGTGCATGATTTGGGAGAAAACTCATTTGCTCAGACATCTTGAATTGCTTTAATTTAATTCTGTTAGTTTAGGGAAAGACCTGAGCAGCACTACTCAGTGCACTTATAGTATTACTGTTTACTTGGTTGGGCAGTGTGTGAATGACAAGTATGTGGAGAATAACTATAGTTATTAACAACATAATTGAAAGCCGGAATAAACATGATGTTTCAGGCTTTTAAACTAATGTTAGTTCAAATTTAGATTGTGGACAGGCTACTAAGTGGATTTTAAACTCTCCCCTGACTAGTCTGGTAGCTTTTTCAGGAGGTAAAATACTGCACTATGGAGACCTTGGGACTGATACAGCGGAGCAACTCACATGTCCCACATCTGCTGGTTTCCATCTGTATGGGCTAAAGAAGGTGGCTGGGACTGAGATGCATTGAAGGAACTGTACTGTGAATGAGGGACATGAACAGATGGAATGGCATGAGTGAAGGCCAAGGCATGCAGTAGAGGTGGGTTGTGGGATCACAGAGCTGAGCTGTGATTAATTTGTGAGTAGACCAGCATGTCACTGTTGCAACTGGGGGTTACTGATCAAGGATCAGAGACAACTACTGGGCAATATGTTGTGGTCCCACGACTGGAATAGTAGGGAGAGCTGCAGGTCAGCAGAGCTTGTGGTGGTGACACCAGGGAACAACAGAGAGAGGAGGGGAGTTGCCAGTTAGGAATGAGGGATGTTGGCAGAGCTCAGCATTTGGAGTAACTGGTTAGTGCTAAGGTGCTTTCTTCTTCCTTGGATACCATTATGTATCAGTTTTTCTGGGTTGGTTTTTTTTTTTTTTTTGATGTTGTTTTCTTTTTGTTGGCTTTTTTTTGTTGTTGTTGTTGTTTTGGATTTTTTTTGGGGGGGTTTTTTTTGTTTGTTTGTTTGGCTTTTTTTGCTATTTTGCTATAAGAATCTGAATCCCCTTGAGCAGCAGGTGATCTTGACTGCAATGTAGAGGAATAAGCTTGGGAAAGTTTTGTTAAAAGAGAGTGGGTTATAAAAACAACCCTCTCTGCATGGCTTGAACCTGTCAGCGTGACGCTGCCAATGCTGCAGCTGGAGGGGAACACGACAGGCTCCATGGCCGTGAAACAGAGCAGCCCACACAGCCTGCAAGTGTTATGGGCCCGACGTGGGTTTGGGGGAGGTGCTCCTGCTTTACCAGGTGGGCCATGCGTGGAAGTCAGATGCTTAAGTAGCTGTACGCCTCTAATTAAAGCAATAAGTTGGAATCACAGCTCTGCCAAGAGTTTGAGAGAGGTGAGGAAAGTGCCTGAAAGTCTCACTGGACTCATCTCCAAAGTACAGGGTTCTTTTGAGTGTGTGCTTTGGGCCTAATCTGTTTGCCCCTTGCAAGATGAAATCTTGAGATCTTCGTAATGATAGTTCTCTCTGCAAGTGGCTTCTACATGCAGTTGTGCTGGTGTCCAGGCCTGGGGCAGTCAAATAAAGCTAGAAAGAAAGTGGCCAAGGGCTGGGGAGGTTTGTGTCACTGTGGGCATGGGATGCTGCTCTACCCAGGATGTTTTAGTGTCCGGCTCAGAGGCGGTAGCCCTAGAGCAGGGGTTGCTGCAAACATTTTCATCCAGACAAATTGACTCTGTTTGTTCCTGTTGGCTTTGTTCCTGTCTAGTTTATGTTCCAGAAAGGGAGACTTTACCCTCTGCAAATGCAAGACTTACACACAATTTTCCTGGAGCTCAGTCAGTCAGCCAAATCAGCAGGAGCTTTTTGGAAATGACAGGAGCCAACTGAGGTCAGTTTTGATCTGGTGGGAGCTTTACTAAACTAGTATTGGTCAGGAGTCACTTTCATTAGACCAAGTCAGTAGGAACTGCAGAGAGCTGGCTGAAAAGGTGTAATTCCTGGTGAGGAGCTTTTGGATGAAAATCACCTCCTAGATGAAGGAGTCAGGGCCATGCTGAGTTATTTGCTGCTAGGAGGGTCTTTGTTCTCAACCACCTGAGCTAAACTAGGCTCTTCAAGTTTTTTTTTCAACTTTCTTCATTGTATACTAAGACCCTTTCCAAACAGGCAGCAATGGCCCTACAACTGTTGTGTAAAGAACATCAGAAGTCGCTTATGCCCTTTGCGGGTGCCCAGAGGCCAGGCTGGAACCTTCTCTGTTCACAGCTGCTGTCTCAGTCCCACTGTGAGGTCCTCACTCTGGTTATGTGGAGGCTTCTCTTGATCTTCAGAGATATTGTAGGAACCAATTTGTTCTCACAGTCCTCAGAGCCGTCCATTTGGAGAGGAGGTGTCATAGCCTAGCATGATAGCCAAGATACATAGTACTATCTTGTGGAATATTCAGCATGCCATGTCTCTAGCCTTGCATCAGCATATGTGAGCATGCCCTGGTGTCTGTTGGTCGAGGTGGTAGCTTACAGCTTACAGCTACTTTCATCCTTTCTCCCTGGACTGTGTTCTGTTTTCTGGATTGTTACATCCTGATGATGGCATCAGTTTTCTCGGGGTGCTTCCAGGCTGTTCTGCTTCTCATGCCTCATCCGATCCATGTTCTTAGGTGACTAGCTGGGAATATAGACCACCTGGCCTCAATTCTCTGCTTTGCTACGGACTTCCTGTGTGATCTTGACAAGTCACAAGGTGATTTTTCCAACATGTTTTTCTTGTGGGCAATTAAGGGACACATTTTTAGAAGCAGAAATCATGTGCCAAGAGAACAGCGAGAATAAATTTCTGTATGCTGGCCATTCATGAAGTAGAGAATACCTACATGTAGTCTGTGTGTTTTTACTTGAGGAATAATAAGTTAATTTCCCTATGATCAGAGCATAGCTATACTGGCAGAGCCACCTAGGGGGAATATGGTCTGCATGCCTAGAAGCTGGACTGGGCATCATATACTGTCTCTTTTCCCAGCTTTAGGCCATTTCCTTGTTTTTACCCAGTGGCAAAAATGAAGACAGTATACGGTTACATCAGTTTGAAGACATCTGCATGAGGGTTTTATGAGGGGCACAGTTATATCAGCAGCCCTCTTTGACTGAATGAGATTTGCAGTGTGGGACAAGCCTTAGTCTTTTGAGTTTCTCAGGGACTTAACCATAACTGGGACATAATTGTGCCTCTCTTTCCTGTAGGTCTGTATGAAGACAAACACATTAAAAATAAGAGCTGCACAAGCTGCAGCTGAAGGGACCATTGAAAAACTTTGATAGGTACAGTATCATTCAACCAAGACTTCATAAAATATACAGTTCATAAGATGACTTGAAACATGTGAGCTTGATAAGTGGAAGTGAAAACATGCAGAAGGTGGAGAGGTAGATCAGTTCAAACATTTCCCTATTTCTAAATACCCTTTGTGATGCTAGTAAAGAAACTTACGTTTATATACAAGGAAGAAAAATGTAAAAGAAAAGAGCATGAAGGTGATCTGTTTACTTTTGGCTACTCACCTGGCTTTCACAATGTTTTGATTGTTTGTGCTCCATCTTGTCTCTCAAACAAAGTAAAATCATGAATTGGGGATTATCAAGGGACAAGTATGCATAATGGCATTTTACTGCAAATTTGAGGCCTTTCAACTAATCTTTGTTAGCTGTGCTACAGGGCTAGTAGTTCTGAGACTTAGCATGCAGTTAGGTTGTGAAATGGATCCACCATTATGCTTGAAAACTACTGCTGGTGGAAGTTCTATGACCTGATCCATTCCTCTACAGATCAGGCTCTGTTATAGGAGCTTTTTCCAGCATGGCCTGTAAAAGCAGCTTTTTCTTTTGGCCTGAAAATTGATGGTCTAATTGATCTACCACTTTTGGTTTCAGGGAAAGGCTCTGATCCCACTGGTTTCAGAAAAAAAAAACCAAAAAAACAACATTCCTTGTGGCTGCTTCCTAAAGTCAGCATTTCACATTAGTGCATACTTGGCCTTTATATTTCAAAGCTTCTTTTTTTTTCCTTCCAGATACTTGGGAACAGGAGGTTCAGAATGTTTGGTGATGCAAGAGCAGGATGATGCCGGGGGCTGTATTGCTGGCAGCATAGAGTAACCACCCTTGACTTATAAGCTGGTGCCAGATGAAGTTCTTAGAAAGCCATGGAAAGACTACCTGGAAAATCAACAAAGGTATAACATACAAATGAGCTGTCTTCCCTTTTGTAGCTCTCAAAACAAATCCTTCTGCAAGGTGGTTTGGGCACTTTAGGGAGTGGTAAGTGAACCACACCTCTTCTTCCAAATTCTTCTCACTGACCCACCACTAGCCCTTAATTTTGCCAAGGAAAAGTCTTTTAAAGTTCAATGTCAACAGACAAGTGTTGTCTGTTCTCTGTAGGGACAACATGTATCTGAGTGATCTAAAAATATCAGTGTTGAGAACTAGAGAATCTGTGTTCTTTATAGGGACCCAAGTTACACAGAGTAAGTAAAATAAAAAAATTATTAATTTTGTCCAGTAATTAATTGCTGGTAGCATGTGAGGACTGTTTTCAGAAAAGACCGGTTCTCATTCTTGGTTTCCTGAACTGATATATCTGTCTGTCCACTTACCTGCCTACCTCTACTGGACATGCACAAGATTATGGTGAAGAATACAGACCTGAGTTTGATTCTGAGTTAGATTTTTTGCATAACAGCTATGCCATGCACAGACAGCTGGGGGAGATCATTAGGAAGCCAAATGCAACTTTCTTGTCATATGGGACAGTTATGGTATGCTGTGGGCAGTTTTCTCTTACAGTACTGGTGGTTAAACTCCATGGACTCTTAATCTGATGAAGAATCATGTAATAAAACAGAATTCTGTCAAGACTTCTGCCCTGTTAAAACATCTCTTCCACTTGGAACCTCTCCACTGTCCCTTTACACTCAGAGTCCTGACAATATGCATTGAGTTATGCAGAATGGCAGGGATGGAAAAAAGACCAGTGAGTCGTATGTGTAGTTTCCAGGCCATTTATCCCAACCCAGGTGTATTTCCATCCCACCTCATTCCCTATATTTTTATAAATGGCAGAGAGGAACTGGACTGTAGCATACAAGTCAGGTTACTTGTTGTTGGTTTTTTAATTAGTATACACTGTATGCTGAATTGTGACATAACTGCAAATGCTCTGTAAAGGGCTTTTTTGCCCTTCAATACAAAGATTTCAGTCTGTGCCCTAGTACAGCTCTGCCTCTCTCTTCTAATGGGAGGCCCTCAACACAGGGAAACACATCCTAGGAAAGCAGAATAACAGGGCAGGAATTAGTCCGATGCAGTGGAGAGCAGCTTGATACTAATGGCCAAATAGGCTCTGACAGCCTCACACCAATGGGCCACTCTCTTCTATGGGGAGTTTACGAGGCCTTGGCTTGTGTGGCCACCTCCACTTATGGATTAAAATCAAAACCAGATTGATGACCCCCTCCCAACAGCAGCTGCCTGTTTTTTTGCATAAATCGTGCTCCCTGGCCCCTCTCCAGGGGAGCTCCATAAAATAAATGGATTCATTACATGCGGATTTCCTTTTCCTTCTTCTCTGGAGAAACAAAGAGCCTATTAGACACAATATGGAAATGCACATACGCATGCACACACGTGCAGACAACATGAAAAAGTGCACGTGCACATGCAGCGTATAAGCTCCCTCCCATCTCCATACACAGGCAGTGCCATAAAATACATGGACAAAAGCCCTTCTCCTTTTTGTGTACAGCTCTGCCAAACACACAAGCCTGTATTCATTCACGGAGATCTGCAACTTAAATTCTAAACTAACAAGGACAGGAAAGCCCAGGGCAAGTTGCCTCCTCCCAAAAGGTGAAGGACTGCGAGTAAGCTGAGTGGGAGTTGCTTCCTTTTGCCAAAGCCTCCCCCCGTGCCCAGGATCTGTGTTTTTACCAAGAGGGTAAGCGCGAGGCTCACAACAGGCTGCACTCAAGGGACATTGTAACCACAGAAGCTGGGAGGCTGCCAGCCCTCCCTCCAGCTGAAATAGAGGAGGATGCTTTGTGGCTGAGAAAAGGCACAGGGATGAAGGTAAAGTAATGGCTGGGAGCCCTTTATTCCTCTCATCTCCAGGTGGCGGCAATACTGGCACAGGAAAGAGCTGGAAAACACACCTTTCCTGGAAAGCTCTGCCTGTGCGCAGCAGCCACGGCTGCAGATCTCACACACCTGCGTACCGGGGGTGAGGGAAGCACTGGAAACCCCTCGCTGAGAAGGTTACACAAAGTTAGGAGATGTGTACATTCACCTTCAAGGTGCTGCTGTAAGTTGTTGGCCCCAGGACAAGACTGTAGTATATGGGCATGTTCACACTGTATGCTAAACCTGGGTCAGAGCCTCGGCTTGATCATTAACTTACTTCCCATGCAAATTGTGAATGCCCTAACCTTCATGTCCAACTCCATCTTCAGTCAGAAAGCCTTTGCTGTTCCAAAAGCCCAGCCTCAAAGGGGTGCTGTGCTGTAGAAACGAGTCAAATTTCAACAGCAGTAGAAAACTGGTTGTAACCTTTACCAGCTTCTGTCCACCTCTGTTAACCTGACAGGGGAGCCAGGAATGGAGGGGAGGAGGAAGAGGAGAGCTGCTTTTGCTCCCTGGCCAGGCAATGCTGTGCCCTGAGATGAGAGAGAGCTCAGCTGGAGGCAGACACGACAGTGACATTTGCTGAGACAAAGCTCAGGGCCATACTAAGGACATACTACTAGAGCCTGAGCTGGACTGAGTTTTGGTGTTCAAGGGAGCATCAATCTCCATTTTTTATCTGGAATCCATACTGCTGTGGAGCACTTTTTAGCCTTTTAGGGTTTTTAGGAAGCAGCGCTGTAAATGTAGAAGGGCATAGCAGAAGGCTGCAGGCAAGAGAGATCCATTCAAAATCGAGAGCTGGGAGAGCAATGTTGCCAGCAGAAGGAGTTGAGATACCCCTTCCAAGACCTGAATCTCTCAAATAGTAAATGTTTCAGTAGTTGAGAAGATACTGGTGTTTTTCTCAGGCCTTCAGTATTGGGCTTTTGGGTTACAGTGAGGCTCCATTGCTAGCTCTTCCTGGCAGCTATGAGGCATAGGAACTTTTCCTTATATGATGTAAATTTTCACATAATTAAGTGAGTCTGAGAGCTGGAGCTTTAAGAAAAACAGTGACTTGAATGGGATGTCTGATGAAATCTAGAAAGTCAGCAGCATGGGCGGAGGCAGAGCCTGCAGAGGAGGGCTTCTGAAGAGCTGCCCTGCAACTCAGTGAAGCAGGAGAGGACTAAGATATGAGGGAGCTTAAAGCAGTTTACATTGCCTAAAATTCAGTATGCTAAGCCTCAAGGGTTCAGACATTTTAAGTTGGATCATAAAAACTTGTGATAACTGTAAAATCATGAGCTTTTGTAAAAGAATAAATGCAACATTTTATCTCTTTGCCTCAGTTTCCAAGCCTTAGAATTGCCTTTAAATAGAATTTTGTAGTTTTTCCCCACAGTGAAGACTACTAGAAACTTCTTTTGTGTAGAAAACATTACATTAGTGTCACAATTTTCGGTTTTACATACACACACACACACACACACGCACACACACACACACACTTACACACTCAACTAGAAACTTGTCTTATGCTGATAACGTGTTTCTCACCTAATCATCTGTCATCAGGTTCTGGAGCTTTAAGGAAAAACAGGAACAGTATAATGACATCCACAACCCATTACAAATATTGGCAATGCTACTTCAAATGGCTTCACTTCACTGGTGTCTGCAAGGACTTTGTGTACGCAAATATGGAGATTGTAATCTTGACCCTGGAAACACTGGAACCTTTAAATGGTCAAACTGGGTGAGCACCAAAATGCATTTATTCCCAGATCCTGTCCCTGATTATCTGATGCTTACTCTGATTCCTTTGCCAGATGCTTCAGGGGAAGGTGCAAGAACTTTGCAGCAGGCAGATGTAACATAATCTGTTCAACACTTAACATCACTTTCTGGTTTCTATCTATTAGAGATGGGATTGGGACCAGGACGATAAATTTTAACATATTTTCCAAAAGTGTTGTTAGGTATCATTATTATGCTTTGTTGTTTCTTCTTATCCACATCATTGTCCAATCTTTTTGTAAGGTTTGCTAAATTCTTGGCTTCCTCAGCTTCTTGTCTTTGGGATGGCTTAGTCCAGATGAGTGAAGGAAATTAGTTACTTTGATGAAGTTTGGACCGTTCACTTCTTCATCTAATTGAATATCTGTTCACGCTTGTGTGTCCAAGGGCAGCAGCAACACCCAGCTGCCTTTCTCTCTGTATGCTTTCATCAGGATGCCTTCTGATTACAAGAAGAAATGATGCTGGGGGTTTGTGCCAGAGAATCTTTTTGCTCAATCTTCCACGTACTTTCTACTTTCTTTTACAGAAAGAAACTACTTCCCCTCAATGTTTTCCTCTCCCTACATGTGTTGCCTGATAGCTGAGCACTCAGGTTGGACTGAGACAGCCTCTGATGTTTTCTGCTGGGACATTTTGCATCAGCATCTGCTCCTCCTTAGTCTGTAAGCTCTGAGGCAGGGATGAGCTTCTGTGTATGTGTCTGCAAACCATGATTTCCACTGGAGCCTCTCTATTCTGCTGCAGTGCACACAGCAATTAGTAACAATTCACATCTAAATAAACCCTGCTCTGCCGTTCACAGGGTTAAGTTGCGAGCTCCTTCTTCATGACCTGGTGTCCAGGCTTGTTGGGGCTCATCCCTGGAGCACAACGAGGCCAGTGTCTTAGAAGGGATGCCGGATGCTCCTGGTTCTTCGTGGGAAAAGAGAGGGCACACTATTCTCCCTAGAAACAATACTGCCTCTGGTCTCCCTCCTTTACCCCTTATCTCCGAGGAGATTTGTATGCAAATAGGGTCAAAGGCTCAGAGATGTGAGATAGACTGCCTGAATATTCACTGGCAGGCAGTAGTTGGGTGGTGCACTTTCAGAGCAACCCATCCTTAGCTCACAAGTGAGTGCGGAGGAAGGATAGAGTCAGGGGATCATCCTGTGACCCTCCTCTGACAGTCATCCTTCTTTCTTACACTTGGGAGGCACTTGCTGCCGTTTCTGGAACCAATACCTCCCCTGTGAATGGAAAATCCAGCTGGAGATGTGCGTGTGATATCTGACACTTGAAATTCATGGTATGTTGGTCTGTTCTGCAAATTGGATTGGGAGCACAAACATCCTCTCATGACTTGCCAGCCACGTGTGGAATTCAGTAGTCACACCGTGTGTGGCCTCCTTGGAGAGGAGAAAACTTTCCAAGCACCAATGTACTGTGATGAGGGTTAGAGGTGGGAGGGATGATGATTCCCCAGTTTGGATCTGAGCAAAAAGTCAGGTGAGGGTTGATAACTTGCAGATTTTCTCAGGCCCAGGAGTAGGTGAGGATTTGGAGGTGAGAAGCTGACCAGCTGGCAAAGGAGGCATTCTGATGGAAGGAGGAAGGAAGATTTTGTCTGTGGTTGTGTGGGGCTTTTTTGTCTTCCTTCTCACTGCAGTCAGCCTCCAGGATCTGGAACTGCAGCTGTCATCACAGAGTTCAGCCTGCACTTCTTGGAGAATAGCTTGCAGTTTTGATAAACCATAGTCATGTGCCTTCATCCCTGCCTGCTCCCTGAGCATGCAATTTGGCTGTTCAGACAAGTGCTAGCTTGTCCGGAGCGGGAATATGGGCCCTGCTGCTGTAATGGCCCTGCCAGAGCCAGCACTTGCTTTCAGGGCGAAGAGAAAGATGCTGGCCAGCCCAATTGCCCCTGGTGTGCAATGGATGTTCAGCTTCAGTATGTCAACTCTGCTGTTCAGACCACCCCACAAGTTCCCACATTGGAGGAAAGGGCCAAAGTACCCTTGGAGACATCAGTGTCCTGGTTCTCAAGGGAGACTGAGCAGGTTTGTAAGGACAGGATGGAGACAGAAATGAAAAGACAGGTGGAGGGGACTGTGCTGCTTCTGCCAGCCTCTGTCTTCTATGCCTGGCCAATTGAAAGGCAGCAGAAGGCTACTTTTGTGCGTGTGTCATGTCCTGGCAAATTACCTCTGTATAGCCACTCCTCTCTCAGCAGCTGGGGTGTATAGCAAGAAAATCTGTCTGTGTTTCAGACAGTGCTGTTTTCAGGTTCATCTATTCCCTGCCCCAGATGGTGATCCCTGGAGATGAAGGATCTAGTAATGATGGGAGAGTAATAAATATTCAAGCTGTTTACACTCTATGAAGATCTTTCCTGCCCTTCACACCCATCATGTACACTATGCCATGGGTTAGCCAATCTCTGGAATGCATGTAGGAAACCACCCCTGGGTTGTGTTCTTTGGGCTGCAGTGATACTTGGGTGCTACTCAAATTGTTGAAGGCCTGAAACCTCAAAACTTAGAGCTTTTACTGGCTTCTGGGCCCACTGGCCTAGCCCACATCCAGACACAAAGCCACGTCTATCCTCTGGTTTGCAGACAGGATGTTTTTTTTCCTAGTAGTTTGAAGGTAGACTCAGGTCTGGCAGCCTGCACAGCCTATTAAAACCCAGCCTTATAAAATATGAGCTAGGAAGCAAAACTCAGCGCCGTAAGAGAAAGAGGAGGAAACCACCAATTAGGAACAGCTCCCGAGGGGATGTTTTCTTAGGAGGCAAGAGGCACTCTGCCAACAGGGCTTTGGAACAGCATGGGGCTGGCTGGGGAGGGCAGAGCTGGGGGTACCTGCCTTGCACAGAGCCTTACTGCACTCAGGAGGGCTGGTCCTGCGGCCCAGGAGCTACTGCCCCTGGAGCAAAGCAGCAAGGGATTGCACCCTGGCTGGGAAAGGACTAGCACCCAGGAGTGGGGAGGAAGAGTAGGAGGAGCACTGGAAAGGTATAGCCCTCCTTTGCCTATGGCAACCAGTTAGCAATGAGGAATTCCTTCTGCCAAAAAGCAACTTTGCCAACATGCAGCTGGGAGCAGCTTTCAAAGCTCTCCTGATAGCCAAGCTTCCCACACAATGGCAAACACGTGCCTGACCACAGGGGTGCTGCAGGCAGGCAGAGGCTCTGTGGCCCTGCAGTGAGCAGAGAGTGGTCCTCTTGTGAAAAATGAACCCACAGCTGGTGTCCAGCTCCAGAGGTGGCCTCTTGCACCACCAGGTGTAAGAGAAATTGGTAGAGAAAAAGGGCATGGGATCTGAGCTTTGTAGTCAGTGCATTCTTCTGAGGGTTTGGTAAATGCCAGGGGATTATTGTTTATGTCTTGGCCCTTGGGGCTGTGGTGGCTGTGGGAGTTGGGGTTATTTTCTGTTGGTGGTATCAGAGCATGGTTGGTGGTGGGGACTGCACTCCCAGTAAGCAGCATTGAGACACCAAGGGATGAACAACCAGGATGTGGCTTGTGGACCATGTGCTTTCTGCTGGAGAGGGATGCATGTGCAATGTGGCTTTTATTTGTTCCAGTCTATCTTGTTCTTCAGTTTTTGTGGAGATAACAGCTGCTTACCAGCTTACCTACCTGCTTAGGCAATGGGGTCTGGGGGACGATGAGGTAAAATACTTGCTTGAGTCCACTGGGTGCTGCCTACAGGATCTGTCCATGGCCTGTGAGGAAAAGGGCCTCCAGTGGGCAGCCTGAAGCACCTGAAATCTCAACTACTTTTTGGGGTGCCAGTGGAAGACTTTTAGGAGATTTAGGCCCTATTGTTTTCTCATAAATTAAGTGGCTCATTAACTGGCTTCCCAACAGTTTTTAATATCTGTGCTCACCATTCACTACCCTGTAGGGGTTCAACACTTTGCTTCAGCTCTTTAACAACTGAACATGTGCTTTGGGAGCAGCTAAGCTGTCCTCACTAATCCCCCTGAGTGAAAGGCTACATGAGCAGGACTTCAGGTCAGACCTGCCAGGCACGGGTCACTGCAGTGGCCACCCAGAGCACTGTGGGCAATGTGGTACTAAGTATTTTAAAGATGCTATGTGAGAGCTGCTTAAATATTTGCTTGGATTGAAGCAGGGACCAAGATCTCAGTCTTTAGTGACCCAGGTATTTTTCCCATCCTGCAAGTTTCTTTGTGGAAGTGGTCTCCCTCTTCCCAAGGAGCTGTTTTATATTGTATAAGACATTCACTAGTCATTAGGTGAGGGATTTGAGTACAGGCCTCATCCTGTCAGAGGAACCACAGCAATATAATGAATCAGTCTCTCTGGTCCATTTGATGCAGACCAGAGATCTGAGTCTCCTGCATCCTTCTTGAGCACCTAGCCTTGACCCATGTGATCTGTCAGCCCTGATAAATTTCCACAAAGCTATTCATTTCCAGTAAATTGATTTTTTTTCCAATTAAAAAAAAAAACAGCAAGAAAACTTGCTGAGAAATACCAGGTAAGATCCAGTCCAGACATGTCAGTCTTCCGCCCAGAAAAGAATCTGTACCAGAAATTATGTTGCACCAGATGAATCTCATGGAGAAAAAAATGCACTGCAAAGTTACGAGTAAGCCTTTTGCCTACTAGTACATGCAAGCAAATTTAAAAGAAAAACCAAAATGGGTCTTTAGTTTGACATACCAGGTAACGGAAATCAGGCTCTGTAATATTTTCTGCCTGACTACCCTTATCAATATGAACAGCATGGTGAAAAGGGAAGCAAGAAGTGGCTAGAATTTAGATATATGTCTTCTGAGTCACTGCTGAGTGAACAGGAAGTCCTGATGATTCAAGATTTGGCATTTTCCTTTGCTGAACCCAATGGCACATCCTTGTATGAGGAGAAACTAGGCTGTAGGAAGTGCAATCTTTTGGCTGAGATAACAGACCTGTGATCTTCCTCTTCATCAATAAGGAGTCCAGTGGTATTTTTCATAAGAAAGTAACGCCCTGTTCATAGTATCCTGACTGAGACTGTATGTGTAAGTCTTCACCATCTCACTTTCCAAAATGTCATGAAATCTCTCCTCATTTCAAGCACATCGTGCTCTGTGATAATGTGCATATACATAAATTCGTTAGTCTATTTGAGGAGATAATCATCTCACTCATTAGGACATGTTAAGTTTATCCTCTTTATTATGTTACTTATAGCTTTCAATTTTCTCTGTTTTTGAAGCGTGGAGATGCAGAGCCACTCTCATTGGCTATTTGTGGACAACACCATTGTTTGGTGCATTTTGTTCCAGATAAAGTCAAATCTGTGCTCTTCTAGCTTCCTTTTGGAAAGCAACATTACTGGGAGAAAGCTTCTTATGGCCTCTGGTCTGCTTAATGGATTCTGTGAACCAGTGTGGGATATGATAATGTTAATTAATAATGGCAACCATTATTCTTTCTCTGCTGTTCATTTATTGAGCAGTGCTCTGTTATTGTGCTTTTCCAGCTGTCTCTTCTCTCTCTTTCTCCTTCTCCTCCTTTCCCTTTCTTCTCTGCCTATCCCCCTTGTCTATTGTCCAGGTACATTGGGGAAGCACAGATGTGTGTACACCCAAAATCCAGTAGTTGGTAATATTCCAGCATAGTGAAAACCTTACATTTCATAGCCAGCTCAACAAAAAGGATAGGCTTTGCATGGATGACTCATTTAATTTCCCTTTGCCTATAGCAGAATCAGCAGAAGAATTTCCAGTTGGTTGCTCCTTTAGCCAAGGTGCCTTGCTGTAGGTGTGTTGAAATTGCTTACGTAGCAGCAGTCACAGTTGTTGCACTGGTGAGCTAAAAAGGGCACTTGAGGCTTTTGAGCAGCAAAGATAGACTCCTGAGAAAGAACTAACATGTGGAAACCATGCCGACCATCCCCAGCCTGCTTCCTGTTCTGGGCCTCATCCCCATCACCTCTGCCAAGCCCAGCCATAGGAATGATGTCAGTGAATCGCTCTGTGGGGTTCTGGAGAGCAGTGAAATGCACCCAGTGAAGTCAATGATGACATTTCCAGTCCTGGGGGGGTTACACGACCATGGGTTGCCCCCGCGCCTGTTCTGTTGGATGCAGATCTGGCAGCAGGACCCCTCAGCTCCTTGAATACAGCTTGTTATATCTGGGAACAGAGCCAAGGGGGAATGAGGGAGACTTCAACTGGTGTCAATCCCAGCTGCGTGTCTGCTTAGCAACACAGGTTTTTGTAAATACATTGTCCGTGGCTTTGCAATCTCTGCTTGTTTTTTAGCTTCATGAGGAGGCCCATGTGGGAGCTGAGGCCACCCCTAGGACCACTGACCCCCTGTCACCAAGAAAGTTTGGGAAATGCTAGATCTATCAGCCACTGGGCATTAGCAGCCACCTCCTGGGTGCTGCTCTTCATGACTGAACAGCAGTGATTGTCGTGGGTCCTGCAGCAAGGAGGGCAACAAGCCTCTGCTCATCTTCCTAAGCAGCCACCCAGTGTCTGGTGCAATCTGGCTGCATCTGCTGCAATGTGGAAATGCCAAATGGTGGAGACTTTAAGATCAGACAAAGATTTGAGGAGAAAAAAACCTTTATATTAGAGACAATTCTACTGTACATTCAGTTTGGGTCAAAAACTCTTCCTCCATCCTACTAGGATGGAGGTACTCAACCTCAGATCCACCTGGCATCGAGCTGGGCATGAGCTGAGGACTTTGCATCCATATTTTGAAGGGGCCATGTGTATGGATGAAGTTAGCCCCACTTTTTGCTTTATCCTGAGGTGCCTCCACAGCCCCTGCTGGGTTCAATGGGTGGAACAAAAGCTCTTCCAAATACAAATGCCAAACAACCAGAGCAGCACTGCAGAGCTTTCCTTCCAGCCTTAGGAGATGAATTGACCTAATGGCCTCTGGAAGGCAGAACTGCTGAAATCATGTCCTAGTGTGGGAGGGGTTGTGTTTAGGTGGCCAGGACAGGGGATGAGGAGCCAGGATGGATAGGCTGTAGCTTTACCCTTAATGGAGAGTCTTTTTCTGATTGTGGTGGCAGAGAACTTGGGTTAGAACTGATCAGTATTATGGGCAAGCCACCCAGAAGTTTTATTTGCCTTTGATTCTTGTCTGGGTTCATTCAACTTTTGTCTGAGGCCAGATCCGATCTCACTCCTTTTCCTTTGAAATGGTTTTCCGTTACTGGTGTAAAGGAGAGAAAAATGACTTCATCATCTCGTTAAGTAAACAGTTCCCACTCCATCCTCAGAAAACAAAAGCTGAAGATTCATTTTCTTCAGGACCCACGGCAGATGAATCAGAAGGCTGGACTTTTGTGTGTGTGTGTCTGAGCTGGGCTGATGAGAACAAGTGAGCCAAATGCGGATGGCAGAAATGGTGTCAGAAGCTGGCACCTCTGCGTGCTGGGAAAACACCGTGTGCCGAATGTGAGCACAGCTGAGGAGGAGGGGCACTTTCAGCTCTGGGCCTCCATATAGTTCAGCTGTTGAGTCAGATGAGTCTGGGGCTTTACAAAACAGCGAGGGGGCAAGGGTGAGCAAAAAGCCAAGAGCGTGTGTGTGAGAGAAAGACGCTTCACCTCTGGCAGCAGGCCAAAGGAGCGGTTACTGCAGCCCTTGGAGACACGCTTGCACACACACGTGCTGGCTTGCACACATGTACCACTAACAGCACAGGGAGGCTGCTCCTAGAGGCCAGCCCTGCTCCACACTGGTCCCTGTTAACGACCAACATCTGGTGAGACAGCTGGGGCCTGCAAGCCCTTTCCCTGGTGAGGAGTGAAGGGGAGGGCTAAATTCTGGGCTGGAGTGGGCTTCACTTCTCTAAAAGCAGCCTGCAAACACTCACTCCTGCTTCCTCTATGGAGAGATGAGGTTGAACAGCTCTCCACTTTCATGTTTTGTGTGTTAAAGAGCTGCTGAAAGGCAATCGTGTGAAACCCCCAAACTAAAGATCCCTATCTGTGCCAGGCCATAATAGGGAGAGCAAGTTTTGCCAGCCCAGCCTGATTTTGCCTGGTTTTGTCTGGTTTTTAGCTTTGACACAGAGTATAGGAGCACAGATATCCTCAATATTTCCTGTTAGGAAGGATTTATTATCCTGATGAAAAGGTTTTCAGAATGGATGTGGGCTGTTTACAGATTTGGGTTTGTCTGACCTTACTGTTGTCAAAACTGGGGAAGTGGCAGCATCTATCCCATGGCCCTTCAGCAGCCCTCTCCACAAAAAAAACAGTGGTGTTTTGGCCCACGAGAAGGAGCATTCACTGATGTGAACTGGTGAGTGATGGTGATCTTGCTAGAGGGTGTGTGGGTTTGCCCTGCGGCTGCCCGCGTTGGTTCTGTGCCTTGTGTGCTGCTCAAGGTCTGATGTTAACTGAGGTGGAGTAGATGATGCACTGGTAGGGAAATATGGGAAAACTTTGCATTTTTTAAACTACAGCCATTCTTCATCTGGAAGGATTCCCCTGCCAAGCTGGGTGGTCATGCCCTCCCTGCTTCTTAGCAGCTGTGCCCCATCTCACCCCTGGAATTTATCTGCAGGGGCCCAGAGTGGCGATGCTCATACCTTGCCCAGCCTGGAGAATCCCCATCCTCACCACTGGAGCTCTGGGCAACAGAAACCCTCCTCCGTGTGTCAGCCTGCCTGAGCATGGACTGTGGCTACCCCAAGACAGCCCTGAGCAAACATACCAAAGGCTTTCTGGGCATCAGACAGGTGATATTATCCAGCTCTGCTGTTGTCATTGCCTCCTCTTTGGTAGTACGGGAGGGCTGTCAGAGGTAGGGAGAGAGAGATGGAGGGTATGGAAAGGCAAAGGAAAGAAAAAAGGTCTTTATCAGCAAATTTTGGTGGATTTCATCTCTGCCTATCCAGCATGGGACTCCTGAAGAATGAGGCCTTGTTTCCTGTAGCTGAGCATGTCTGTGCTTCCCACTGGCTGCACCCACTGGAAGATGCCCTGCCTGACATGCCACTGATCTGAGAATCTGGGGAGAATGATGGGGGCAGTTGGGACTTGGAATGGTGCACCCTGGGGATGTGGACCACCGGGTGTGGTGCTGGGCCTTGGGAACAGAGCCTCACCAGCACGCTTCCGCCTCTCATCATCTCATCAACATTCACCCTGCCTCTAAGGTACTGGTTGGTAAGGGCTAAAATGAGCATTGGATTATCTTTTGTCCCAGGAATGTCTTCAAACTGGAGTTTTCCCCAACCTGGGGTCAGCAAGGGCAGACTCTGCCCTGGATCTCTGGCTTCCAGGTTGAATGTGGGCCCACAGAGGAAGGCTGAGGTTAGAGTGTGGCCATGGATCTAATTACTCCCCCAGATGTGTGTATGCATGTCACAACATCACCAGACACAATCTGCACGTCCCCAGTTGCTCACCAGTGAGTCACAACAGACTGGAAAAATACAATCCCACTCTGATGCTGCGACAGATCTGTGAGTGCTTTCTAGTAACACATGAGTAGTGTATGTGAGCAGCCAGTCAGGACAGTCAGCATCTGACGTTGCTGGCTTGAAGAGGGGATGTTTACTGTATGCCTGTGTTGAGTTCAACAGGGAATGACTCAGGCCAGACCTTCAAGACATGCTTGAGGCTGTTTTGGCATGATGCTCATCAGGTTCTGAGGACACTGGCTTGACCTCCGTCCCTTTCCCTTCAAGCCCATGCCACAAGTGTTGGGCAATCAAAGCCCTAAATCATAGGTATTGAGGAAACAAGGGAAGTCCTGTTTTATCATGAGACATTTCTGCTAAGATGGAAGGAATTTATCCTGGTGGATGTTTGGGGAGAAGCTCTCTGGAGTCTGACCTATCTGGGGCACCATGATGAGCTAGTGAGTGAGTTGGTGGTAAGGAAAAAGGCAATGCCTCTCCACCATCCTCCCTCCTCACCGGGTACTCCAATGTACAGGCAGCCAGACACAAAGTCCTGCTGAAGGGGATCCTCCACAGGGTACCTCATATGCAGCTCATATCTCAAAGGATGGGAGGGGGCACTACCTGCTTGCTCCGGGTTGGAGGAATAACCCATACAGCACACACAGGCTGGTGATTCCTCTCCCCTTGGGAGGCTCTGGATGCTGCCAGTGCTGCCAGCTGTGCACAGCTGGGTCACATGCAATGGCCATACTCACAACATGCCCATGTCTTTGCTGGTGGGATTGGGAGAGAGCACGCAGTGATCTGAAGCGCATAGAAACTGAATATTCCTGCGCTCTGTGGCCTTTTCTTCAAAGGCCCATATGTGGAAGAAGCCAGTGCTAAACCAGACATTAAGTCAGCAGGAGTATTCTTTAAGGCTTTGCACATCACCCCTTTGCACTTGCATACTTAAGGGCTTGAAAGTTGGACAGCAAGGGGAAGATGGTCTGATCTCCTAACATATTGGACTTGGAGGACTGGAGAGGCAGAGCCTCTGCCTGGTGAAGGGATGGGTCCCAGCCGTGATCAACTGGTAGAAACCCATTCTACAGCCTGTGGCACTTATATGGAGCAGTTAGGAGGCTGCAGGGTGTTGCTGGGGTATCATACTGTGACTGAGGTTGCTGCACGACTGTTCTCTTCCCTTGGCCTTCCCAAGCAGAGGAGATGAGACAAGACTTCAGTGAAAAGAAAAGGAGCTAAGTGGACATTCTGACAAACCCTTGGTGGCACTGAGCTGCCATGAGCAGCAAGGAGGAGTTTGGTGCTGCTCTGTGTCCCATTGAGGTGAACCATTCTAACCCTCTGGCTCTGCATCTCTGACCAGCTTGACCACAAGTGCCAGCTGTTTGCCTTCAACTATCATATCCTACCAGCCACTACTTATTCCTTGCCACTGATTCCCATCTCTTATTGTTTAGATCCATCCACTGCCTAAAGCAGGTCATGGAATAACAGAATTATAGATTCACAGAATAGTTCAGGTTGGAAGGAACCTTAAAGATTATCTAGTTCAAATCGCCCTGCCATGGGCAGGGACAACTTTCTTAGAGCTCCATTCAACCTTGCCTTGGACATTTCCAGGATGGGATGCTAAGTCTGTGTGAGCTGCATTAAACTCCAGTGGGGGTGAGAGCCTCAGTATCAGGCCTAGGGCAGACCTCCAGCTGGAAAGCACTGCAAGCCAGACCCACATAGTCGGTTTAGCATCTAAACTGCTGTTGAAAACTAACTCACTTGTCTCTGAGGTGAAGCACTGTGGTATCTGGTCTGCTCATGTCTGCTGCTGGAGGACAAGACCAGCTAAGCATGGGTCCTGTTTCAGGGAAATGATTGATGACAAAATAGTGTAGGAGAGACACTGAAGCTGACACAGAGATCAGAGGAAGCTTAGAAGCACCTGGGTCCAAGCAGTTGGCATCAAACCCAAAAACCCTATGTGACAGCACAGCAAGAGACATGTTCTGGGGTCAGCTCCTGACCCTTCACTTTTGGGTAAGGGCTTTCTATGGCTTGATACCCTACTGGGCTGCTGGCTCAAAGGTGAATTTTAATGTAGTCTCAAACAATTTGTCAAGTGGCCAGTGTAAAATGTCTCTCTTCTCAAGATTGTGACACCTCATCTTGTGGGGCTGCAGTCACAGGCTTGAGGGTTTGGTGGTTGTATAAGCCACCAGCAAGAATAAGCCCGTGCGTGAGACCCAAATGGCTGCTGAAGGGATCCAGGGATTGATCTGATTGTCCATTGATATCCAGGTCTATCCTGAGCATCCAGGCAATGGTAAGTGAGAAAAGAGGATCCTGGAAAATAGGGGCGGGAGAAAAAAAAAATGGCAGGAGGCAGGGATGGTTTAGCCTGGCATTGGGGTGAACTGATAGCATCATGGGTTATCCCTTAGCAAAAGGGAACAGAAACTTGCAATGCTGAAATAGCTTCCTCCCACAGTGGTGCCTCAGGCTCAGAGTCAGAGGATGTGCTAGGAGTGTTTCTAGCTTGGTTATCTGCATCACGGATGAGTGTCCAGGTCCATGACTGGGTAGGGGTGGATGGGGCTGCTGGGCCAGAGCAGTTGGTTTAATGCTCTCTCCACTGGTTATTAGGTCGTTGCAGAGTCAAGGTGGCATGTCAGGCTCTGGGAGCTTTGGTGAGACCACTTGTGAGGGCAGGGGGCTGTGTTTAACCCTGCAGGTGGCCAAGCATGCTAGGAGGCTGAAGTCTGTGGAGACAGCCCCATTTCCAACTCCAAAACTGTCTGCGGTTTTCTACCAGCATGAATAGATTTGCATCTGCACGGGGAGGAAGGAGGAGGGAACTACACGATGCTATTCCTTACGCCTCTTAAGAAAAGGACGAGACAGGCAGAGGTTTCCCCCGCGTCTGTGATGCTGGCGCGTTCCCCAGCCGAGGCTGACGCCGGGCTGGCGAAGCTGCTCTGGGTCACAGGGTGCCTGCACGCTGCTTCCCAAGGCACACAGCAGAGTCAGCCGTGTGCCGGCACGCCTCCATCAGCGCTCGCACGTAAACTGTCCCTCCGGCCACCTGCCTCTGAATCACAGCGCTCGGCTCCTGGCTGCGAGCAGCGGGATTTCCCACCGCCCAACACAAGGGGTTGCGTGCGGAGAAGCCTTCTTGCAGACAGCTGGGAGTCGTCTCCAAACGCACATTCCCGGACAAGCCAGGGCTGAGAATGTCGCTGAGTGGGTGGAAGTTCCCTGAGGACTTTGCTGTATTCTGTGGGTTCTGTGCCTGCAGTGAGCACAGGAACAGAAGGCGCTGGCCTTGCTGCACCCCTGGCGTGGTGTCTTTTGCTCAAGTGCATCCTTACATTTTCCTGCAGTTCAGGGTGTCTCCAAAGCCATCTCCCTTCACAGAATGGACAAATCCTAACATTATTACTTGGTTGAGAGAGGGGCCTGAAAAATCTCTGGGCTCCTGGGGTGGTGTGGGGCTGTGACACCCTTACAGGGGCCACTGAAACCCCTTTGATGGGGGTTTGCTTGTCTGGTTACTCTCGGTATGGGCTGCAGGATGAGCAGAGTGAGTGCAGGATGGCTTTACTTGCTGTTTCCCTGCAAGGATGCTCCTTCCCCAGCCTCTTGCTCACTCCTTTTTCCCTGCATTTCCCAGGGGAGAAACTGCTTTCATATTTCCTGTGCTTCCATAGCATGTATCTAACGTGGGAGATGCCAGGGTGGCAGATAAGACATCGTGGCAGTGGGGACCTGTCTGAATGTGGTTCTCTGGGTGCTTGAGTGGAGGGTGCCCACCACATCCTCACTCACTGCTTCTCACTCACTGCCCGTGGGAGGAAAGGATGTTTTAGCATCAGCCAGGCATGGATGCCAAACAAGCAGCCAGCAAAAGTGCAAATATTTTGGCTACCCCAACACATCTGTTTAGAAGCAGCTCAACCCCAATTTTAAACAAAATGGGGAAGAAAATACATTAATTGAAGCCATGTCCTTAGGAACGCAATCCCTTGGCTGGGGCCCAGCAATGGCAGCCTCATTTGGAGATCATGTGTCACACAGCCGAGACAATCACCCCTGCTCTGTTGTGAGCCCCTTGTACTGCTTTTGGGTGGGTCACATGTGCCCTGCAGAAGCTGAGGGAAGCTGTACCTGGCAGTGTGAACACATGGCACTCTTGCAGGAGTACATACTCTGGCAGCATCACATCTCCCCATTGACCTCCCCATAGCAGCATCCTGTTTCTTGGAAAGGATTCAATGTCAGGAGTTGGCTGCTCCTGTTCTGCTTCATCTTTTGAGGGAAGGATTCAACCCTGGGAGATCCTGAAAAGTATCAGCTGTTTTCCCAGCAGCCCCTGGCTTTGTGTGTGAGACTTGGATTATTAGACTGGGAACATCTGATCAAAAGTCTGTTGACAAATCCATGAAGAGTCAGTGGAGCTTAGACACTACTCTCCTGGTAGCCTCCTTTGGTTGACTCCAGACCTTGCTAATCTCCCAGAGGCAAGCCTGCGAAAACAGCTTCAGATGGGAAACTGGTGTGTGGAATGAAAGTGGGAGATTCCCAAGCTTCTCATCTGCTTCTCCAGTGAGCTCTGTAGCCCTTCCTGAGCTCGGTAGTGTTGCAGGTATCTGGGTTATTTAGACTGAGCTCACAGGTGAGGAATGCCTGCACTGTGGTCACAGCAAGGTGCCCAACCCCACTGATACACTGCTGACAGGATGGTTGCTGCTATGTTACCCAGTGCCTCGTGTGCCCCACAGCACTCGTGTCCTTCTTCCCATCTCCTTCCTTACAATGGAGGCTGCACAACGTGCCCAGCTGCTCCAGTTCGGCACGTGGAGGTCTGTGGGAAGTGCTGGAGGGAGGCCAGCCTCTCCAGACTACTGCAGCAGGGGGCTCTCCTCCTTCTCCCAGCAGAATAAAACACATGAGCTCAGGGGTTGCTGGGGTCTGGGAAGGAGGCTGGAGAAGCCCAGTGTACAGAAATAGGGATAGGAAAGGAACCAGCTGCCCCATAGCCCATGGGATGCCCATACTGCAGCACTCAGCATTGGGTGAAGTCCTGAGGGACAGGCCCTGGCTTCCCAGCAGGGCTGTACCAAAGACCCATTGGATGCCCCTTAGGTGGTGATGCTTGGTGGTTTCATTAGGTCTGTCCTAATGTCAGCTAGGGTTGACATTCCCATGGGCTCTCTGTTCATGCTGGAATTGGCCATGCTCTGACAGGGAGAAAGGCAATGGTTAACAGCTGTGCCATCATTATTCTTACACAACCTCCTCCATAGTACGCAGCCAGCCTCCGAGATGTAATAAGTACTAATGTTGTTGTCCTGGGCAGAGGCAGTGGGGGCAGGGAGCTCCTCAGAGGAAACCCTCGGCTCGTGTCAATCAGCACAACTTTTTATTTTACAGATCACGCTGCAGAACATTTCCAAGTATGAACAAACCTAAATGAAGACAGCTGGCAGAGGCTCTTGTCATCTAATTCCTTCCAGATGTGTGGTCATATGCTGCAGTTTCTGACTAATGACATCCCAGAGGAAAGCCCTGGGGATGCGGCAGCGATGGGGCGGGCGAGTGGCATGCCAGGAACCTGTTGGTGGGCTGAGAGCACTTACTCCCCAGGAGATGCTGCCTGGTGACCCTGGGGAGGGCCCCTCTGCTGTCCTCCTTTTCTCCTTGCAATCAGCAGGGCTGAACGGGTGGCACAGGGCTGCCTCTGCCACGCTTGGGCACCCAGGCAGCTCTCCACAGGTGGGTAAAGCTACTTAATCCAAGAGTGGTATTCTGCAGAGATACCCACTTTATGGCCTAGAAACCAAAAAAACCGCACTTAGTAGGGTTGTGCTGGAGCAAATTAGTGAAGTTTTCTGATAATGAATTGAGATTGAAACGTTTATGCTGCTTCCCGCTTGCAAGCCCATTCAGCTCTCCCTGTGGGATGCCTCTGTCTGCCACAGAGATGTCTGAGAAATCAGTCTGGGTGGGAAGATTTGTAAATCCTGCCACCTCCCCCTGAAATATCTGCCCTGCACATTCCCATTTTATGTTCCTGCACAGCCTGGATTATATTAGAGCTGTGCACAATCTCCACTGGGTTTAGTTTCCTCATCCCCCTGTGGGGGAGTTTTATGACCTGGGGCTTAGGAGATGCTCAGTGGCTTGGAGGTGGGTCAGGAACTGGGGGGACCAGCCTTCCTGACTGCAGGTGGGTGATCACATCTTCCCAGAGTATTGCCTTCTTCACACTGTCTTTCAGAAACTGCAGCCCACCTGAGTCCAGGCTTGCTGCTTAGGAAGAGGAGTCATTTTGGGTTTTCCCATGGTCCCTGTTCTCCCCACTTCCTCTCCACACCTTTGTAATTAACCTCTGAACTCTGGCTAATCCCAGGATTAGCACGTCATGGGCTATTGGTTATGTCTTCCACCACCCCTTCTGTGTCTCAGCATCCCTGACAAACTTGCAGGGGGGTCCGGAAAGCCAAGTTGCCCCTGAGAAGAGAGGAGGCTTGTAATGAATGCGCAATGTCAGGAGCCTGAAGGGTGGTGAGAGATGATCCAGGGGTCACCTGTGACTGATAATGATCTCCTGAAGCCTAGGACCAGGGTGGAGGGGCACAAAGAGCCTCAGGGGCTGTGGCAGCCACTTCAGTCTCCATACCTTGGCACCTCTTTCCAGGCAGAGTGGGCTGCACAGGAAAGGAGAATCCTGGTGGCCTTTCAGTGAAGCTGTAAATATCTCCTCTGACTGCAGGTATAAGTATCTCCTCTGGCTGCAGGCAAAGGAGTAGCTTTTGACTTTTGGTGCAGCGTCTCCTCCAGAACCTACTCATGCATGTGTTTGCCCTCGTGAGGATGTCCTTGGGTAAAGAGAGAACTTGCTCATGGAGTTTATTCAATATCAGTGCTTGAGATGTACTGCAGGTCTGTGGGTGAGCTTTCTGCTCCCTTCGCAGCTCTCCTCTTGCCTATGCCTCCCTGGGGGCACTTCACAGCTCCCAGATGACTGATTTTCAAGGAGAGCCTCAGAGAGATTCCCATTTAACCCAACAGAGGCAGTGAAGTGACCTGTCACTTCTCCCTCAAGATGAAAACTCCCAGCTGTGATGAAGCATGCAGCAGTACAGTCAATTTAGCTGTGAGAGCGGCTTTTTACATCCAAGACATCCAGCTGTGCATTGGACCACACGGTGATAAAAACAGGTGTAGCAAGGGACTCATGCTGGGGCTGGCCCAAAGAAAAACAGAGACTGCAGGGGAAAGTCTTGTAGATAGTGGTCAGGACATGCTGAAGGGACCCTGGTGCCTGTTTCCCTTAGCTGAGTGGTTTGTCTCTGGCTTTCAGTGCCTGTTAACTCCCTTGCTCTAAGTGCCTGTGCTCTCTCCTTCTCGTATAACTCCATGAGCTTCTCCAGGACCCTGGGGCAGGGGAGAAGGATGAGCCCAGATGCTGGAGCAATTCCTTGCCACACTGGCAAGGTGCTAGGGGCTGAGCCTGGTGGGTGCTGCCTGGAGGGGAGAAAACTCCTGGAAAGGCACCTGAGTTTGCAGCAGTGGAAGATGTAGGTTTCTGTTCTCCGTGGGGCAGAGGAGCAGCACTTTCACCTGCTTCCATTGTGGTCCAAGGACAGACAGGGGAGGGGAGCTGCTATCCAGAGGGTGCCTGGGGAATGAAGAAGTTGGCATGAGCTGGCAGTTTGTTTGCATCTCTTGTTATGTGGAACTGGGAGTGGGACTGAGCCCTGGCAGATGCAGACATGCTCACAGAGGAAGTGGGCAATAAGGTCACATCCCTGCCATACCATACGCTGAGTGTGTACAGGATATTTGGTTTCCTATAGATCCCATCTGGAGATAGCTGGGACAGGAGATACAGAGACAGGCTTTGTGGTCTCTTTAGTTTCCCTGCCTCTTTCTTCTCATTGCAGGAGAAGGAGAATTTGTGTGTGAGGCACCAGAAGCAATGAGCCGCTGTGCTCTGCCGCAGTACTGGCTGTGTTGGCAGGGAGTTGAGCTGGTGGATATTTATCTCAGGAGTTACTCAGGCTGATGAACCCGATCCCTTGTCAGGCACAGGAGCACCTCTTTGTAAGGTGCCTTTGGCTCCTTGGACCCAGTCTGGCCCTGCTGCTGGTGAGCTCTCTGCTGGCTATGGAGGATCAATGTTTAGGGCAACATGTACTAACTGGACACAGGAAAGTGGTTTCCAGCTCGAGTGATCACAGCATCACCTCATCAGGTATGTCCCATTCAAACCCAGTACAACCATGATGGCCCAATGCAGCCATGCTCTGATGTGCATAAGACTGAGCCATGGAGGCCCAGCCTCCCAGAGTCCGTGGCAGTGTCTCTTTCTCTGGTAACTCTTCTCCCTGCTCTGGCTTTTCCTCCTTTGTCCTTCAGCTTCCCCCTCAGCTTCTGCCTCTTACCTGGGCCTCCCTTATTTCTGGAGCAGTATATCATCTTGCCTAGAGATGATCTTCTGCCACAGGGGCTTCACCGGTATGAAATGGCCATTTTGTCCATGAGCTGCTAGTGGGGGAACAGACTGGGTGAATCCACATGAGGACATGACCATCCCGAGGGCTGATGGCTACACTCTGGCTGATGGCTGATGGGACGTGCTGAATTGACTTTTTCTGCCTAGAGTATTTCAGTGGTGGGGTGATGTACTCCAAGTGTGATGGAAAATGGAGCATCACATCATGCTTTGCTGAAATACCACATATCCTGTGAGAGCCATGACCTCTGAGCATCTGAAGGATGAAGGACTGTTGTGTGAAGAGGTGTGAGGGATATGTTGGAGCTTTCCTTCTTCTGTGACCTGGGGACAACCTGCCAGGGTGAGGATAAATCAGTGGAGACCTTCCCTCAAGCTGGACAAGTTCACCTGAGCAGAAAGATGCCAAAAAGACAATAGGGAGCTGCTAGAGAGCAGCTGAAATCAGAGATAAGTGAAGATTAGTAAGTAGTGCAGGAGAGCCATGATATCCAGCACTGAAGCAGGACAGCTATGGGGAGGAGAGGCACAGCACAGATGAAAAGGCTGGACTTCAGGCAGCATTTCTGAGTCCATGGAATCTTATCCCCAGGAAGGAACTGGCTGCTCCCTGTTTGTGTGGGTTTCAGTCATGCTCCAGCTCCCAGCTGGAGAATGGACTAGAGGGAAATCGGTGGTACTTTCCCATCTTCTCACCCTTTCTAGCAGTGGTAGTAAAGGGAGAACTGGGGAGGGAGTTCAGGAAGTACCATTACAAGGTGCAAGTACCTCTGAGGACATCTGACCCTGCCCCATTTGATTCCAGTGATATCAAGGTGAGTGCACCTCAGGGAGTTCACTCTGAGCCTCTGAGCAATGCTTTGTTTGTAAACACTTGTTAAAAAAACATTAGAAAATAAAAAACTTTTGAGATTATCTTGGTCTTGCCACATCACCAGGTACTGGAAGAGCACTGGCTGTCCACAGAGCAGGACTTGGTAAGCCTCAGGGGGATTCCCTGGCTTCAGAGAGGAAAACTTCTGGGAAGAGGCACCACCAGCTTCTTTGAAATGCTTTCATTCATTGCTGTCCAGGCAGGAACTGATCCTGGCAAAAAATGGTGAGGGGATGTGCTTCATTCCCAGCAGGGGCTGGTTTTGATCAGAAGTGATCTGGCGCTGGACTTTGGCAGGGCTGATAACTGCAACCTGCTGCCCTGAGCGCCGCTTGGCCCTCAGGAGGCTCACTTGTTTGCACTTGGAAAAGCCCTCTGTGCTCCCAGCAGCTCACAGTTGAACGGCTTCCAAGGCAGCTTACTTTTTTCTCTTTTTATCACCGTTATTATTTTTTAATAAAGTTCCCTGATTAGCTTCTGAGGCTTCGTGGCGGAGCAGCCTCAGAATTAATTTCCTCTCCTTGGCTACTCGCAGTGGTTTCCAGGCCAGCTCAGCACTGCTGTGAAGGGAGACTAAACATGGTGGCTTCCAGCAGGCTGAGAGGAAGCCCAGGACACTGACTGTGTCGCGATGCCACAGCGCTCTTTGGGAGATACCAGATGGGCCATGGGGTGAGGGAGGGCAACTGTGTAGGGCAGAGCATGGTGCAGGGAGTGCAGGTGTGGGATATCCACCCAAGTTCATCTCCTTGGCTTCATTCTCCTCTGCATCTGCTGTAAGGCTTTTCTCCAGTCCTCAGAAAACACTGTTTATTAATATCAATTGTGTTATTAGTAACAATAACTAAAACATCAGCAGTAATATCAATGTGTAGTGTTTGTTGCTATTTGCAGAACTGAGGGCAGAAGGAACCAAATCTGCATAGAGAGAAGACACTGCAGGTACCATCAGCCCTTTTTACCATTTTCTCTGTTTTCTTCCCCTCTCCAAATCCAAGAAAAACTTTTTCCTGCTCTTCTTTAGGTGTTGGGGCTGCAGAATGCCAGATGTGTGGGGTCCCACAGGGAAGGCAGGCAGATTGTAGAAGCCCAGGCTAGGTTGCACTTGAGTCCTGGCTTGGCAAACATCACAGTGACAAACACAGCTGACCTGGGGGAGCACTTCCAGCCTATCCCTGGGACAATTCGGTCACTGCAGGAGGACAGGACAAGTTCAAGGCTCATTTGTCTAGAGTCCAAACTGAGTGGGGTGGAAGCAGTGGCATGAGTAGATCAGAGAAGTGGAGAAGCATGAGCAGAAGAAGCTATGGGCTCCTCACTGAGAAGCATTAGCCAGCCTCACCCATAGCCACTGGCAGACAGAGGGGACATCCTGGTTTAGGGTGAGCAACAGCCAAGGAACCGAAAGGACAGGCATGCCCCTGGCCTCCTTGCCCTGTCGGGGCACGCACAGCATGGCTACATCCCTGCTGGCATTTTCCTTCACAGAATGGTGAGACAGAGGCACAGACAGGAAGGGAACATACCTTGACTGGAAAACATCATGTTTTAAGGTCGGGTGCTATAGTGGCTCCGCGGCCCAGAGAGAGGGCCAGTGGTACATAGAGGGACCACAGGACTCTTGTATTTATGAACTTTAGTGATCAGCAAGTTCTTTGGAAGCCTGCATTGCATCCAAGCTGCTGTGACCACCTGTTCTCTACTGGCTGTTAATCCTCACTAATTCGCTTGTCTAGAGCCTGAAGGCCTGAAGGCTCCTATATTACTAGGAGACTGTGTGGAGGATGAAGATGTTTACATCCTTATACACTTTTTCCCTCTCTTCCTCTTTGTTCCCTACTGGGGTACTCTGCTCTTTGGCTGTGTTTCTCCCTCATGGCAGCACCTCACCCTCCTGCCTACATTTGGCCCTAGGTTGGCCTGAGGGAAAGGCCGTCCATTGCTAGCACATATTGCTTTGCTTGCCTTCATTTCCTCAGAACCTTCTCTCCCAAGCTGATGTGCTGAAGATAACATATCTTTCCCTCCCTTTGCCTCGCTCACCTTTCGCCTTTATTGCATGTATTTTTCTTTCTCTTTCTCCATCCCTGTGATTGAAACTTGGCAGGAAATTCGGATATGTGCAGTCATTAAAGTGACTAAGGAAAGACCAGATCACAGCCTGAAGCAGTAGAGGGAGTGGAAATGGGCTCTCAGCTGATCCCCATCATTTCCACATCAGCTGGGAATGACATCCCTCCTCCCTGTGCTAGCAACAGCCCCTGGCTGACCCCAGGAAACTGGCAGTGCTTGCCTACTCAAATGGGAAGTGGGATCTGCTGGGACAACTTCCTTGATACTCCCGCCCTGACTTTTGATTTGGAAGATGAAGAAATGTTTTGGGTAGTCCCTGGGAGAGGGGATAAATGGGAAGCAGTGTCTGGGAGTTCAGGGGCAGATCCCTTGAGCTGTGCTCTGGAACCAGTGCGCGGGTGTTGGACAGCGGTGCTTGGGTCTGCGTGTGCATTGCTGCTGTGTTTGTGTGTGCGTGCCTGTTCACACAGTGGGATGCTGCTGAGGCCAAGTTATGTGTACTCATCGGGTGTGCTTTCCATGGGCAGAGGTTTTGCCTTTCCTTGCTGCTCCATCATTCCCCATCTCTGTGCTGCATGGCCAGCTTGGACCCCCAAAATGAGAAGACAGGAGGCAAAACAGGGAGCAATTTGCTGTAGCAAGTTCATGGCCTCAAGCAAGGGAGCACTACGGCCTAGCTGGTAGCTTGAAAAGGAAATAAAGGCAATGCAATTGTGGAAGAAATGTTGCAGGGAGACCTAGAGAGCCTCTGGTGTGTTGCAGCTTTCAGTGTCAGATGAATGGGGCGCAGGCTGAAATGCAAAGAGGCCAAACTCCAGGCAGATAAAAGGGGTGATTTTGCAACCCGCAAAACCAGATGGATAATTAAATGCAAAACACATGAAATATTTTTAATGATCAAGAAGCAGCATTAGCCAATTACTTTACAAAGTGCCCCAGGTGGTGCTGTTTAGCCACTGGAGCCAGGATCTGGAGAGACTTTGGCCAGGGTCAGGTTCTCAGGGCTGAATGCCCAGCAGTGGCAATGGTAGGTAGCTGGACACATGCAGTTAGGAGAAACCCCAGAGAGAGCAAGGGGTGCTGTGGGGAGCAGAGGTTATGTTTTGCTGAAGCTGATGCTCTGACTATGACCCTGCTACCGTTTTCCACTGGGGCCAGGAAACACGACACCATAACAGATGAGATCTCCTGTTCCTGTTTGGCGACAAGCAGGCTAACAATCAGTGATGGGATCTGGCATGGCAAGAGAGTGGTTTGTGGTAGCTGACTGGACCATGCCTTCTTCAGCTTCACATTGGTGCAGCTATGGTGGCATTCTTATGGCATGAAGTCACTGAACGAATCTGGATGTACAACAGCTCTGAGCAAGGCTGGGCTTTGATGTGCTGTGGTTTTGTTCTTGCAGCTTCCCCATGAGATATCTTTCGGGCAACATCCCAGTTTCCCCATTGGACAGTGCAGACACAAGACATCATTAGGTCTAGAGCAGATGTAAGGAGAAGCCACAGCTGTTCCCAGCTAACACTCCTCTGTCTTGGGCTTGGTGGGAGTGAGATGATGTGAGCAACCTCTCCAGAGCAGGTCTTTGGGAGATCCTACCTGGATAAGGCAGATCTTGGGAATGACAGGAACTGGCAATCTTCATAAGTCATCCTGCTCCCTTGTTCTCCAAACGCATGGATACTGGCCAGACCATATGAGGTTGGCTTGTCAATACTCATGTTGTAAAAATGCCTTGTGGGTCCTGTTAGGAGATCTCTAGTGTCTCCCATGTGGGATCTTGGTCAGCCTCAACTCCCTCATGGAGTTCAGCCTACCACCAGCATGCTTTAAGGGAAGCCAGACTAGAACGCTAGCTGAGATGGGGCTTGGAAGTCACTGTCTCCTGAGCGGAAAGGAGCTTTATGAGCATTACTGGAAGCTGCTGTGGCTGAATTACCAGAAATAAACCACTTCGATTTGAGGCCAAATGCCCTCAGACCACTGCATTTCCCACTCTGGTAGCTGGGCCACCTTCCTAGTGCTTTTACTTCTCAGCAGGGAGATATTCTGTAAATGCCACCCACTACTCTTGCTGATTTGGGTGGGTGGCAATGAGGCAGGAAGACAAAGGTGGGTGCTTTGCCGAAGGCTCCCGTTAACATGGATTTTTTTCTTTTCTTTTCTGGGAAATGGATTTTAGAAGAAGTAGCAATAATAGCTCCTTTTCAATAACAGGCAATTGCAGGGCTGGGTGGCAGGAGGCAGCTGGAAAGAGATGCTCTGCCCACAGTCCGAGAGCAGAGGATGTGTCCCTGGGGAGGCACAGATGCCTCAAATGGAGACTTTGCACACATGGGGGTGGCAGGATAAGTGGCCCTTAGCCAACGCATCCTTGCTATTCTCCTGTCTGTCTTTGATTTTAAATAAACTGCAAACATGACGCACAAGCTACGTGTTAACCTGCTCCCCATCAGGAAGCATGGGGGATGATGCCTACACAGCCCTCAGCAGATGGGATTTTTTTCCCCATCATCCCAGGAAAAGGAGGCAGGGACCTGTCAGCCTTGGGTCCTGGAGGGGGAACTGAGGCACAGAGGGGCTTGTCTGCTGCATGCAGAGAAGGGAGACCTGAGCCTAGTGCTTTAATCCCAAATTCATGTTTTCTCCTCTGTGGGAATACCTGGTGAAGAGGCAAAAGCTGAGAATAGGGATGTGCAAAGATTCTGTGTGGCTCAGGACAACAGTTGTGACTGGTACCACCTCTGTGTTAGGATGGAGCATCATCTGACAATTCAGGACTCCTGGTAATTTCCCTTGCTGAGTCTTTGAGCTTTGCAGAGACAAAGAACCTGCCAGCAGATCGTCTTGGCCAGTGCTGGGAGTTGCGTTCTCCACCAGGATTCTTCCTCAAGGGCAGGTTTTTTTGGTGGAAGGAGTGTGGCAAGAGCTTTCTGTGGTTGAGGCTGGTGCTCTTTTAGCAGCACGTTCTCCCTGCTGCACTGTGACCAGGCAGCCCTGCCTGCAGTATGGCCAATGCACCAAATTCACCAACTTGGCCAATATCCTAAACGCAAATAACACAGTCGGTTGCCAGGCAGTGCCTGGTTTTCTACCCTGGAGTCAGGGAGAAGGAATGTGGGTGGCTCTGCGTGCTGAGGCTATCTATGCCATGGTGGTGGTTAGTCCTTCTCAGTGTTGATTTCCAGCCTCCCTGAGGGTTAGGAACTAGCAGGAAACCTTCCACATGGTCCCATGTGGCCTGAGCTTGGATGCACAGGGCAATAATCCCACATTGAGGCACTGCCCAGCTCTGGAGTGGGTCAGGGTGAAGTTGGAGGGTATTACCATGCCCTGTTGTGTCTCATGCTTGGTGTAACATCTGGTAGCTCACCATACCATGTCGCTGCCTTACCCTGTCATGTCACCCTGTGGAGCTGCGATTGCAGGCCACAGACCAAAGTCTGCCAGACCACATTCTCTGGCACAGGACCTGTTCCTTCTTATATCCCGTTTCCTGAAGCCCTCAGAGGCCTGTGAGGAGCAGGTTGTGGACTCTGCAAACTGTTCCTGCTCTTTGCTGTCCTCCAGCCTTTTCCTTGTGGTATGACCAGCAGTGTCTTTGGTGCATGATCAAAGGCCTGGTTTTCTCCATGGTCTGGAAAGCACAATCTGTGCCATGTGGGAATGACTATGGATATTGGGATGGAGGTGAACTTTTTACAACAGGACAAGAAAGTGGCCATGCAAGGAGGGATTTCCCTACCCTTAATCCAGCATCAGATGTTTTACCTACAACCCAAAATACCCTGAGACCCAGTTATCTCTCAGCAGAGAACATAGCAACTTGTAGAATGGGCATTATCCACTTAAAAATGCTCTTCTCTTGCATAGTTATTTCCATTCTCTTGCTGAGCTGTGAAGTTCCCAAGAGCCCAAGAGTGGAGGAAAACGCTCACGCTTGGCTTCTGGCTGGATCGTGCGGTGCGTGTGTCAGCACTTTGAGTGCAATCAGTTTTCGTTTGGTCAGTGAGTTCCTTCCGTTGTTTGGGTGGGCCTTGCACAAACGTTTTGGGGGTGAGCAAAAGCTTTTTTAGAAAGTGGAATATATGACTGTGAAACCACAAGAGTGTCGGAGGGTCTCAGGCGTGGGTAGGAGAGCCTAAACAGCTCCTGGATTTCAGGATATTAGTCACCACCACTATCACTTTCCTGTCCTACTGCTCCCTGCTACCCACCTTTTGTCAGCATCCTAATTCTCCATGAATCATGTAGGATTTTGGGAAGACCATTCTTTCCTCACCATCTGTACAATTCATAGTGCCTCATGGCTGCTACTGTGACATAAAGAAATGTTAGTAAAATAACCACAACACACTCATTTTGGAAACACATGAGAATTCAAATTGACAGTTTCCCTCTATACTTAGGAGTAAAACCACAGGTCCTGGAAAAGCTCCAGCTGGTATGAGGCTTAGCATGCATAAGTGTCCAGGAATATTTGAGGTATGATACAGGAAAAAACTTTCTAACTGTCAGGCTGGTTAATGCTGGGGCAAACAGCCTAAGGGTACAATGGGAGATCCTTCCTGTGATGTTTTCAGAGGGGCTTAGACTAGTATCTCTTAGATAGCACTGGTGATACCTGAGCAGGGTCCCTTTCATGTCTACACCTCTATGATCTATCCTGCTTTCTCTCCTGGAAGACAAAGTCCTATTCAATCTCTCTCCTTTTTAGACTTAGGAGCTCTGTGATGGCTCTCTGATGGGTTAAGCTGAGCCTAAGGAAGGGGCTGCATCTGTCCATGGCCATGCTCTGTGAGAGGCATGCCATGTCTGTGAATGAAAGGGCTCCTGGGGGAGGTCCGCAGAACGTAAAATAGGAAAGCAACGTAAAGGTGAGAAAAATGTGGCTGAATTTGTGGTGCTGTTGTATGATGCAGGAGTTCCTGGAAAAGCTCTCTGGCAGAGGCAGGAGCTGTCCCATACAGAAGCACATCATGAACCTCAGGAGCTGCATCTCTGGCATGGAAAGGCAACAAGCCCCATTACACCTGGGCATGATGGAAAAGACACTGGACTGATCTTACTTGCCTGTTCATCCCATTTCTTGGGTGGGTGTATCCAGCATCTTACCAGAAGTCTGAGGTCAAAGAATCTAGTCTGGCATCCCAGCCACCATCATGCTTCCAAAAAGAAAATTTACCCACTTAATGTTATTTTTTTGTTTATTTAAGATGTCAGGGGAAGGCAGGATCATGTACAGTACATAAACAAAGAGGGTGAGTCCTTGGGTAAGCATCAGGATGCAGTGAGTGCTAAAACTCTGTGACTCCTGAAGATGATTAGTCAGACACAAGGAGTAAAAGTCCCGCAAGGACTCTTAGTTATGAAAGCAGCCTCTGTCTCAGGAAGTCCTGAGCTACAATCAGCTTGGGAGAGCATGCAGAGGCAATATCACTGTTGGCCTGCTCTTGTCTTCTTCTCCCTCAGGCATCTCTCAGCCAGCAATGGAGACAGAGCACTTGGCTAGATTGATGCTCACTTTGACTCAGCACAGCTGTGCTTGTTTCTTATGTGTGGAGCCACAGGGAGGCTGCTGTTGCACGTAGAGTTTTGCCTATGACTCTCCCTGTCACATCAGATCATAAATATTTTGCAAGGGAAAGCTTCGAAGAGCCAAAATGTCATCCTCTTGCCTTTTCCCTGTGAAAAAGCGTATTGCCTCACATTCCCGGGCTGTTGATCAGTGCTGTCTCTAGTCACACCACTGATGCCAGGGTGTTTGCCTTGTCTGCTGTCCCTGAGGGCATCCAGACATGGAGTTTCACTGGGCTGGGTGAGATCTGGTCCTTTTGTGCAACCGTGTTTAGACCCTACCTCCACACTCACAGTGGGAAGTGTGCCAAGAGAGGGGTGACCCATGGGAGGTCAGAAGCAAGAGGACAGATGGCCCTTTGGTATCTTCAGCTAAACACTGCATGATCTGTGCACTGCAAATTCCCCTGGGAAGAAACTGCACAGAGCCCTGCTTGGGAGAAGGAGCAGGAGAGTTCATGCACAGGGCTGAGGAAAACCTTCTGGGTGCTGTAAGGGAGCTGGCATTCACATCTGGTGAGGGACAAGGGACTACTGAAGTGAGGTCCACATTGCTTTGAGATTGGGTGAGAGGCACAGCTGACGCCAGCCCCTGGGCACTGCCATGCAAAATCCAGGTGGCACAGGAAGGTATCTCCCACCTTGGTGCTGCTGTATGCGCCAAAGCTGAGGAACTTTCCCAGAAAAGTCTGTCAGGGAGACCTGGGGCTTGGTGTGGAGCAGCAGGCACAATGCCTTGGTCTGGGATGCCGCAGAGACCCTCCTGAGCAGTGGCTCCTGCTCTGCACACAGTGTGCTGGGTCTGCTGGCAGAGGGTCCCTCTCTAAGACTCCTGGAGGAACCTCTGCTTGTGGAAAGACGTGCCAGGCTCCTCCTGCTCCTTCCGTCCCTTTTGCCGGGTGCTCTGCTTTGGGATCTGTGGCTTACACAGAGGATTTTTTGTTACACTGGTTTTCCTCTCTGAAGGGCAGAAAAGACCAGGATGGAGAGGAGCAGCTCTGCTTTCACACCAGAAAAGATGACTTTGGCTAGTGGGGAAGAAAGAGCCAGGCACCAGCGGGTGAGGCACAGCCATGGGCCAGGCCCCAAGGAGGAAGCTGGGGCACCCCCTGCCATATTTGCACAGGGCTGAGTGCTGCCCCCGTGCCCCCTGTTCCCAATCCCGTCCCCCTGTGACCCGCTCCCACCAAATGGCCAACCCCCTGGCCCCGGCAGGGCTCTCCACACAACGGAGGGGCTGTGTGACCTGCCTGCTCCCAACTTGGTTGCTATAGGAAAGGGAAGAGGCTGGAGAGAATGTGTGGGGCCTATTCACGCCCCCAGCCCCGATTCACGGTGCCCCTGAGGTAATGTTTGCCTGGCTCGCCGTGATCTTGCCTGATAAAGGGGCCTCCTAAAAGCCAGGGGGGACACACCAGACCAAAGAGTCTGGGAGAAATATTTGCCTTGAATGCCAGTAACGTGTGGAAATGGGGAGGTTGGGTGGAGGGGGGGGGATGATAAGAAAGGACCCTTTGAAAAAGAGGGAGGTGGGGAAAACTGCATGCCCGGCTGGCCTCACAGACTCACCGCCTCTGCAGGGTCCAGCCATGCATGAGAATATTTGGGTTCCTCTTCACTGCAGCCAAATGGTGACGTTGCACAGGTACATGTGTATGAACCCCTCCAGCGATGCTGTGACCTGTATCCAGGGTGGTCTTCTCCTGACACTGGGGGCCCAAAAGCAGTATCAGCTCTGCAGCAGCAGCAGGGGCTATATACCTTTCTAAAACTCACCTTTATTTCTTTCTATTCAGCCATCTCACCCTGAATGTTCTTGTTATTCAAATTATTACTATAACATTTCTGCTTTTGTGCAGTCAGAATGCCCTTTGGGCCCTTTTTTTTTTTTTTTTTTTTTTTTTTATGTTTTTTTTTTTTTTTTCAGAANTTTGGTAGGTTGTAATGCTTTTGTTTCAGAAAAGCCCTTTGGTTGCATGTGAATCCTAGGAAACAAAACCAAAACTTTCATTGCCTAAAAGCAAGTAAAGAAAACTCCATTGATGCTATAAATGTTTCTGTGCAGATTAGGAATGGGAATTTTGTTACAGGGCATGCAGTGACCACCTCTTAAATTTTCATAGCTGATCTCAGTGAATGTCCTGTTTGTATACTTGATATTCTCCTTGAGTGGCCTGATCAAAGCAATGAGATGAGTATGCCACTGCTGTCAGGATACTTTGTGATGAAGACTGCATTCAAAATGCATTTTCAACATTGCTGATGAGGCCCAGAGGTTTCCTCTCTGGGACAGTGTTATCTCAGCTCTGAAGGAGGCATGAGGAGGGTGGTGGGAACATCTGGACCCTGAGGCCCAGAGAAGCAAACCAATTTGGGGGAAGGTGCACAGCAAGGGACTGGTAAAACTGTTCATTCAGAGGACTGTGTTTTAAATCAACTTGTTGCTTGTCCAGGACATTCAGTATCAGTGGGCATGGCTGGGTGGAAAGCTCTTCCCAGTGTGTCACTGGGGTCAAAAGGAAACAAAAACGGGAGTGGGGTGGAAGAGGGAAAGAAAAAAAGAAAAACCAGCAAATATTATAGTGGCATTTTCTCATGGGAAGGGAATATAGTCTCCAGCTCTGGTAAAAAAGAAACAGAGGGGGTTGGGGCACTGCTATTGAGAAAGGCTGGGAGCCTGGGAAAAGCACTTCTATGAGAGAAGGAAAAGATGAGGGTGATTTAGGATAAGAAATGTTGTCATTGGCTTTGACTAGAGGGAAAGCAGGTCTGTTCCTCTTTCGAAATGTCACCTATCGTTGTAAGAAAAAAACAGACATCAAACAGATCATGAATATATGGTTTATAAAAACCTCTGATTATATTGAAAAAAATGCATCTAGAAATGGGTTTCTCAGCCTTCTTTTTCTTAACCTTTTCCTATTAGAAGGAGTAAGGCCTCACTTGGGAAAAACAGAAAAAAAAAAGAAGCTCTTGTGTGTGAGGGAAAAATAAAAGAAACATCAAAATGCTTGACTGATGACTTTGGGAAGAGAAATGGTGTTCAGAGGGGTGACTTCTGGCCCTCTAAGGAAAGCACTGGGAGAGAGGCAGAAGGGAGCAACATTGCTTTTATTTGGGATTTAATAACACTTTGGTGGTCTTGCTCCCCCTTCAACAACCTTTCTGTGGATGGCAGCGTACCAGCTGGGGAACACTGCCCCTCCGGCACTGGGGATACACAGCACAGCAAAAAGGGAATCCAGGGCTTATTGCAAGTTTTATATTTCATTTCAGCAGTTTGGTTGGGGTCTTGCCATTGTGTCAGTTGCTGTTAATGCTGTATTTGTATTTAGCAGATACACCTCTTGCTCTGTTTTCTGGAACTCCCTTGGAGAAAGCTCTCATAGGTGATTGAGGCTGAATCTCAAAGAGTTTAACTTCCATTTATCTGCAGAAGAAACAAGACTCATAATACTTTTGCCATTGCTTAAGCTTGAAGTCTCCCCTGCCCCCTATTTTAGGTTAATTTCAAATCCATCAAAGGATGTTTTTACTTTTGGATGAAAGGTTTTCTTTAAAGCCTATGTTGCAAGTGACCTGGTGAGGCTGTGCACAGTTTCTGAGCCCTCTGAGGGCTCCCATGGCTAGTGCAGATTAAAGGAACTAGGTCAGATTTCTAAACTATAGCATACACGATGCTGCTGTTCCAGCTGGACTATCTATAAAAGCTGGAAAAGAAAATCAGAGTCCTGGAAAGGTTTTCTTGGATGTGCACTTCCCAGAACTCCCCCGAAAAGTCATCCAACTGTGCAGGCAGGAGTGCAAAAGCTTCAAAAGGTTTTTCCTAAATCAACCCAGCCAGCTGAAATTCACAGAAAAGCTTGGGAGAATTCTACTTATGAGATGACAGATAATGCAAGCAAAAAAATGGCAGAAGAAACATTTTCCTACACAATATCACTCCCAGCATTATTGAATGTGAACTAGTGCACAAATAATTGTGTTCCTCCTTCAGCCTTAAGCACAGGTAGGAGGACTTTACCACCCATTGCAGAGCAGCTCTCTTTAGGGTGGGTCCGAAAGCTGCCCATGTGTACTGCAGAATGGTTTGGGATGTGCAAGAAAAAATAAGTTTGCAGCCCACAGAAACTCTCTCAGGGAAACTGAGGTAGAACATGGCATGCTGTGGTCCTAGGCAACCAGTCTGCACTGACCAGGCAGAGGGATTGTGCGGTCCATCTCATGAACTTTTTTGTTCTCTGCTTCTGTGAAAAGGGTGCTGGCCGCTCAAGCCAGGTTGGATCCTGGCCAAAACAACATCCTGATCTGTGGCAAGTGCTCTGGGATCAGACCACACGTGATGAGTACCCCAGATTTGCACTGCATTGGGAAGATACTATTGTCATGACCCCTGCTGCGCCCTGGGAAAGTCACTCGGCCATGGCTCACAGGAAAGAGAAAGCTTGCTTTCTCTAGATCCAGGATTTCCTCCTTGCCCCTTCCCCTCTCTCACGTGCTGCACCTCAACTTACCTCACCCCTGGCATGCCAGGATCAAAAAGCAACATGGAAGCCTTGTGTGGGTTGTCAGCATTCCTGTGCCAACAAGGGGGCTGGTGCCTGGCTGTCTTGTCCCCAGTGAGAGAGGTGGCCCTGCTTGTGCCCCGCAGTGCCACTGCTGCCGCATGGCGCCAGCCTCCAAAGCTGCCTGTGGAACTGGGCACCCCTGGCATGGACCGAGCATGGCTGAGCAGACTCCCCAGTGTGGGAAATTTCTAAAGAAGCAGCTTCCTATAAACCACATTTTCATTTAACTAGTCTAAATATACTTCAGTTTCAAAACACACACTTAAAAATAACTTACAGAAATATTTATATGGACACTGAAAGGAACTTTCCAGCTTTGGGGATTCAGCCTGCAGCCCACGGCAGAACCCGCAACAGCCTTCCTGCTCAGTCATTCTTCGCTTATTATTGAGCCTCTTGTTTTGGAAGTGTTTGAGTCTCTTTTTCCTAAAGTTATCTTGCTTCACTCCACCCTGCCTCAGGGACTAAGAGGGTTTTGCTTCTCTGAGGTCAAGGCTGATATTGCAGGATAGTTTTTCTCACAGTCACAATCCTCATAACTCTCTCAAAAGTACAAGTTTTGGTTCAGACCTGGAAAATTCAAGTGCCCCTGTGGGGGGGCACAGCACATATTAGGGAACTCACTCTGTCATTACTTTGCCCCTCTCTATGTTCTTCATTCATTTGCTTGTCTCAGTTCATGTGTTGCTTGGAGCAGCTCTCAGCTTTTGGCAAACATATGTCAGCCATGCACACTGGGCCTAAAGATGGGATTTGGAATCTTCTAGGTGGTTTTGCAACCCAAATGCGATAGTAAGGGTAATAAAAAAACCTTCTGCCTAGTGGTTTTCACTATCATTTATTCAGTGTTGTCAATATTTTCTTCTGTGACACTATTAGCTCTCTGGACGTGTACCAATCATTTCCCCTTGTCTGTGTGGACAATCCCCTTTGCTAAAGAAAGGCTAGGCTCTTACTAAAGTATCACAATTAGGTCAAGTACACAAGTCCATACTATACATCAATGGGAGAGAAGCAGTCTGATGGGTCAGGACAAAGGTTATTTGATAAGGAAGTGTTGTGTCATTTGTCTGTGTGTCTTGGCTTTTCGAAAGACATCCCTGTAACCCAGGAATGTCTTCTAGGTGGTTTTAAATGTTTCAGTTTTTCATTTCACCAGGTTTTATTTTTAGATCACAACACAATGTTTGTTCAGTACATATTGCAGCATTGGTAAGAATCTGTCCTGTGTTTATCAGGAACAAACAGCCCAGAGGAAGGTGTGCTCGCTGTGATGAAGAGTATTTGGATTACAAGAGAGGTCAGATGACTGCAAAACTCTGAAGCTGTATGAGCATTCACTGTTTGGTGCTGTAGGAGGAATTGTGCTTGAAATGTTAAACTACTGAAAAAATTCTGCTACAAGAAACATTCGTGTTGTTGTAGCTGAGGTAACTTGCACAGGAAAAAGCACAAAGTAAAACTAGTTCTGCAGTATCTTTATGGGAATAACTTGTGACACTTCAATGTGTCACAATAAGTCTCTGATTTATATTTTCGAAGTGAGGTTCAGCACCCTATTGTTTTGTTAATGATTTTGCCTCTCTTTCTCCCTCCATATTTCTTTTTATATGCAAAGTTTGGAGAGGGTTTGCGGGTGAATGTGTTTTAGTGTTTCTCATCAAACTATAGTCTAAAACTTCATACAGGGAAGTGGGAACAGACTCTAGGTCACCAATTAAATGCAACTAGCTCTGAAATGTCACACAACATCCATTTAAAACAGTCCAAACTCCAGTCTTGGATTAAGATCCAGGCATTCCTGAAAACACAGGATTAAACTGAAAGCTCAGATTTCCTTTAAAACAGAAAGCTTCCTGCTCTCTGCCTGCATAGGCAAGATCAAACCCCTGATCTAAAGAGAAGCAATGCAACACCTTCTTCTGGGGTCTCAAAACTCCAAGGGCACAGTTCAGAGCTGCAGTTTTCCTGGCAGCAAAGATGGGCAGAGGTTTCTGTCCCCTGTGCTGAGGTTGACTGTGTCTTCGGTTTTGCTACTGCTGTCATCCACAAGCTGGATCACAGAGAGGGTTACAGAGGGGCACAAAACTTGCTTTAATTTTAGAAGCTTCTTTTTTTTTTTTTT
>VZRN01006264.1:1200293-1229150 GCA_013397935.1 Dasyornis broadbenti
GATAGGATCAAATGGCCCCATATAGTCATGCATGAGTCTGCTGCCTTCAGATTGCAAAAAAAAACCAAACAAACAAACAAACAAAAAAAAACCAAACAAAAAAAATCTGTGCAAGAAGTAGCTGTGAAAACTCAGAGAAATTTTAAGCAAATTATTTTACGACCTTCTCCTCTGTTTTATCAGGTGGAAATGGCATTGGGAGCTTTGGAAATAATTAGAAAAATGAAGTGTTTAAATTATGCCCTCTTATCAGAAATAATAATTTTCAGCTTTATGGAAAAGTTTGTGGTTATGGATGCTGAAGTAGGTCAGCTGGCAATTACTCAGTTAGCATCAGTGGGGACATGAAGAACCTTGGAAAGACTGAGACCATTTTTAACATGCCTGCAAGAACTTTTAGACATGTGATTAAAGGCTTCTACATTTAGAAACATCGGTTGGAATCTCCTGGTGCTTCAGTTTCCTGATTGGTAAAGTGGAAATGCCCTTTTTTGCAAGGATGTGATGTTTAAGTGCTTCTAGTCGTGAAGGACATTGGAGTTCTCTGGAATTCCCAATGGAGCTGTTATGTGTTGCAGTTAAATGTTTGCTTCATGCTTGTTCTACCATACTTGTGTATTGGTTTTCTGAAGTTCTACTTCCCTCTGGAGCACTGACCTTGGCAGTCAGAATTCAAAAAGAAATGATGCTTACATACAGAAAAGGCCTAAAGACTTGGTGCTCCTCTGTAGAGCTTGGTAGCAGGATCAGCTTCTCCAGTTCTGCTCCTATGTCTTTGTGGCAATGTTTGTCCTGTTTTACATCATTGTTTCAGAACTCCCAGAACCTCTGTCTTTTGTTGTAATTTGGGATCTGTGTCTTTCAGCAGTTGACCATAGCATGATGGTAATGACCTTCAAAAAGTGTCCCAAAGGAGCAAATAAGAGCTTTGCTTTTTCTCACTGACTTTCAGTTTTCCCCTGTCCTCCTGCAGAGTTCAGTCTTGGTCCCCTTGGTCTGAGCCACAGGAAAGCTTTTATCTATCAGGGCAAACCAATCCTTCATCTACCTCTCACCTCACTGAGCTTTCACCTTTTGCAAGTTCCCCACCAGACCCAGCTGTGAATAGATTATTCATGTTTCTATCAGATACGGATCAGCAGAGCCATCACAGATGAGGCTGGGCTTGACTTCCTGGTGCAGGGTCAGTTAATGCATGATCTCACCTCACACTCCAAAACACACCCTTTCCATCAGCTTCCTTGCTTTTGTTAGCAGGAAGTAGTACGACAGTGCTGTGTTAATGGCTGGACTCGGTAATCTTAAAGGTCTTTTTCAGTCTAAATGATTCTATCATTCTATGACTTGCGGTGTTGGTCCTCTGTTACAGGCCTGAGTAAGTGTAGCAGTTTCCTCTCATAGAAGGTCCAGCGTGTTCAAGAAGGGATCATTTACACAAGCTCAGAGGGCCCTGAGGACATTTGGTACAAATGCCTTCTACATCCAGTGCAATGCAGCCATCCTTGGCAGCAATCCATGGGAATTTACTTGCATAAATGTAGAGTGATACACTTGTACGTATTTCTGAGTCATGTCCTGTCAGTACTTCCTGCACCAGTTACATCTGTGGGTTAAACAAATAGGAAAAAAGAAAAAAGAAAGCAGTGAAAAATGGAGTTTCATAGAAATCTCAAGGACCAAGATTTTCAAATAAGACAAGTTCAACAAATGGTCTTAATACAATACTCATATCAAGTGCATGAGTCTCTTTCCCTTCTCCATGGCTCTTTTGCATCTTAACTAGAAAAGCACAGGCACTTTGAGGAGCACTGGCCCTTTTTCTGGGATGTGATATAGGGCATTCTCTATCTATGGAAAAATCAAACTGTCTTACTTTTTGTCCCTCTTCCCATTCCTCAGGATCTTGATCTTACATGGTGATAGCAGCTGACGCTTAAGACTTAGGACAGCTGCATAATTCATTGGCAGGATTGCAGAATTTATGGAGGGGATCAGATATCAGAATAACGGGGTTCTGGACTCTAGGGATTAAGCTCACAATACTGAGTTTTGGATGTTCCAGTTGGTGATATCGCCAAAAGGGGCATGAAAAGTGATCTCATTTTAGTTTGGTGCAGTGCACTAACTAATCCCAGTGAATATACACAATTCTGCTAAATTAATCCCTATCTCAAGTTGCCCATATAAGCCCACCAACAAACTCTTTTTCCCCTTTTGATTAACCTAGAAAGAATGCTGAAAAGACATTCAAAAGATTTGTTTGGGTTTTTTCCCCCTGATGCGCAAGTCACTGGCTTCTGCTAAATATAAGATGTTGTGGGGTGTCATGGTGATTTTGGTGGCACACAGAAACATCTCCAAGACCTGCTTGACATGTCTGATGTGTGTGTTCTAGTTTTAAAGAAATGCCAGATTTGGGGTCAGGAAAGTATTTCCATCCAAATCAGATTGGCCGGAACAATTTTTTAACCTTCTGTAATGCATGGCATAGTCTGCTTCCCTTGGCCAGCAGCAGATGTTCTGGTGTACTGCAGAGGAGAACAATGACACATTTAAGTATGTGAGTGATGGAGAAGATGGCGGTGAATGTCCTTGATCTCTCCGGATCAGCTTGTATTTGCATGGATTGGGACTGATGATCTTGATGGTCCTAACTAATCCAATAGTCCTGTAGATGACAAATAGCTGCCTGCCTCTTCCCTGCCTGGTGTTTAAAGGATGCCTTGTGCTTTGCTTTCAAAGTTAGCTGAATTGTGTGCAAACGTTGCTCTCTCCACTGTACAGAAATTTAAATATCATGGAAATTCAATATAGAGCAGCATCCCATTCCCCTTCAGAAGCAACACCTCTGGGCTTTGCACTGTGTCTTATCTGCTGTGGGACACATTCCCACCCCGGGGCTGTGAAAGGTCGGGGGAAGTGATTAGCTCTCACATTCTCAGAGGGGACTTTACATGTGTCAGTCACTGCTAACCCTGCAGCAGCACAGTCTATATGATGTTGCCCTCGGCAAGGTGAAGGGTTTGCCTTCTGGGAAATGTTTCAGAAAGCAGCAGTATCTCTGTCATGGCAGGCAGAGCTCCTCCCTGGCCTCTCGCTAAAACAAGCCGTTGTCCATGTGCCTATGAATCACCCCAAGCACACTCAGAAACACAAAGGTGTTGTGTCATGTGAATTGAGGGGTGTAAGAAAGAAACCAGGGGAGTTTCAGAGACTGGCTGTGCAAGTAGTCAGGACCAGGATGGCTACTTCTGCGAAGGCTTTCTTTGTGCAGAGGGCTGTATCCATGAGTGGACCAGCTACATGGAGCATGCACGGAGGATTTCGGCAGTAATCCTCACCACAGGCCAGCATGCTGCAGTATTCCCCTCTGCTCCCTGTGGAGGAAGTGGGAAGGATCGTTGGCAGGATCCACATGGGTGCCTCATGCCTCTTCTAGTTTGTCTCTGGACTCCTACTGCTAGATTTGTGCTACCCCTTCAAGAAATATCTTTATAGCTAAGTCACCCAGCAACCCCTAAGCCCGTGCATTAGCTGCAGGTTTTTATGATGTAAGGCTGATTCTGGGAGCCTTCACTTGAAGGAACTCTGTGCTTCTTTATTTTCTGTTTCAGAGAAACCTTGATTATTTGAGGAATGGCTTGTGGCTGGGATGGCTGCTGGTGTGAATTAGAATCCCTTCCCCCTCTGTCTGTGAGGTTCTAGATCATGCCCCTGCTCACTGCAGATTTCATGGATGGGGCTCATATGCCTTTTAATGCAACGAAAGTCGTCACCATCTGCTTCCATGTAGGCTGTATAGCAGTTACTTCAAGACTGAAGCTCTTGGTGACTGTGCTAGGTGATAACACAGCTCATGTATGATTTGCCTGCTTCTTAGCTCATGCCAGCCAAATCCAAACTAGGATGAAGGCAGAATTTTTCGGAGATCGAGGCAACTCTTCACTGGAGCATTCTATTGTGGGTGATAGCAGCTTCTTTGTTTCTTGATGTCTTCAGATTGAAACTGGATGACCTTCTGGAAGGTATGCCTGGCTAGATGCAAATAGTTGGGATCAGTAAGGGAAGAACTGAGACTCAGTTTCACAAGTCACAGCTTTACATATGAGATGCCAATCTATTTTGGCCTGAACACACAAATCTAGCCTTTGGCCCTCATCTAAATACAACAGCATGCAGTGCTTTGGTGAGAGCTACTCTTCGCTTGGGCTGAGAACTGGTGACCATGCAGCAGCTCCTCAGACAGAAGTGATTTGCTCCTGCCAAAGGTGAGCATTCATACTCAGCTGCTGTGGGGACACAGCCAGCCTGGGGTACAGCTGAGCTGCAGTTTGTTGTGTGGCTAAGAGCTAAGATCCACTGCATGTGCCTGTACCAGTAACTCCACTAAACAGGCTGCTGCTATATCTTCCCAGGCTCTTCCTTAAGTCTCTTTTGGAGCCCAGGTCTATAAGGAGATGTGGCTCTCTGTGCAGGGATTCCCACACAGTACCAGCTCTGACAGCTGGGCAACAGCTGGTTGCAGATGATTGCCAGCATTAATAAAGGAGGCTATGTGATGGATTCCCTTCTGTAGGGGTTACTAAACAAACAGAGCTTGAGGAAACCTGGCCTTCTCCAGGAGCAAATGCAGCACAAAACCTCTTCTTGTTCTGACAGGCCAGCAGTGGGTCCTTCTCCACTGCGATTTGCAGATAATCCCATGTACAACAGCTTCAGAAACTGATCTGGTGAGAGCAGCTCTTCTCTGCATCCCTCACCAGCCTGCTAGTTGAAAGAGAAAACATAAATGTTGAATAATAAGATGATTCCTTTGAGGCCTCCTAAATGATTTTGCAGTGCCCTTTGGGAGAACACAGGTAAACTGTGGCAAAGCTCCTGTTCATTATATACTTGTAGGCAGAGTTTTGTGGATGTAGGGGATAGGAAAGATTGCCCAGGCCTCTCAGCATGGTCTCAGATGTATGATGATGTCTTAAAATGATCGTAGGAGGGGCAACAGGCCACAGTTTCCACTTTTCTGCATCCATGGACAGTGCAGTCCTCATACTGACTTCCAGTAGGCCCCTGTGCTCATGAGGAGAGTGTTTCCCATCTCCCTGAGACCAAGGTCTCCCTTGAACAGGCTGTTCCCACTGCTGTGGGGTCTCAAGGACAGCCTCCCAAAATGCACTAGACACCCTCTCTTGAAAGGCAAGCCCCTTCTTGGCAGCTGTTGAGCTGCCTCCACATGTGCCACTGTGCTGCAGTCTTGTGGGCAAACTTAAGGGTACTGAGTAACAGCAAGGAGGGAGGATCCTCTGTGGTCTGCCTTTCAAGCCTCCCTTTATCCACTCTTCCTGGTTCCCCTCCTCTTTGCTCAGGGTTTCCCTGATCCCTCATAGCCTGCTCTCCCTCCCCTTGCCAGGGCTGTGGAGGCTTGAGCTGGAGCTGGGCAGGGGGTTAAGAGGCAGATGGGAATTGGCAGCTTCACTCTGCTGGAGTGAGGGAGGGCAAGTCACTGACCTCCCAGCAGGAGTGACACAGGAAACCTATAATTACATGCTTGTGACAGCAATGCTGGATCTTGTTAATCACGCTGCTGCCATGTCAGAGATGCTGCCTCTTGGGATTAAGGAAAACAAACAAGCTCAAGCAGCACTGGCAGCAGTGGTGACTCTGTCCAGTGATTACCCAGCACCTCCCAGTGCAGTCCCCACACAGCACTGGCTAGCCCAGCTGTGGGGAGAGTGTGATGGGAGCCGAAGGTTCAGCGAACAAGCTTGTCCCAGTAGAGCTGAACGGATCCATCATTTGCAGGGGCACGTTGGAGTCCTCTCTTTTTCAAAAGCTCTCTAACCACATGACAACTTCACCTCCCCATGGCAAGTCAACCCACTTTTTCCCTCTGTGTTTTGTAGGAGTAGGCTGAGGCAGAAAGGAGATTTACACAAAGCCTTGCAGGGATTCAGCGGTAAAAGTGGGCTTTAAGTGCAGCAATGCTGCTTCCACACCATGTTTCCTCGACCCTTGCTCTGTTGCTCCACCGCTGCCTCTCAGCCCTTCTCCTCCACTTTGGAGGGAAGCCCTGGTGTTCTGCCCTGCAGTAACCCTGGCCACTATGCCGGCTATGTCTATTTTTTTGGTGATTGCTAAATATCTCTACTTTTGCAGTGTGAATTTTGCTTGAGCAGTTGCCTGTCCTCATGAAGTGACTCCATCTTGGATCCCATCCCCACCTATTGGAAAAAGTCTTGGCAAAACAGTCAAGGAATACGAGGTTTGGGCTAATTCAGCTTTCCCTTCTCCTGGAAAAAGGGCTCTGCCTGGGGCAGCTCTAATGGCAGTCCCAGGGTGGAGAAGACACTGTTGTCTTACTGAGCTTTGCCAGCTTGTGTTGTAGTGGGCAAATCCATCCAATGTCCTTGTGGAGTTCCCTGTGCCCCAGTAGCCATAGTCTAGGAAAGGCCATTGACCCAGGACAGAACTTGCCTTAGGCCAGCACGAGAAACAGAAGAGTTTGGGTCTTGAGGATAAACAGGTCCTTGGTGCAACCCCAGAGAACTGGGGGAGCGAGCCTCAGACTTGGGCCTCCAGGCTTCAGCCAGCCCCTAATCCAGTGTACAGCTGAGAGGATCAAGAGACAGAAAGGTTGCTCACTGTAAATCCTTTTGAAGTATGTTCCAACTGTTTTGCTGGGAACTGGCTGGCCTGCGTGCCAGAGGGGATGCTAAGCCAAGAAGCCATGAGGAACAGGGTTGTGTGTCCCCTGTGGGGCCTTGGGCTCTGAAAAACCATCCACTTACTCCAGGGACCACTGCTGCCCAAGTGCCCCAAACCCAGCAACAAATGATGATGATTGGGGGGGGAGGGTGTGAAAACATCAAGCTTGGTGAAGCCTCTCTGCTGGGGCCCCGCAGGCCCACTGAGAGGGGACAGGAGGGTCTCCAAGTGCCCAGGCAGCCCAGCTGAGGAGATGGCTGGTGTGGCAACAGCTGTGTGGGCATGGGTCCAGCTCCAACCCTCTGTGGCTGCGGGTTGCAGGATGGCTTGCTGCTGGCTCTGCCTTTATGTAAACACATTTTGCTTCTCTTGACTTTTCTCTTAATGAATTCCTCCTCTCCTGGCTGTTGTTTTTGGCCTCCAGCTGATACTGTGGTTTTCCTTCTCCACACGTGATAAAAACACTCCTCACCAACTGCTTCCTCCAGGTGATGGACACCTGTAGCTGGGCCCCTGTCCCCATATGGGTCAGCATTAGTGACACCAGGACACAAAGTTCTGGTGCTTTCTGGACTTTGCTTTGGTGCTTTCTGGACTCTCTGCAGAACATGACATGACAATGGGTGGTGGTATGAATGGGGTCTGCATAAAAGAGCCTATGCTCCCTGAAGCAGAAAGGGACACTGGGGATGCAGGAGAGGGAAGTGAGATGGAGGCACTAGGCTTACTGTGCGGCTGGACCTTTCCTAAGCAGCATGTGCCACAAAGCTGGAGCAGTGCTGCAGCCCCACTGCACTTTCCAGCAAGGCGAGGGTGACCAGAGAGCAGCCACTCTGCGTACTGGCTCTTAAAATTGCTAGCTTGAAGCGCACAACAAATTTATTAAGTAAAAATATCAGTAAAGAAAAGTATTTGTATTTAACAGCCCTTCCCCTCCTTCCCCACTTCCAACTGCTTATCCTTAAAAGTCCTCTTGGGACACAACTCTAAGCTTTTCTCTGAAACCACCAAGACTAGAAACTGCCTTTCTTTTTTGGCAAGTTCTGAAAATTTTCTTCCCTCAGGCAAAGCAGGGTCTTTAAGGAAAACCCACATTATCACAAAACCTATCCCAATTTTTGTGCCTCTGCCCCCAAACCACACTCTTCTCTCCCTGTCATGTGGGGCTGGCCCCTCTTCAGATCTGTCCTGCCCAGCTGGTATCTGTCGCTGCTCCTCAGGCCAGTGCTCCCAAATCATGGCCCAGCACTGTACGGCTGTTGACCTCCACTAGTGCTGCCTACAGCACCCAGTCTCCCTGTCCCATCTCCTCCAGTGTTTTTTATCCATCCTCCTTTTCCATGAAAATGCAAAACACACAGTTCTTCTTCCTCTTCTCCCTGTGCTTTACTCCCCTACAACTCAGCCCCTTTTGTCTTTCTTTCAGTGGGTTTCCCATAAATGCAGGTTTTGCAGTCTCAGAGCAGATGCAGCAGAAATGCTTCTGCATGAAGGAGCAGTGTTGATTGCTGCTAATTGGTATCACCCTTGAGGAACTCCCCTGGGACAAAGCAAGGCAGACATAAGGTATAGCTTCTATTCCTGAAGGCACAGAGTAATTTTCCTGACTGGGTGACACTAAACACCTTGTTTAAAAATAGAGAGAGAAACCTGAATGAGCAGGCACAGGGAATGTGAGGTAACACAGGTAAAACTCCACCACGCCAGACGCTGGGCACAGACAAAGAGCCACACCTGTGGTTTCACCAAACCATCTCACCTGATCTGGCACTGCTGGTTATTGACTGATGATGGCAAATTCCAATCCTGCAAATCCTACAAGGAATCCCTTCCTGCACGTATCAGCAGCACCCTTTGACCTGCCTGTGGACAGTGGCCAGGGCTCCCAGGCAGGCCCTGCTTCCCCTCATACCTGACAGCCAGCCCCACATTCTGCAGGAGGGCCGTGAGGACCTATTGGTGCAGGGTCTCCTGCAAGAGGAGTTTGGGCTTGGCATTGACCTTGTCCCATTTATCTGAGTTATGTAAGATCTTCCCGTATGGGTTGCTGGCTACGTGACACCTAACTATTTAGGCCAATGTAGTCTGTGACAAATGTGACAGTCGGTTTGGGGGAGGGAAGTGGGTAGGCTGGCTTGCACTGTCTCAGGCGGGAAGGGAAACAGCTGGATGAAGTGCAGCAGGGTCACTCCTCAGCTGACACAAATTTCCCTGTCCTGCTGCTTGTGGGGGATGCCCAGTTTGAGCTGAGCTCAGCAGTTCTGCACCCAGGGCCTCTTTTCAGAACAAGAGCTATACTAATAAATCACCATGTTCCTGTTTGACCATCCTGTTCAGGGCAGGAGGGGAGAGAAGATGAGAGGGAGACTCAGAGATCTGGGTCCTTTGCTTCTTCTTTGTGGGTTCTGAGTTGGGCTGAGATTTCCCTGTGGTTAATTCAGAGACAGCATAATTCTTCCTGGACCTTCAGTTTGCATTTAGGCCAAAAGAGCCAGTCCAAAAAGCAGGAGCTGTGGCTGCTCCTTGGGCTTTGGGGTACAAATCCCTGGTAGCTTTGGAAGCATGAGCTTGGGATGGAGTTGGCACAGATGGGAAACTGCAGCATATGGTTAGCACTGGAGTTGTTGGAGTTAGAGCAGCATGAGGAGCTTGCAGGCACAGGGAGCTGTCGATCACAGTAGTGCTGCCACTGGCTTGCCTGCAGAAACTGGTATTGGACTTCATCTACGTCCTTCTTGCCTGTCTGCCCCATCAGCGAGGCATTCATCCCTCTTCTGGGCACTGTCATGGCAAAAACATTCCCAGGCAAGGCAAGGGCTCTTCTGCCTCTCCCTGTGTTATGCTGAGGGTGCTCAGTGTGTGACTGTTCAGCGCTTTCAGCAATGCAATGGGTGACTTCCACCCAGAATGTCCTGGACCCTTGTGAGTATGCTGTACTCAAAATTAGAAGGTGCAGTCAGACTTCCAGTTTCCATTTGAGGTGCAATGTACTCCCCTCCACATCACAGTGCCCTCAAAGAAGCAAAAATATTTGTTTGAGGAAGTGGAATGGAGAAAGCACCACTGAAAACAAATATTAGTTGGCAACAAACTGAACCCCTTACAGGTGCCTTCAGATAGGCATGGCTGTGGTCTGACATTGATCCTGCCACCACTCTGCTTCATGACTGTGGGCGTATTGTTCTGTCAGGGATCACAGCTTTGACCCCCAGTGCTGGAGACACAGGTAGCCAGGGTGTGTGAGGTGCCATGTCTTTGCTACCGATCTGTGGAGCACTTTGGGGGATGCAGGCAACTTTCTGATAAGCGTAGATGCTGTGATAGCAGTAGATGAGATGGCATCTGGGAGACCACATATATTCATAAGTGGTACCATGAGTCCAGCTGATTTTGTCACCTCTCATAAAGTACTTTCTTTTGGAGGCACCTCATCTAAGCCTTTGAACATTATTGAACTTTGAGGGTCTCTGGCTTTCTTGGCTACTGGTGGGTAAACAGTCAGTCTTGCCCTCCCCTGACCCAGCCATGCTTCAGTGTCCCTGTTACAGTGCATCTGCAAGTCCAATATATGTGGGACCACTGACCAGATCACATGGAACCATGCAGAATTTTTAATGTTGGAAGGGACCTCTGGAGATCATCCAGTTCAACCCCTCTGCCAAGGCAGAGCCACCTAGAGAAGGTTGCAGAGGAACAAGTCCAGGTGAGTTTTGAACGTCTCCTGAGAGGGAGACCCCACAACCTTCCTGAACAGCCTGTTCCAGTGCTCTGCCACTTTCAGTGGAAAGTTCTTCCTTATGTTGATGTGGAACTTCTTGTGTTTTCGTTTATAGCTGTTGCTCCTCATCCTGTCACTGGGCACCACTGGAAAGAAACACCAGTCTGACACCAACCTCTTGGCACCCTCCTTTGAGAGATTTATATGAATTAATGAGATCCCCTCTCAGTCTTCTCCAGAATGAACAGGCCCAGCAGTCTCTCCTCATAAGAGATGCTCCAGACCCCTCATCATCTTTGTGGCCTCCATTGGACCCTCTCCAGGAACTCCCTGTCTTTCTTGTCCTGAGTAGCCCAGAACTGGACAGAGTATTCCAGAGGTGGCCTCACTAGGGCTGAGTAGAGGGGCAGGATCAGCTCCCTCAGCCTGCTGGCCACACTCCTCCCTATGCACCCCAGGATACCATTGACTCTCCCGGCCATAAGGGCACTGTTGGCTCATGGTCAACTTATTGTCCAACAGGAATCCCAGGTGCTTCTCTACCAAACTTCTCTTTGGTAGCCTATGCTGGTACTTGGGCTTATTCCTCCCCAGGTGCAGGACCCCACACTTGCCCTTGTTGAACCACATTATGTTTCTCTCTGCCCAGTTCTCCAGACTATTGAGGTCCTGCTGAATGGCAGCACAGCCTTCTGGTGTATCAGCCACTCCCCAGCTGCTGGCCACTGCACAGAACATCCTCCTGAGCACAAGAAGCTCAGCCCGAATGGGCTAGAAGAGCTCACATCACTGTGAGCTTTTGGTGGATGCTCCTCCTGCGGGGGCGTTTCTGCAAAGGGAACATCTTGCTACACTTGAAGAGTTTCTGTGCCATAACTTGGTATCAGTTTGGAGCTAGGTCTTCAGCATCACTGTTTCTCCTTACCATCCCTGAGACAACCCTTTACCCTGAGACATCAGTTTTGCTTAGGACAGGACCATGTCAGCCTTTTTCTTTTTAAATGGTGAAGTGGTCAGGGGAAGCCTATGAAAAATAGGAGATGTGATACTGTAAGAAGATAATTTGTTAATGTAGCAGACATTTGTTAACTTGAATTTGTTATATTGAATTTGCATCCACATTGCCATTTTTTTATATCTTGAAGCCTTCAATCTTCAAGGCTGCCTGTCAAACACCTTTCAACAGGATCAAATTCTTGATTTGGAATTTGCCTCTGGACAGAATGAGAACCACTCCCAAATACCACTCATCCTGATTACACTCTTCATGGCGGTGACACTGGTATTGAGGCTCTGTAAGGGCCTCTCACCTGTATTTCCCTGCAAGGATGTGCATGCCTCCTTCCTTTCCCTCTGGACTGTGGCGCCTAAAGTGAGCGTCCCTGGAAATTTTTTTTTGCCTCTCCTGGACTCACTGCCTGTGGGAGATGAGGAAGGAGTCTGCAAGCACCCCATGATCCAGGCAGGCTAGGGCTTGCTGGCAGCACTTAAGCAGGATCTCCTCGATCATCCAATTCATCTATGCCACAACTATATGCTGTTATTAGGTGATTATGTTTCACTATCTTCATTGTGTAATTTTTCATATGCTCATAAACAATGTAAATAGCCTCTAATGAGTTGGTAAGTTAATCATTCAGTAATGACTTTGAATGTCAGGAACTGTCTGCACAGAAAAGCAGCTACTTTTAAGTATTTTGTTTTTCTTTTTCTGTGTTGCAAAACTGGCTAACATCTTTGCTCCTTTTTCCTAACACTCTGCAGGCTATCCTGCTCATAAGCCACTTGACTTGAATGGATTTACTTGTCAGTTAATTCAGAAAATTTGGCTACACCATTTCACACTACTGATGATATTTATTAAAAAACAAAAACAAAACCAAAATCCAAACACAACATGTAGCAAGTTTCTCTTATTTTTTCTGATTTTAAAATTTTATTTTTGTTGATAGTAATGAATGGATCCTTGGCCCTGTTCTTCTTTGACCCTGCTATTTTTGAAAGTCTTTTTCAGGGCAAATATTTAGGCCAAAGTCTTACTTAGGTAGGAGCTGCTCTGCATTTAACAGCAAGGATTTCAAAAGGGCTGTGACAAAAAAAATCCCAAAATCAATTTGATTCCCCCTCCCCCCACACATTTCCTACACTTTTTAAAATAAATTTCCAGCTCAAAGAGTCACCAATAAAAGCTTGTGAGTATGAAGTCTGAATGCTTAAAGGCTCTGTGGCAGATATAAAAACTAAAGCTTACTATGTTGGATTTGAATTTTTTATTTTTAAACAAAGCTCATGAAATATTTTTTAACCTGATCTGTGCATTTGGGTGCCTGAATTTGCTATTATTGTGTTAGAATTATGTTTTACTATCTTTCTGTTGTGTTGTGTTAATCATGGAAGTTTCCCTTCGTGGCTGACCTCCCAGACCCTCCACCAGCTTCCCCCAGCACTGCCTGTGTCCTTGGCCTCTGGCATTTCCTCTTGTGACATTGGAAAAGGAGTATTTGAGCGCTTCTCAGAGCTTCAGCTTCTAACCATAGCCATGCTACCACTTCTGTGTAAAATAGATTGTGCCATTTTTTCCCTGGTACGTTTACAAACTGCTGATATGCATCCTTGTATTTTTGGACATATTTGTGTATTTCTGGAGTGAGACTGCTATGGTAGATAACCAGAGGAAAGCAGTTCTGTTTGGGAACGACTTTCAAAGCTTTCTAATTAGCTCTCAGTCTGTGTTGGGACAAAGCCACAATATTTCAGCTATTCTGGCAGAGAATGTGTTGTGTCAAATTTCCATTTTTTGTGTGTGAAATGTGATTTTCAGACTGAAACTTACATTTTTCAGAGCTGAAATATGAGGGGGGCATTCTAGTATTCATGCCTAGGGAGAAATGCCCAGATTCAAATCTCTGCCCAATCTCATTTTGAGCAAAATATCTATCCCTGATCATGCACAACCAGCTATGGGATGCAGCCTGATCCAAGCTGAGGTGTTCCCTCTGGCTCTGGCTGCTGGGAGTGTGCTGCTTCTTTCTGCCCTCACCAAGAAAAAAGTGCATGTCTACAGGGGAGGAACAGCTGTCCCGTGTCAGAGCAAGGGTTCTTGGAGCCCAGCAGCCTGTCTCCAACAGTGGCTGATAACACATGCAAAGAGCATTACTTGAAGGCAAATTGCATAGTGATACATCTCCCAGATGTTCCCCAGCGTCCCACAATTTGTACTTTGGAGGACTTTCTGACCTGGTATCTTTGTTGCATTTTTTGTTCTTTTTCAATACGTTTGCTTTGCTGGTTTTAAACCCTGTGAACTTGTAGTTTCCACAGCATCCTGTGGCAAGGACTTCCACACTGTCATTACCTGTTGTGCAAACTGACACATCCTACTGTGTGCTTTGCTTGCTGCTTTCATTTGATGCCCCTGCTACTTGTAATGTTCTTTTACGGTTTCCTTGGATGAGTTTTCACAGAGACCTTGCCTGTCATGCTCTTGGTTGCAAATAAATACACTGCAGTACATTCTTACCCTAAGGAATGGAAGAATGTGTCTGTCCCAGGCAGGCAGAGTTGTGAATATATCTCTTTTATGTGCCTTCTAGACTCTTTCACAAAAATCTGTGAGCAAGATACAGCTGTAAGAGCTTGTTGGGTTTCTTTAGTTTTTTTCTTATGACTATGACTAGAAATGTTTGGAGCCTCTACACCTGCTGTGGTAATCCTCTGTTTCTGTACATCGGCTTGAATGTTCTCCGTTTAGCCAGGAGACCCCAGCGAAAGCCTGTTCTCAGTAGGTGGCATTTTGCATTAAGACATCTTCTGCCAACAAAGCCTCTACAATCACAGGCCCTGATTGCAATGGATGTGATCTAGGACAGCACACAAACACATGCTTAACTTTAATCCACACATGCTTAAGTGCCTTTTGAAAAGAGCTTTGCTCCACATTTGTTGCTAGATATCTGTTAAAGGACCAACAAAATCCAGTTTTTGAGTTCCTGCTATACATTCCTCTCCTCCTCTCCTTGAGCAGCAAAGCCAGCATGTATATTGCTTTTGGGTGTCCTCCACATGGCCACTGACACCTAAAGCAAGGGTTGCTGGGATGATAACCAGCTTTATTAGCTGTTTAATATAAGCAACAGGCACCCTGTGTGGTATCAGATCTTGCCTGAGCTGCTCTACACCCATCCAGCTGTTGGCCTTCTCTAGCAGGACTTCACAGTATCCCCCCAAAATATGCTCCTTGTCATCCCCAAAAGGCACCCTGTGTTGCCCAGAAAGATGGTTGTAGCTTCCCATTGGCATGCCATCACACTGGGACGTGCTGAGGGTGGTGTGTTTTGGCAGCAGAGGATCAGAGCCGTTCCTAGAATGCCAGTGATGCCTTGCTGTGGGTTGCTTGGCCCTACCTGGTGCTGTTTGCGTAATAGAATCTGTCTGTCTGTTATCACATCGGAGATACGAAGCTGTGATTATGAAAGTTGCAGTAATGCGCAGCCTCCACACTCGAGTGCATTAGGCACAAGGCATTTGTTCGTGTTCTTGTGCTGGGGACACACAGTGCTTACGAAATTCTAGTACACTGCTCCATGAGATGCTCTGCCAGGGAGTGAGTCGTGCCTGCTTGTTCCTTGTGTCTGTAGCTCGGCAAAGTAGTAATGCAGTGCAGACTGCCACATCTTGCTGCTTTGGGCTCTTACAAAGGTATATAATAAATATAATGCATGGAGTATTGTTTTTTATGGCATCTGACGCACAGACACATCCATGCTTGTGTCCCATCATGGCACTGACCTGCCCTGCTTCTCTCACTAACATGTTTCTTGTGACTCAGGCAAGTGAGAGGTTATTCACAGCTTAATGCCTACCAGTGTTCCCGGCAGCTTAATTCCCTTGCAGAATTTTCCACTCCTTATGTGAAGCAGTTAAAATAGAAAGGGAGAGATGGCAGCGCTGTCTGGGATAGGGAGCCAGCACAGCTCACTGATGTTGGAGCATGCAGAGAGGTGAGGAGCCAACCAGAGCTGATTTTTCCCATTGCTTCTTGCTGTGGATGTTTTCCATCTGCTGCTGGGGGTGAGTTGCAGATGAGTGGGACTTTGGCAAGGGATAGGGCAGGAAGTGTGTATTGCACAGAGGACTTGACTAAGTGAAGGGGCCTTGGAGTTGGCAGTTTGGGCCAACTTGGCGAGATCTTGGCTGAGTTTCTGGTTACCATGTGGACCTGAGGAGTCATGCCTGCAATCAATTGAGTAACACTCCCAATCAGGTATCTGGGGCACTTCAGCCCTGGTCCTGTTGTTGAGCAGCCCATGAGTTTATGACTGATTATTTGTCAGCTCAAGTGATACATTTCTGTCTTACCTACAGATGAACCCTCAGAAGTTTGTTACTCGCAAATCCCCAATGCTTCAAAATCAAAGTTAACTTCATTTTCTTGGCACATGTTGGTGACCTCATTTATGGTCTTGAGTGTTGAATATCATGAATCTCATCTCACATCTTGTTGCTGGCCTTGGAGTATGAGCCTCACATTTGGAAGTAGGTATCTTCTGGAAACAAGGCTTCCCACAAAAAGCTAGCATTGCCACCTGCTATTCTTGCAGAGGTTCCCACAGTAAAATCTTTGGCTAGGGCAGTGTGGGGAGGTGAGCAGGCAGAGTGTGAGAGCACAGCCAAAGTGAATTCCAACTTCCATTCAAGCAGAAACCTTCAAAGTATTTGTGCCTTTCTAAACAGAAGTATTCAACTCTTCCTTATTAAATCAGCAACACAAGAGAGTGCCTTGTATGTTCTCCATGGGGATTCAGCCTCCTCTTGGCCTATTGTCTAAACTTGTATCAGCGACCTTTAAAAGAGCAGCTGAAATCCAGTCAGACACAATTAATAGATACTTTGCTCATACTTGACAGACATGCAAGGTAAGAATGAGGATGTTAGCATACCAGCCATGCGAATGAGAATGTTGTCACGCTAAAGTATTCTTGGCTGGTTCTGGTGGTGTCCTAAACCAAAGGACAAACCACAGCACAAACCCCCCAAAATGTTCTAAAGTTTCATGACTATTTTGAACACCTCCATCTTACAGTGGCTCCCATGCTCAGCACTGCACAAGCCAAGTGGCTGATGTGTACACAAAATCTACTTCAGCAGACAAGAGCTGTCAGTTGCTGAGTACTGACACACAGTGGTCTCTGGAGCGAGCCCTATCTGGCTGCACGGAAGGTGCTGGACAGCCCTGGCTGTGTGGCACATCTCACTAATTGCAAGCAGCCTCCCATGTCCCATGCACATTACCAGCACCAATGACCAGACCAAACACTTACAAACATTTTCAAAATGATTTCTTTAAACACATTGATTCCCACACTTTATACTGGGTTCTTTATAGATATGAACATTAGATATGTGTATGTATATATATATATATATGTATTCCCTTAAATATATATTACGTACTTCTATATTATGCTGCATTACATGTTGATGTAACCTTTTTGGATTTTAGTTATGCTTTCGATACTGTCTCTCACAGATCCTTCTGGCCAATGTTCAGCACACAGCTGGATAAACACACCATGCAATGGGTGAGCAACTGGCTCACAGGTTGGGCACAAAGAGTTACTGGGAATGGGGTGACATCAGACTGGGAACCTGGCACCAGTGCAGTTCCACAAGACCCCACCCTCGTCTCTGTGCTCCTCAGCATCTTCATAAACACCTTGGATGCAGGACTGGATACTAAACAAGTCTGCAGATTATACAAAACTGGGAGGAGCTGTTGACGTGCTTGAAGTCATAGAGGCCCTGCAAAGAGACCTTGACAAAAGAGAGGGCCGGGCAATCACTGATCATATGAAGTTCCACAAGGGAAAGTGCTGGACTCTGCACCTGGAATGGGGCAAGCTTGGATTGGTGGACAGACTGGGAAAGAAGATGCTGGAAAGCAGCACCATGGAAAGGGATACAGGGATCCTGGTCGATGGCAAATTGAACATGAGCCAGCAGTGCCCTGCAGCCAGGAGGGCCAAGTGTGTCCTGGGGGCATCAGGCACAGCATCGCCAGCTGGGCAAGGGAGGGGATTGTCCTGCTCTGCTCTGCCCTGTGGCAGCTTCACCTTGAATATTTTGTGCAGTTTTGGGTTCCACAATATAAGAAAGAAATTAAGCAATTAGAGAGCATCCAAAGGAGGACAACAGAGATGGTGAAGGATCTTGAAAAGAAACCGTATGAGGAGTGGCTGAGGTCACTTGGTCTGTTCAGCCTGGAGGAGACTGAGGGGAGAACTCATTGCAGTTACAGCTTCCTCATGAGGGGAAGAGGAGGGGCAGGCACTGGTCTCTTCTCTGTGGTGACCGGTGACAGGACCTGAGGGAACGGCCTGAAGCTGTGTCGGGAGGTTTAGGGTGGATGTTAGAAAATGTTCTTCACCCAGAGGGTGGCTGGGCACTGGAACAGGCTCCCCAGGGAAGGGGTCACAGCACCAGGCCTGACAGAGTTTAAAAAGTGTTTGGACAATCCCTTGAGGCACATGATGTGATTCTTAGAGCTGTCCTGGGCCAGGCCAGGAGTTGGACTCTGATGATCCTTGTGGGTCACTTCCAACTAAGAATATTCTGTTATACTTATTTCCTTGCATATATTTCTTAGAAATGAAGACTTGCCAATGAAGACTTATCTATTATTGTGTGCCATTAATGTTGTACTGGCCTGTCTGTCAAGTTCATGGCCCCATTTTGGAAATGCTGGTCACATCTTCACTAATGCCAGCCTCCTTTCCAAAGAGAAAAGAGCTTTTAAAAAGCAGATGGACAAACTCTGGGAGAGAAAATACAAAAAGGAATTGTTTCTCTAAGATCATGTGGAAGGTCCTAGAAAAGAGCTGGGAAAGGTATTCAGATCTCCTGGCCCTTGGATCAGAGACTGACAAAGCCGTCTCCCCAAGTGATGCACCAAGATCTCTAGAATTAACTTTTGTCTTCAGCTTGGACTTGAACGGCTACAGTAAAGGCCCTTCAAAACAAGTATTTGGCAGATATTTTCCATAATGTTTTATTTTGGGAACATTTTGATCCTCTTGTAAGCTGCCAGCAAAGCAGATGTAAGGTGGAGTTTTTAATTCATTCACTCATGAGACATGGAGTAGTTTGGCCCAGAGAGGATGGGCCATGTCCCTCTGTCTGCATGCTGGGATGACTGGGGTTATGAGTGCTGGATGAAGGACACACTTTTACTGAAGGTCAGCACAAAGGAAGAAAGTCTGGTTTATTTTTGGGGTATTTTTAAGGCCCATTTTCCAATGGAAACAATGCTTCTTTGGCTGTCCATCCTTCTTTTCTCCAGTAGCTTTGTAAAATGCTAGTCAGCTTCAATCACATCTGAAAGACCAGTAGAAGTTTCAAAACCAGTAACTTTGTGGCTGTCAGAGTAGGTGAAATGATACAAACCAGTGATTTCTGAAGGAAAGAGAGGGAGAATCCAACTGTTAGACATCAGCTGACCACACCATCACCACATGTGAACACGACCTACCCACCAGCACGTATCTAGCTCTAGATTATGTGCACTGCTATTGTCCCTTGCATGTTGTGTGGTTAGGATTAATGCAGCAGGTGAGGAGAAGTAGTCTGGGGACAAAGGACACCCCTTTTTCCCCAGGAACCCCAGGCTTTGTTAGGCTTGTTGCTCAAAGGGCAACTTATTTCCTTTATGTGTGGGCAATGCTGAGGAATAGCGAGCTTGTCATTTTGCCGTGAGCCCGAGAGTCCCGGTCTCCTGCAGGAGCCAGTTCCAGTACCCAGGGCCAGCTCCAAGGTACTCTCTGCGTCCCACACATATTCCTCCCTCCATTGGTCATTGGTGGTCTCAGCCTATCAAGACACCATTGTCAGCAGTGGCTAAAGTGGACATGAGCATGAGAGACAGACAGCCGGGAAGACAGCAAAAGTCTACGAGGTGAGTAAATGAATGATGGCCTCAACCACACAAATAATAACTGGCTGTTTGAAATACCAACTGAAAGGCAAACAGGTTGGGCAAGCTTCTGAGAGCACTTGGGCCAGCTATACACTGCTTAGGCCATGCTGAGCACACTACACACCATCATTAAGTAATCACTGGCCACTGGTGTGGTGGGAGAAGCCCTCAACGCCAGGATGTTCCCTCAAAGGCATCCGGCACATCCAGCCCATGTCACCACAGGAGCTGGCAGGCACCACTAAGTGAGGACACCCAAGGACTTTCCAGGCGAGAGTTACGTGACTGCGTGTCTGAGCCATGGGGACGTGTCAGACTGGCCTGGCTACTAGTCCATGAGAGTCTGGGAGTCTGGCTATTAATTTTAGGGACTGGGATCAGATCCATGGTTAGAAGCACAAGCTCTCTATGATGAAGTGACTGCACCCTGGGGCTGACTTGTGCATGGCCTTTGTGCTCTTCATGTTATCTGATAGTTCAGATAAAAGCCCAATTCCCCCTTAAACTTTTAAGCACTTTATAAATTATCAGAGGGCTTTAGTCTCTCTTTTCATGAGATAAGGGGCCTTCTAAGCACCAAACTCTAACTGAATGGCTTTGGTTGTTTTGTTTTAAGCTTTTCTTTGGAGGAAAGCAGGCTGGTCATCCTGAGAAATGCCTTCCAATGTGATCTCAGCTAGAGTTCAGATGGGCTGTTGGGGATGGGCCCAAGCAAAGGCTCTGGTTGTTTTGTGCTCACAGACAAGTGCACAGAAAAGGGATAGAGCAAACAGTGGATATTGATTTATATACCTCTACACTCCTTTAGTTTAGCAGGGGCATGGAAACTGTACCCAAGCCTCCTGGAGAATCAGCTGTTGCTGGCCCTACTGTCCAGTCTGCCCAGAGATGTTTGCATCTCTGATTAAATTGATCCATAGTTACTAATTTATCTAACTGATCCAGAGATACTAATTTATCTAACTGCTTTTGAACATGGTGATTCTGCCTTGAATATTCACTGTGCTCCAAAGGCACATGAACATCAAACAGGAGAGACTGACCTCAGGAAACCATTTCAGAGTTTGCCTATGTGAGATTATCTGCGCCATCCAAAGGATTTCCCTCATAACAAGGGACAGAAGGATCCCATGACACCTGTACATCCACTCAGAGCAGCTGGTATTTCAAGCAGACTTTCACAGAGCTGTTCATGAGTGAACTGATACCCAAGACCCCTCTGTGGGAATTATCTGATGAATAGTTTCATAAAACAAGCAGCAGAGATCGAAAGAGAGAGGAATAAGAGAGTCCAAAAAGGAGATGTCTGAAACAGTGCAAGATGCAGCAGTAAGAAAGTATTCTGCAAAGAATTATATGGTGGGGATTTGGGAAAGACTATTGTTGTTCCCCAGGCTTTAGGGAAGGCTCTTCTGGTCCCACCTCTTTCATCCTCAGAAATCACTCCATGCCTTCTACACAGTGATCTAGACCTATAGCATCTGCCATAACAAAGTGTGGTTGCTGTGATGGAAGCTTCTAGCACTCAGGGAAGGCTGAGGATGAGCATGATCCTGTCTGTGTTGGGATAACCATTTGTAACCCCTGCAGAGAAAATGGACAGCTTGCACAGTGCGAGGCTTGTGTTACAGGGACGTCCCAGTCCTATGCCCTTTGGGGCAGGCAGATGGGGAGACATAGAAAGCGAATAGCAGCCAACAAAAGACACAGGGATGAAGTGCTGGGTGGTGCTACCAATAAGGCAGGCTAGCAAGAAGCAGTCCATGCTGGGGATTTTACATGGGACAGCAAGGCATTGTCACCCTGAATTCAAACTCTGTTTGAACAACAAAGGATAAAAATCTCTAAGATGTCCCAAAGCCACCCCAGTGGCATGCAGAACATGACACATGTCCTCCAGCATGTTCTGTGTCCTCAGGGAAACTAGTGAAGGACCAAACTATCCCTGCACCATGAAAGAACTCACATGGGGCATTGGTACATGACTGGAACAGGGTTGCACAGGAAGGAGAGGATTGTTCACACAGCGAACAGTCATGCTGTCACAGACTTGATCTGGATCCTTATAGCAAACCTAGGAAACACCTTCAAAAGATGGATAGGGAATTAAAATACATTACTTTAATGGAAACCAAAGATGCAGCAATACTGGAACAGGCTCCCCAGGGAAGTGGTCACAGAATCAAGCCTGACAGATATCAGGAAGCATTTGGACAATGCTCTTAGGCACATGATGTGATTGTTGGGGCTGTCCTGTGCAGGGCCAGGAGCTGGAATTCAATGATCCTTGTGGGTCCCTTCCAGCTCAGAATGTTCTATGATTCTCTTCCATGATTCTATGATTCTACTGGTTTTACAATTTCTCCCAGCTCCCCACGCTTCCACCAATCCCTTGCTATTTGCCCGGCAAGAACTCCTGCCTCTACGTATTTTATGGAAGTGAACAGTCTTTACCCCTCTCCCTTGCTAGTATTTCCTACTGCTGTGGATGCACTAACAATCCCCTTTTCTTCAAACCAGCTAGCTGATGGACAGACTGAAATCAAACTTGGACTGGTTGTTTGCAGTCTGTACTTAGCTTGAGATCTCTTTCCAACCTGAAGAAATCAGACTCCTGACAACTTGTCTGTCTTTTCCCAAATACATCAGTTGGTCTAATTAGTAAACCCCACTACTCTTCCTATAAACCTATCTGTGTTAATAAAGGTGGGAGAAGAGGAAAACACTCCTATTCCACCTCCCATCCCATGAATACTCCTCACTTTGGATCATGATTCTTTTCCCCTCCATTTCCCTTTGCTATGTGCATCGCTAGCAACATGGCTAGACATAACTATGGATAAATTCCTAGCAGAACAAGGAAGAAATGTACACGAAATTCTTGGCTAAAATTAAAGGGTGCAGCAATTCTATAAGGCAACAGTGTGTGTTGTTACTATTATCTGTATGTGACATTTGCTACTCCAGGTCACTGTCACAGTCAGAGCAGGAAGAAAGAAGTCAGAACACTTGGGCTCCTCTCGTAACTCTGCATATGGTTTATTTGTTGTCCATGGGTAATTCATCTCATATTCAGTGTCTATTTTCTACTCTGCAGAAGGATAAAGTAATAATTATAACCAAATCTCTCTGGTATCTTGGGAGGTGAAACTGATACAAAATGCCCAGGGGTCCTGACATGAAAGCTGCTATGTACATTAATGGTGTGGTTTATTCTGCTTTCTGCTTTCTAGACTGCCAGTGTGAAAGCTGAATCTGGAAATCTGGACCTCCAAATACCCTGAAAGATGTCGCTCAGTAGCCATTGGTGGGAAGGGCCACAGCTTTCCTTTAGTCAGTTTTCCTCTCTAGAACTCTTCTTGGAGCTGACATCTGTGAGCTGTGCTCCCCACTCAGCAACATCTATCCAAAAGCATAATGCCTGAGAAAGGAGGCTTCAAAATATTCCCTAGTTCCTCCCCTGAATGCAGAGTAAAAGAATCAGAGGGCCAAGTCTCAGAGTCAGGATCAATACTGCTTAGGACTAGCTTGGAGACCATAGAGATGAAAGAGCAAAAGCCTCCATAACAATAGAGGTTAAAAATATCGTCAAACCTCTCCAGTGAGGAAGTGGTGGAATTAAGATTTTCTTTGCATCTAGGATTTAACTCCCTGGACATAAGGAGATCAGATACTATAGAAATACCATCATGTTACAATTTTGCTATGTGTTTTTCTGATTTACACTGGTTTTAAGACTGGTGAACATGAATTTGGCTTCTCCAGGGAAGGAAACCAGAACTGTTTGTGACACACAATCTTGTTTATGGCAGAAACCAAAAGGTGTGTGAAGTGAATGAAGTTAGGGTAGATCTGGCGAGTGTTTTCAGGTAGTGTTTGGAAACTGGGACTGGGTGATTCAGCAAGATTTTACAAGTCACATGTTTATGTTCTTCAGAGAAAGTAACATTTCCATCAACATGCCCCAGCCCACATACATTGACACAGAGAGATGCAGATGTTCTGGTGTAGGACCAGTTTGGTTTGATGCTTGAGAGTCCCGTGTGCACATACAGCACACTCACTTGGGGAAGAAACTTTGCAGCATGGAGCCACCAACTCTGCCAAATCTGTTCTATGTGAGTATCAAGCCCATAACTGGATGAAAATTCAGGGATATTTTTCTTGGGGACAGCTGAGACATGTTCTTGGCAGCTAGGTACTTCTCTTGCCTAATTTCAATTTCTTGCTTTAAACTGCAAATTCTCAGTTAATGAGTTGTAAGTGTTGGGTTTTTTAGCATGGACAAAAGAACCTCTTTTCCTTCTGGTACTCTGAAAACGGTCAAAATCCCTAAACATGCATAAGTCTTTTTTGTTGGATTGTTTTCTTTTTTTTCTCCTCTTTTTCTTGTAACAGGCTGTCAGATGCTTGCCCTGGAAAAAGTCAGCCCAAGTGGCAAAAGTGGAAAGTTGCAAGCAATTGAAACCAGAGCTGGGAGAGACAAGTAAAATAGGTGCTAGTTCTTATGTTCTCTAGGACAGAGCAGACCAGCCCAGAGCAAGACACGGTCATCACTGCTGGGTCCTGAGGAAAATGTTTGGCTGCTCCCCTTGGTGAAGATCTGTTTTCTCTCACTGCTACGACATTGCCTGCATCCCTCAGCATTCATGGCTCCTTCCACAGTCTGTGACTCCAGGAGCACTGGTCCCTGGCAGACTCTGGTGTGGATCCAGGGCTTCTTTATCATCTCAATGGAGTGCTTTTTCTTTCCACTTCTTTACTGGGGTGAGCCTGGTCCCAGAATGGCAAGCAGGGTTTTTCCTCCTGGTGCTGCATAAAGCTAGCAGGCAGCTCTGGGTGATGGGCTGGTTTCTTTTTGCCAATCTCATCTCATTGGGAAGGGCCAGAGATGAGGCCTGAGGGAAGCTGTGATTCATTCTGTCCACAGCTTTTTTAATGAAACCATTTCCATTGTCTGTGAGTGCTGGGTAGGAGAGCACATCTGAACCAGAGGCTCTGCTTGGGCCCAGGATGAGAGGGTGTTTGCCTGTGTCTGTGCACTCTTGGGCTTGTTAGAGGGCTGAGTGTTATGACCTGGGGTACAGACCAGTGGTACACTCTGGTCTTGCCAGCTCTGAGCACTGAGTGCAGCAGTGCTTGTGCATGGGATGAAATGCTGCCAGCAACCTCACTGCTGCCAGGCAGTGGGGAGTGGGTGATGGGGCTGGGGTATCCCCAGGGATGCAGCCATGGAGAGTGCAGAAGACAGGCCATTGCCTCTGTGTTTCTGGGCACGCAGCTCATGTGGAGCAAGTCATTAAGTAACAGCTATGACTGCTGCTGACTGGTGTCAAAAAGGCTGATGTTCATGAGGAGGGAGTGATGAAGCACGTCAGCAGAGCAGCAGGAAGCAGCTGGCAGGCAGGTGAGCATCTCTGCACAGTCTGATAAATGCATTGCAGTTGCCTTTCCACGTAAGGCACTCCAGCAACGGGATGGCCACATGTGTATAAATCCATGAGAAATCAGGCACTGCAATGCCTGTGGTGCCTATGAGGGTGATAGCCCCTCTCTGCATTAGCAATGTGCCACACATACCTCCTGGCATAGCACCAGGCTTTCAACTGCGTGGTGCTCTGTCAGCAGCACGTCCATGTGGAGCCCTGACTTGGGCAGTATTAGATCTGACAAGACAGAAGGGATACAAAGAGGGGCTCTGCTGTTTTCTGTCCAGTAGTTAGAAGGGTCTTGCATTCCCAGCTCTCTGGTTTCTCCCGTGCTCTCAGTTCATGTAATACCTTGAACTAGTAATAATACCTGTGTGGCAGCGTCCAGGATGAAACAGACACATACGTGCTCCCTTCTGATTTATGCAGCAAAACCAGTATAAGGTAAAAAGGGTTTTGAATGAGAGAGCCTGCTCTTATGGATCGTCTCCAGCCCTAGGAAGCTCTTTCCTTTGGGAGAGGTGTTTATAGTATTGCATGGTCCAGGGGGTTATTACTAAGTGGGCAAATGAAGAATCAGGAGTCCCAACTCAGCATGCATGTGGGCATCCATGCAGGATAATGCGTGTGGTCCCAGGCTGTCTTTTCTGTCTGTAGCCTCCTTTGATACCCGGTCCTGTTTTCCCAACTATGAACCTCTCTTTGTTGCCAAGTATTTCCCTTTGGACACTAATGAATCTTTTCCCTTCCCCTTCCACCCTCTCATTGCCACCACGCCATCCCTATTATCTCCAACAACAAGAAGAAAACTTGTCTCCGTCCTTCCTGATCCTCCTGGGCCCTTCTTGGCCCTCATCACCCCCCCTACTGCATGCAAACCCCCATGTCCTATGTCTTCCACCCCACTTCCACTGAACTCCCCCTGCTTTCCTCTCCTACTCCCATGCTTCTCAGGCATGCACACAGCCTTGCCTCCTCAGAGGCAATCAGAAAGTGGGCCAGAAGTCATGGATGTGTTTCAAAATCGCTTGGTAAGTACTGGATCCTTTGAAGTCTAGCAGGAGCTCCCAAAGAGAGTCAGGTCTTTCTATTCTCATTAGGATTATATGCTTGCAGGCCAAACTTAGCACACAGTTACCAGGCTGTCCAGAATGCTTGTCAGAGTCGGGAGTTTGGAAAAAGCGGAGTAAGACTTTAAAAAAAAAAAAAAAGCAGCCTAGACTGCATAGCCCAGAGGCTCTGCTTCTGACACTTCTGACAGCTAATATTACTGTATAGCTTGGCTCTGGCAGGCTTTGCCAGCTTGCTTACCACAGGCTCCTCTTCTCATCATGGGAGCCAAATTGGATGAGATGCTACTATAACTCCATTCCTTCTGGCCTGGGGTCTTCACAGTTTGCTCTGGCAATGGTTTTCCAGTTGGGTACGCATGCGTAAGTACCATCAGGGGATTTTTTCTCCTCCTCTGATCCTTTTTTCCTTCTGACAACTTATGGCCTCCATCATACTGATGTGGCCCTCTCTCTGTTTTTTGGTCGTAGGATCCTTGACCCTGTATGTGCTATTCTAGGTTGCAAAGTGAATTAGTACGTGTCTCTCCTTGTTCTTGGCTTCCACTGACCACTGAGGAAAACTACAGCCCCTTGATTTCTAGTCTGAGGGGTTTACTTGGATATTGCTATATGGGTAAAAAAACATAAAATGATACAAGGAAAACCAGAGAAGAAGAGCCCTTCTCCCCAGGATGATCCTGGAGGAGGTCTAGCCGGGTTTGGCTGTCAACCACAAGCTCTTTCAGTCAGGCTGAGACAGCACACACTGTTCTACGTGCTCATCTGCATTGATCAGCTCCATGATTTCATGTCAGGAGGCATTTGGGCACCTTGGGAAGAACCCGGTCTTCCTCATCCAACCTGGCTTGCAACATGGAAAAGTCTCCAGCAACGGTTCCGCTGCCAGCACATGGGAGGTGGTGCAGGCGTGAATACTTTGGAGAGGGAGAAGCATGGTGCCTCGGGGGCCGAGGAACGTGCCCATGGCACAGACACCCTCCTCCTCCATGAGCAGCACCAGCAGCGGGCACGTTGTGCACGCAACCGCCAAAGCTGCCGCTGGGCGCAGGGCGGGATCACACCCAAACCTCTTTGTTTTTGCAACACAAAGGTGGAGACAGAGCGTCAGGGAAGGGGAAGCCCTACTTGTTCCTCCCTCCCGGTGAGGCGTCCTGCATCCACACCGCTGCGTGTCTGGCTCTGCCGGCAGCGGCAGCGCTGCTGGCCAGATTTTCAGCACTACTTCTGCTGCCCCTCGGGGGATGGGATTCGTTTTTGTCCTCAGTGGGAGTTGAGCACCATTAAAAATGCAGCTATTTCAGGCTAAGCTGCCCTTTATTTTGACAGTCTCGCAGTGAAATTGAGACATGTAGACGTATGAGATGTTTTTTTAAACTCAACATTTCTATACTAGGAAGGTTACACACTGTTACACCAGTACTGAAATGATATTACTAACTCATTCCAATCTGCCAAAGTGGCAAGGACAGCAGTCATTTAGGGCTGAGGATGTGCGCTCAGTCCTGGGAGCCCACCAGGTTCCCCTGACATCTTACCAAGTGCCAGGACTCAGAGACCAATGCTCAAAGTGCTTGGGAGCACTGCAATGCAAGATGGATGCTTTCTTGAGTGCACCCAACATGCCTGAGTTCCCCACGTAGCTGAAGTGAGCTGTAAGGGCAGATTGGGGCACGAAGGGGGCAAGTGGTGCAAGCAGCTGGGGGACTGTGAATAGAGGGCAACAGAGCCTGGATGTCTGGGAGGATGCAGGGAAGGGGTGCTCTGAGCAGCTTGGCTCTTGCTGCTGGAGGTGATGGCAATGGTTCTGGTCCCAGCCTGTGGAAACGGGCAAACCCCTCCTGGCAAGTGAACTCCGTGCCAAAGAGAGGCATGGATGAGCACTTGCAATCAGTTGGGATGTGTGCATGAGAGCTGCCAGACAAATGCGAACTTGCCCTCCTCTGCCAGGCAGTTAACAGTGTATATCATCATGATCCTTTGCAAACAGGGGTGCAGCAGGATCGTGGGCACAGTACTCATATCTAAGGGTTGATGCCAAACTCAGCAGATAAGCATCTGAATAAGGAATCATCCAGATGAGGAACCCTGCAATAGGAGAGCAGAAGAGCAGGAAGGAGACAACATGCTCTGTGGATGCCTGTCCTGAACAGCCTGGTTCAATGTCAAGTCTGGGAGCAACACCTTGGTGTGTTTGACACAGGAACTTTCACCAGTTTTTGACAGCGCTACTTGTATATGAGGAAAACATTTTTTGCTCTCTCTGCAAAGGTCATGGAGTGATGCCTCCGGCTGTCAATCATGTGCTGTCTCTGGCTGGGACCAGGCAGAGAAGTGTGAGTGGCTGAGAGCAGCTGAGCTGGGGAAACAGAGGAGCCCAGGTTTGCTCCTGGGCCTCGGCACAGTACAGAAGACAAGTCTTCTCTCCTTCCCACCCCCACCTGCTTACTCTGATGAGCAGTGGGAATGATGTTAAAGCCTGTGTCAGCCCTGCCTTGATCTCGATGTGCACTCCACATCTCTTGTGACTTTGTCAACACAGCCGGCCAGACGCTGTCTCTGGCGACAGGGCTGCCTCCCGGGCAGCTGAGCAGAACTGAGTGGAGGTGAGAAATTCCCTCAGGGAGAGATAAGCAGAGCTCTCCCTCATATCCCTTTTTTTGCTCTTCCCCTCCTGCAGCTGCTAACGCATGAAAGGGAAAACCTCTCGGGTCGAGTGGGGATGCTATGGAAGGCACAGAAGGAAGGCGTGAAAGGCGCGGAAGGAAGGCGTGAAAGGAAGGAAGATGCGGAAGGAAGGAAGGTGTGGAAGGAAGGAAGGAAGGTGTGGAAGGAAGGAAGGAAGGTGCGGAAGGAAGGAAGGCTCGGAAGGAAGGAAGGCGCGGAAGGAAGGCGCGGAAGGCACCGGAAGGAAGGCGCGGAAGGAAGGAAGGCGCGGAAGGAAGGAAGGCGCGGAAGGAAGGAAGG
>VZRN01006264.1:1229872-1264098 GCA_013397935.1 Dasyornis broadbenti
GAAAGAAAGGAAAGAAAGGAAGGAAGGAAGGAAGGAAGGAAGGAAGGAAGGAAGGAAGGAAGGAAGTTAAAGAGCAGCTGAACCTGCTTCTCTCGTGGTGGAGGTTGTTTTTGACCTGAGGCAGTAGCTTGGGGCTGATGAGGGAATTTAACACCTAACTAGTCAGAAAGCTTTGACCCTAAGCACCAAGGCATGACAGCACTTCAGCACCTTGCTTTAGGCATTCACCATGTGAATGCCCTTTGCTCTTGTCCTGCAGTGCCTGGTTTATTTCTACTGCAAAGGTTCCCATGTGGTCAAATCGGGACAGAGAATGAGATGGGATCTCTGGAAACACCTTCCCATAGAAGGTACACACGGGCATGATGGTGAGACTGCATTCAAAGCTATTCCTTGAGAATCTTGCTCCTTTCCTGGAGCAACTACTGCATACAGTCTACTGCTCCTGTACGTGATCCAAGTCCTCTTTGTGACAACACGATGGAGGCACCAGCTGGGGGCTGTGGGCTTGAGCTCCAGCACTTTCAACATTTGCAGTACTGGTTTCAGTGCTTGGAAATGCTGGTCAAGAGGGCATGCAAGGACTTTTGACAGTATGGCCTTTTAACAGCCTGAAGGAAGGAAGGAAAATGCTGGCTGCTGGGAACAGCAGAGCAGAATTTCAAAGGGCAGCTCTCTAGGTGGGTCTAAATCTGCACTGCTCCACTTTGTCACCTGGGCTGGCCTTCAGTGAGCCAGTGCGACCCAGCAGCATCCCATGAGCACCAGCAATGAGGTGAGCATGAGATCTCCCCAGCTGGGGCAGTCAGAGTCTGGGATCCCAGCAGGGGGGGGATCATTCCTCGTTACCCCTGCAGGATGTTACCTGCGTCACAAAGGACGTCAGCTCCAAAACCGCTGATAGGAGCAGGGATATTTCTGTGTGGAGGAGTGTGCAGGGGGAAGATATGGAAGAATATACAGACTCAGCAACCCTCCTGCCCCCAGCTCTCCACCTGGAACCCTGGGCCTGTCCACAGGGATCAGGGAGCTGGTTTTACAGCACTCATTAAGTGGAGATGGTAGAAACACAGTGGAAAAAGACAAGAGGGGATGGTGTGGGACTGTGGCCTTCCAGAACTGTGGAAGAATGGGTAAGCTGCTGGGAGACAAGTCCACACAGAGGCAAAGCCCTCCTGTGTAGCTGGGACTTCTGGTTTGACCCTTGAAGACCTCACCTACCTCTGAAACTTATTTGCAGCTTCTGGAATGGTTGTACCTTTTCTAGAGGAGTGCAGGAGGGAGACAGTATTTGTCACATTCAGTGTGAATAGTGCTAGTGACAATAACAAAACCATACTTAAGCATGGTCTCAATCCCATTTTAACTGCCTCCAAGGCCACAGCTTATGTGGACTAGCCATGCAGTTAAAGACTTCTCTCCTACCAGCTAATTGATCTTTACTGGACCCCTGGGCAATCTCTCATAGGTGTTATTTTATATATGCAAATGCAAATGATGCCTATTGCATGCCACCTGAGGTCACTAAAATTGCAGCAAGGTTGTCTTTGTGTGCTGTGTCCCCTCAGGGAAATTGTCCAGATTGAGATTGCTCACAACAAAAAGTGCCATCTTTCTACCTCCATCAGAGGGGAATGAGCCTGGTGCTCAAGTAAGGCCTGAGCCTGATGTTCATGGCTTTGGTTTAGGTGTAGCTGCCTCTATTTTGCAGGCAATCACGCAGGCTTCTGAGTGCTTTCTAATGAGGTCAGTTCCTTCAGGGGTGAAAGGAGACTAGGTGCCTTCCAAGCCAAGATGCTAATGGAAGTAAGCATATGGCGTATGCATGTAAATTATAACCCAGCTACGTGCTAACATGCCAGCACCTTCCTGGCCCTGTTTTCTGGAGTCTCCCTGCTACCCCAGGGGTGAAGAGCTCCATTCATCCTGTAGGCCACCCAGCTCTCCAACAGAGAAACTCTGGATTTTTAAGTGATGGATTTAAAGCTATTGAAAGGAAGCAGGATTAGCAGGGTGAGAGACCTTTCAACCACTTATCTGTGCCTGCCTCAATGTTGTGAATCACTGGTGCTCCCCAGGCACTGTCTTCTGTGCCCAGTACAGGAAGCCCTGTCCTGCTCCGCAGGGACCATTGCTGGTCTCACCTCTCCTCACAAGCCCCTGGCTTCTGCTTCCCAGCCACCAACTATGGTAGGACAGGAGTGAGCCACAACACATACGGTTCTCCTCTCCACTCCATGCTGGTGCTGGAGGATGCCCTGCCTCAGACAGTACTTCCCCCTCCCCTGCCTGAGAGCCCTACAGCTGGAGACTGTCATTTTTGCCCTGGAGGTCATTGCACTGGGGGAGTAGGGGGTGCAGGAGCCTAGCACACAGAGGGCACATTTCCCTCCCAAAGCCTCCTCTTCTGGTCCCTTGGCCCTGGCCCCAAGTTGCTCCAGACCCTGCTGGTTGCTGGCAGTCCTGCTGAGGACCTCTGTCTCTGGGACTCAGTGTGACTCCCATGGCCAAGGCTGTGAAGCGGTGCCTTGGCACTGGAGCACACTGTCAGCCTGTGGCTCTTTTGCTCCCCAAGTGTAAAGCTCCCAAGTTGTTTATTTTTCATTAAGCCTCTTCCTTTAGGCTGTTTCTCATGTGACAAAGGGGAGAGGGGATGAGGGTGCGAGCAGGGGGAGGTGACAGCCTGCCCAGGTTAAGGCACCAGTTCTGCTGAGGGGCAGGCAGATCCAGACACTCAGATTGCAGCTCCCAGTGCTGTCAGGAGCCGGGGCTGGGAGCGGGCAGCAAGAGGAGAGCCCTGTGCCAGGCCTGCTGCCCCAGAGGTGCAGGGCAGGCACCACCGGCCAGCCCATGTGCCTGCAGGGTCTGGAGGCTCCCAGTGGAACATGATCTGCCCCAGTGTGGCCCTTATCTCCCCTGGCAGCCCTGCTCACATCCCTCCTGTAGCACCCACCATGCTGAGTGGCGCTGATAAGGGTCTGGGGGAGAGTAGGGGCCGGGAGAGATCTGATTTATGACCACTCACACCCCCCGGTGGCTCCAGTCACTGTGGCTCCTGGCAGCCCAGCCAGCCCCATATCTGTGGGGACAGGGCTTTCCTGGGAGAGGGTGTTTGCATAGCGGGGGATGCCTGCACCCTCCACAAGGGTCACATTGCTTTTTAATTTCTTGCTGGAAGCGCATCTGGAAAGTGTAGTCAATTACTGGATGGAAGACTCCCTCACAAGACCGTGGTATTTATGAGTTCCCCCAGCCCGGAGGGGTGCTGACCGCAATTAAAGGAGATGAGGGAGTGAAAGTTGCCTGTGGTGAACTCCAGGACGGTGGAGCTGGAGAACAACTCGCCGGCCACTGCCGTAGGGGCAGCAGCTCCTGGGGTGATCTGGGAATGGGTGACAGACCTGAGGGCTGAAGGAGGAAAGGCAGGAGCAGAGAGTTTGCTGTTGGGAGGAAGTGAGGAAGATGGAGTGGAATGGGAACAGCACGTGGGACTGGTGGGATGAGATGGATAGGAGATTATGTGGAAAAATGTGGTGTTTAGACCATGATGAAGATGCGGGGTGCATGAGAAGGATTGTGCACATGTATCCTGACTCCTTTGTTGTGCCCAAGACCCCAGTGTGTCATTTGGTATAACAGATGTTAGGCCTGAAGATTTGTGCCTATGTGTAACCCTCTTGGGCCCCACAGAGGGGCTTCAAAACATGCTTCAGTGTCATACACATCCTTTAAATGCTGTGTGCTGATGAGGCACCATTAGGGGGTCATCAGCCTTGTCCATTTCCAACAATTTTTTGCCTCCATAACCCCATTAATTAAGGGAAGGAAAAGTCATCCTGTCCCTCCCATCAATACTGTAATGCTGGCAAGAGTCTTAAGATAATGTGCTGCTCTGCTGGCAGAAAATTCATCCAAAATAAGCCACCCTGGCATGTGCAGACTTTTTGCCAGTTGAAACTGAGTCTCCATTGGGAGTGTTTTTCTCACTGGTAAGGAGAACAAGGTGCCCCATGTGGTGGCAGGTGAAGAAGCTTGTGGTCAGCAACCTTTGAGTCTAGTGGTAGAAGAGGACCAACTGGAGGCCCACTTCATTTGTCCTCTTGTCCCCACAGGTCCCCTCTCCTCAGAGATCTTTTTCCTAAAGTGGTTCCCACCAAGCTGAGATTAGAATTGGTTCTTGCTAGCCTTGCCCCATACCTCGTGCACTGCATTAGCTGCCAGGGCAGTTGCACTGCTTGAAGACACGCACCCATCCATGGAGCCGGCAGGCTTGTCCTCACCGGCGTGTCAGCGTGAGAGTAGGTACATGCATACAGTAATTGAAGAGATCAAGGCTGAGTGCGCCTAACAGACCGACAAAGCCAATTACCCCGCAGGAATTTCTGCTCCTCAGGCTCGGATGGTGATTACAAAACCTTTGCCATTAAAAATTAGCCAAGAGAGAAACTTGTTGCCAGAGTCCAGCAGGAATTTCCCATGCCCATCTGATACACAGAGTGACCACAAAATGTGCAGCTTCCAAACCAAAGATATCACCTTTTCACAGGCCTGACATTTCCCTCTACTTTAGGAGGTGGGTAGCATGACACACAGATGCATGGCTATCCACAGGAACAGAGCATGTGTTCACATTTGTTGGCACACAGAGCAAATAAACTGTAAAGCTGCAGTAATAGGAGGTTGTGAAACCAACAGTGATTGCACTGACAACTTCCATTTCTGGCTGTGTGCTCTGGGCCCAGCTGCGGGGTCTCAGGGTGGAGGTGGAGGAGGGGAAGGGATGAGTGGCTGCAATACGGGCGACGGGGAAGGGGTCCTGCTGCTGAGATCCTGTGTCCTGGAGACTGGCAGGAAAACCACATCCTGCCCTCACTTTGTGCAGTTGGCAATGAGATCACGGGGTGTATGGGGTGAAGGGAAAGACTGGGAAAACTACAACTGGACCAGTACTACAAGCCTGACTGTTCTGTTCCTCTTTTGGATTCATCCTGCCTCCCTCGTCTCCCTACTTAGCGTGGGTGTTCACTGTGAAGTTAATAAGATTATAAACTCCGGTGTTGCTGGTAACTTGTGTCTTATCCACACCCACATCCCTATAAATCGAGGATGCTTTTTGACTCGAGCTGGCTGGCCAGCCAAGGAGATAGGCTAGAGTGCAACCCCAAGGCTGCTGACATAACTGTTCTGCAATGCGGGTGCAGCTACCCCCTCTCCTGTGCTGCCGAGTCCTCCAGGGGCTCTCTTCCCTTCCCTTGGTCAGACAAACATCTCTCCTCCCAGTCCTCTGGGAAAGGGTTTGCAGAGCCATGCCATTTCCTGCACAGCACACAGGGCTGTGGGATAAGTCCCCAAAAGCACAGAGAGGAGCCAGTAAGGCACTGATGCTCGTTTGCAAAGTCAGCTACTGGAGAGGGAGGTTGGACAGTAAACTACATGAGTTAACTCCATCATGTGCATGAATGCTTGCTGGCATAAACCCTGCTCGTCCTAAAGCCTGGCTCTTGCAGTAGAAGAACTGGGGAAAATCTCGCAATATGCACCAGTCCTCCTATTTTTCATTTCTCCTCCCCTCTAGGGTTTGGTAGTGAAACTAGGAAATTTTTTATAACAATCTATTTTTTGTTTGTGGGAATTCTCTCCTATGCAAAGAAAATAACATCAGGCTGGAGTCCATTGACATCTCACTTAGGCCCAAACTACTCCACATGTATTCAAAGGGAGCTAAAATTCCAGATTAGGCTGGTGTTAGCACTTTGCACCACATGACTGTCACTCTAGTATATTCCTCCTCCTTTTAGTCTCTTTATACTACCTCAGTCTTGGTAGGATATTGTCTGTGAAAACCTCTTAGCAATGGCTCTATGCAAGCTTCCTGGGAATTCACTGCTCCTTGTAACTTTGCAACCACAGGTCACTCTTACCACTGTGGCATGCTGCTGTTGCTGTTTCCTGATCTGTGAAGAAGGAAGGAGGAGGTATGTGATCAAGTCACTTGGCCTTTGGTTCTGCTGTCTGGGGGAATTAGTGAGAATGATGAAGCTTTTTGGAAGTTTAACATCTCTTCTCTTCCAGCTCTTTTAAGCCACACTAAAAGCCCCTCCCAAAACCGAATTTGCTGGTAAAACTCTGGCCCCGGTCCTGTAAAGAGTAGTTTATGAGTGCACAGCTGAGTTAATCACATCTGGAGGCAGAGGAGGGGACGGCACCTGTGAGAAACACATAGTAGAATCAGTGTTTGTAACCCTACAGCACCTTGACAGCAGTATCTACAATTAGAAATCCCTTTTGTTGTTGTATTATTTCCTCTTACAGCCTACTGAAGAGGCCCCAGGCTGCTCTCCTGGTGCATGGGCTTTGTGAATGATACAGCACCTTTACAAGACAGGAACTTTGTACTCCAGCTCAAGAAGAAATAATCCAGCTATTTGGTTTCCTAGGCTCCGCTTCTTGTTTTTCATGTGCTCCCTGCATATGCCTTGCAGCCCCTCTGTCTATTAATTCCCATTAGGAGTATGCAGTGATTTGTTACGCTCTTTGTTTCTGCCTGCCAGTGAAGAGCCCACACGCACCACTTCCTTTGTGTTCCAGTCAGTTCTCGGTAAATTCACTGCCTAAACTAACTAAAGTTCTCCCGCACCTCATAGTGAAACTCTTAACGCCTGCATTTGCAGTCTCTCTGGCATGCTGCTGTTACAAATATGCCACAGAGCAGTCTGGAAGCAGGAGGTGCTGGTTGGATGTAACAGAACAATTCTTTCATCCTACTTCTGTTAAATTATCTTTTGTCCCTGATGTCTGAGCACTCTGAGAGACCTTGTCCAGGGACTGCCTTATTCAATGGAATCTCTGCTTGATTCTGGCTTGATTTAGGGAAAGCCTATGCAGCTCTGGCACAGAAAAGCAGCATCATATCTTCGTCTATTCCTGTCCCTCTTCCCACCCCAGATCCAGCCTGGCCTTTAGAGGCTGTGGTCCCATGTCCTACTGTGCTGGAAGGGCCCATCCTTTGAGCACCACCTCATGAAGCCATCCACTGCTCACCACTACTGCCTTTCCTTGAGGTAGAGAAAGCACGTGGGGCTGAAGTCCTCCTCACTCAGCCTCATGAACTCAGTTCAGTGTGTTCTATTTGAGACCACCTGCTCGAAGCCTCACTGGTGCTGCACAGGATTGCACAATTTAGGCTTCAGGAGCTGCCCTGTGAGTGTGCCTGCACTCTCTGCACTGGAAGAAGCACAGATAGTTCCTTGTAATAGCCTTTGTTTCAAGGCTCTGGGCAGATCTTAAGAGGCTGTCCCTTTCCTTTGTCAGCTGTAGCTTCCTTTGCACGTCACGGAACACACACAGTGTGTGGGAGAGGTAATGACAGTGGAAGGAGAAAGTAATGTAAACATACTTTCACCTTGCACGGATATCAGAAGAGAGCCCAACAAATGGCTCTGCAAGGAAAAGGATCTCCTCCCAGCCTGCTGTGTCTGCTAGGGGAAGGCTGCAGAGAATGCCTGCACTGATACTGTTTTCTGCAGAGTAATCTGATGTTGTGAGGAGCACTAACTCTGTGGCTGCACTTGTTTACTGCAATGTGATGTTGCTTTTGGAACTGGAGACAGAAATGTCCAGAAGGTTTTATACTTGGCACACATCTCACAGAACTGTGGCTTGTAAAACACTGACTGGCCTATCCTTTCTTCCAAATATTCAAGAAAAATACTTGGAAATGTCATTTTGCAGAAAAATTTAATTTCTGACTTTTCTGATTAATTTAGAGAGAAAACAGAGGTCCCGGAATTTCCCACAAAGCAGAATTTCTGTTTTTCCGCCAGCTTGACTCAGCAAGAATATTTCCCACAGGAATTTGACCATGAGCATTCATACTAGCTAGACAGTTTGTTTGAATCTCTGAAGATCGTGAAAGCAAGAAAAAAAGTATGTGACAAATCCTCATGTAGTTTTTCTTTCATACCTTCATATGAACAGAAGATCATCTCACCTTTCTCTCCATTCTACCCTATATGTTTCCTGGGATCACCCTGTGTAAATATGTACCAAAGCAAAGGTCTGTGGAGGGTCTAAAGGATCAAAGCTGATGGAGATGTGCTCTGTGAATTGTTCCTTGTAGACAGCTTCCCCTTTTGTTTCTCTTTATGAATGAGCTCACTTTTTACAACACAGCCTCTTGGTTGCAATTGCATGGAAATTTCTGCCTTTTTTATTAGGACTGGATAACTGACCTTCAGAAGCGTTTTTTCAGGTGTCATTTTTCCTTGTGGGTTCACCAGTGGGGAAGGATGGCATAGAAACAGTGGGAGCTTGAGGCAGAGTGGGGGCAGGAGGCAGGGAAGCGCTCCAGAAATGGCAGAATCACTGGCTTGAGAAGCCTCATCCCAAGCCCTGTATTGAGACCCAGGAGAACAACTGGAAATGGTCTGGCCTGTGCTCACCCAGATAGAGTGTAAGGACTGGAGTGATGGAGATTTTACCATAGTTCTGTCTTTGTGTGGCTTCTTATATCAAAGCTACATTAAAAAAAAAAACCCAACCAAAAAACCACCCAATAAATATCTTACCTTCTCTTCACCAAAAAAAAAAAAAAAAAAAACCAAAAAAAAAAACAAACCAAAAAAACCCAAAAAACCCCCCAAAAAAACCCAAAACCCCAAAATCTGGGAGATCTTCCTGGTACTGCTAGCAGAGATTTGCTAAATGCAAGTGTAGCTTTAGAACTGATGAAGTCTGTGGCCTGGGGGCATCATGAGGTTAAATGAGATGTTCTGGCTGGCCCTCTATGCCCTTAAGGGACTGTGAACCTCAGCTAAAACAATGTTACCCCAAATCAAGTTCAAAGTCTATGAATTGAAAATTCAAGCCTGAGAATAATTCAGGGGAAAGGAACAAATTCATGGTATTTGATGACAGTGCAAGAAGTAACTAGGAAGTTTCTCTGTGCATGTATCACAAAAGCCAAATAACTGACTGTGTTCATGACCAAAACATTTATTTTCTTTATGGAGTGATAACAGAACCTGAAGTGCGATAAACAGATTCTAAATCTGCCTTCATCTCAGTGCTAGTGCAGGAGGACTCATAATTTTAAAAGCTTGCTGGAAACCTGAGCTCTGATTGCTGCTGTCAGGGTAGCTGCTCCCTTTCACATGGTTCCATAAGGGATGTGTCCCCTAAATTGGTGTCTGTGCCTAAGCCTGCACTTAGGACCACTGGACCACTTGGTTTTCCTCACCATGGTGTGGTTTCACTAACTGTGTGACCATGTGTGTGCTGGCCTGCAGGTGCTCTGCACCTTAACATGTCCAAAGAAGGACAATGAAGCTGGTGAAGGGTCTAGAAAACATGTCCTGTGAGGAGCAGCTGAGAGAACTGGGCTTATTTTCTCTGGAGAAAAGGAGACTCAGGGGGGACCTCATTGTTCTCTACAACTACCTGAAAGAAGGCTGCAGTGAGGTTGATCTCCTCTACCATGTCTTGAGTGAAAGGATGAAAGGAAATGGCCTTAGTTAAGGCCTCTCCTAACCTCTGCCAGGAGAGGTTCAGATTAGATATTAGGAAAAAAAAAATCACTGAAAGAGCAGTTAAGCATTGAAATAGGTTTCCCAGCGAGGTGGTGTAGTCAGCATCCCTGGAAGTTTTCAAGAGGTGTCTGGCTGTTGCACTTGGGGATATGGTTTAGGGGTTTAGGGGTGATAGTGGTGGTGCTGAGTTGATGGTTGGGCCAGGTGGTCTTGAGGGTATCATCCAGCCTTGACAGTTCTGTGATTTGGTGATTCTGTGATATGGGTGGGGATGGCTGTATTAAGCATGACTTGGGGAGCTTGCTGGGATTTAGACTAATTCCTGGCAGGTTCTCCCTTGAGCTGTGGGGATGCAGAAAGAACTCATCCAGGTGACCACAAACAGGTACTTTAGGTGATGGATGTGAGAAACAGTAAATCCCCAATGGTTGCTCATACAATGAAGTCTGATAGATAGCAGAGAGCTGATTGTGGCAGTCTTATACCTTTAGTAGGCTAGTAGCACAGTTAATGACTGCTGGGAGTTTCATAGATTTTTGGTAGAATTTGTTGTTTTATAATGATGGAGGAGCAAAGTACCTGAAGATAGCAAGGCATATGGTGATCTGGCCTTTTACAGCACTGAAGTTGTCCTTTATATTGCATTTTCAAATTTCAGGGCCAAAGGATGAGTTATTTCTTTTCTTGCTTGCAAGATGACAAAAAAGCCACTGTGACTTTTAAAAAAAAATTACTTCTGCATAGTAATATCTCATTTTCTTTCAAAGTCTCAGGCAATACCAAGGTGACAGCAGTAGTTCTGCTAAATGGCACAGGGAACATCAAGATCACTTTGCTGAACTGTTTAGACCTGTTCAGTGACAGGTCCATTTCCACCATGAAGTTGAACCCTTTGCTAGCATCCTAACATGAGAGTGAAGTTTTGCAAAGGACTCTTTGGTTCTTTAGAAAGTTGTTTAGGCTTTTTTCCTGCTGCTCCAAGAACATATTTTTGTTTTAATCCATGCTTTGTCAAATTCTGTATGCTTTCCCTGCCCAAGTAGAAAGTTATAACTGTGAGTGGTTAGATTTGAATCAAATCTTCTCTATACTCAGGTGTAATTAACATGTCAACCTCAAAAAGCTGGCAAATGGCCAGCATGCTGCACAGCACTGCTAACATCTGTCACTCTGGCTTGTCAGGAATCAGAGATGCTTCTATGTCCAGAAGAAAAAGGGCTTTACTGATGTCAGGACTCTGCATGGTCCAGGAAGCAGAAACAACTCACCGAGAATGGTCATTACGCCCAAAAACATCATTTGGTGGGGTCTGCTTGACTTACTTCCCACTCAGTCTCTGCTGTTCTTCTGCTGTCATAGTGGGGCAAAGCAGAAAGGGCAGAAATGTTTCTCTTGTGTCTGAACTCGCGGAACATTTAGAACTTGGGCAAGTGCCTAGATGGGATGGGCTCAGGATGATCCCATTCTGCATTATGACTGCAGACAGGGCAGGGTATGCGCTCGCATTGCGTGCCACGATATGTGCAGTCACTGCTCGAAGGGCTGCAATAACGTGGTACAGGTTGCCTGGTCTAATTGTGTCTTTTCTTGTTTGGTCCACAGCACCACAGTATCTGATCAATGAATCTGGTAAAGCAGAGGAGTTGGTGGCAAAGGGACCCCTGGTTATTAAAGTCAGAGTGGTGCTGACAGGTGCATGCATTAGCACACTTTTTTCCTCACCAAGGGCCCAGATGTGCCTGTCTTGAAACTCCAGAGGGAAATACATCCTTTGCCAGGCTCTGCATGTTCCCCACACTGACCAATCCCTGCTCGGGTTCCTTCAGAGAGAGATGGTGAATGAGAGGGATGTGCAGGCCCTGGTGCCTCCAAGGCTCCTCCAAGGTATGAGGGGCTGCTTCCTAATTTCACAGAAGACACCTCTGGGACCATAGGCAAGTGTCCTGCTTCTCAGGAAGCTGAGTATTGCTCTCTAGTACCCTCTAGGGTTCAGAAGACACAGGACCTGGGAACTCACGGATGTGAGATGGAGTCCGCAGGAGCAGAGCAACGGATTGGGCAAGAGTGTGAAGGAGAGACACCGCTCACCTCACAACTACTCCAATCCAAAGGGCTCTGAAGCAGTGTTTTCCGCAGGGGTGTAACTTGCCATTGTCTTGCAGGCCAGCCCAAGGCCCTCACATCACCTCTGTCCCACCTGCAGGGCTGACCCAAGCAGCAGATGGAAGGGAGTGACTCACCACGCCACAGCCAAGTCACTGAATCAGTGCATTCGGAGGCAGAGGCGTGGTAAGGATACTTGGGCTAAATCCCGACACTAAAACAATGAGCCTGAGGGGTCTTTATTGTCCATGACAGTGCAGACAATAATATTTTTGTTACCAGAGCAATTGCCAGTGGGATGTGGAGACAGCAAGCCCTCTGCGTACCACAAGGCACAAGAAAATATTGCTCAAAACTTGTGTCATGTTTTGGATTGTTACTCTTGATTTATTGCTTCTCCCTGCCTCTGGGGATGCAGTGCTGAGGCAATCCAGGAGTAGGGATGCTGCATTTTTGGAGCACAGTCAGGGCTGGACCGTCAGCATTATTTGTAAACACAGCTTAGTTGTCCTCACCAGGAATAAAAGCCAATTATCCTACAAACAAAGCATGTTCAACTTCAGGCCCCTTACGCTGCTGCTTTGCTTCTCCCCTATTTCCTAAAGAAGATAAGCTTAATCAATTTCATATTTTAATGATAAGGTAGCTATCATTTTAGTACCTTTTTCACTTTTTCTCTGCTTGGACTTGTAGCCATGAGCCCAACTCTAGGCTTCTCTACATTAATTTCTTCCTAGAAAAAGCAGGCTGGAGGTGTTTCCAGGAAAATTCAGCCCCAGCTCAGGGCAATACAGCAGATCTCTCTGAGCTGTCTCTTTTCCTTTACAGAGTCTCCAGGAGGAATATTTGCCTCTGGTCTTGGGGGAGGTTCTTCTGGGAAAGGGGTTTGAGCAGGGGGAAAAGAATGAGGGAATGCTGAGGGGGAAAGTGGCAGGAGGTTTTGCTGCAGGCCGGGAGGGAGGGACAGCACTGGAGTGGGCTGAGCTCAGCCCTGCCAGAAGGACACTCTATATGCCAGCTGGACCTACTTGGATGCAGTCTTTAACAGAGTTAGAAAAAACGTCCTTGAAAAAATAGGGTTGCTGCAGCATCCTTTTGGCAAGGCTAAGAGAGGGAAATAGTGATGATTCTTAATGATTCTCCTGTCCTGGGGGAAGAAAGCCAGAGGAGGGTTATGGCTTATCCTAGAGGTATCCCACATGGTTCAGAGCAGTCAAGGGACACATCCAGCTAGATTTCAGTTGTGTGAGGGTCAGCTTGACGAGAAGGAGGACACAGCAACCTGAAAACTCACATGGTAGAGCCTGCCCTGACATGAGCAGGAGCAGATCGCGGGCTTCCCTGCCATGTCCCTCAGTGAACAACTTGCCAAGGTGTGAAATATCCTGCCATGCTGCAGGAGGCAGAGCTGGGCCTGAGCCTCGCAACTGGAGAAATTATCTGTGTAACAGGAGGGAAGCAACATCGAGAAAGAAAGAGCTTGAAACCATGGAAACGGGTCTCCCCCCTCCTTCATTTCACTCCCATCTGTATTTCCCAGAATAGACACTGAACTCTGGTTTCTTGTGATGAGACAGACTTGGGTCAGTGAAGTTGAGAGTGAAATGGCCATTTCCAGGCTAGTTGAAGCAAAAAACCAAAACGCTCTCTTCCTTACTTCTCCTCCTGAAGCCGCCTTTTCATCCAGAGGCAAATTAACAGTCCCGCTGTCAGGTCACAAAGTCAGAGGCCGGGATTAGTACAAAGGGCTTCTAGGCAAACAGCCTAACTTTCCTCATCTCCTGCTTATCTTGTTCGGTGCCAGTGATTCATTTTCTCAACTGCAGATCTATTGGCCTTTTGAGCAAAATCCTGACATTTTAGCTTGGCTCCAGAATTTCCCTCAAGATTTTGTTTTTAAGTGCATACAGACCACACTGCCCATATTGCAGATCCAGTAAGATTTCAGCAGCCACTCCACCCACTGCTGTTCGCACGCACAAGGAAAAATCTGCGACCTAAACTTTTAAGTCTGGTAGGGCTGGGGAATGTAAGGATCAATGGTGTGAGATGGCTGGAGAGTCTTGCAGGGTAAATTGAGATATGGAGAATAACTGATGAGGGAAAGGGCAGCTGAAACCAAGGACGAGGGACAGAGTGAAATGGAGGAGGAGGAAAGTCTGAGTATGCGTACGTGGAAATGATGCAACTGGAGTTTACTGAGGCCCTCTTTGATTCAGCCTTCAGAACCTGTGTGTTCATCCATAACTGCTGAAAAGGATCAGTTACGCTCATGTAATGTTTGAAGAAGAGGGCAACACTGACGGGTGTCTTGCTTGAAACTGTACAAGGGGAACATGGGACTCCTTAGGAAAGGCTACCTGGAGGTGTTATGATAACTATGCAATGGACAATACATCCTTCTTTTCCTCTGCTTGGCTTACACTAGTCAACCACTAAGCACAAAAATTGTTCCACCACAGTCTCTCTCCCTCGCTAAAAAAAAAAATCATCTGTTCAGAACAGCCTCTTTGTCTCGATGCACCAAGATAGGTATGCTACTAAGGAGACAGATACATAATCCATAAAAAAGCTCTGTACTCATTCATCTCTGTCTCCAAATATGAGATGTAGAGAATAGGAATCTCATTCTGGGATGGTGAAAGGATAAAATCAAAGAAAAATGAAACAATTTGAAGATGAAACTGGGGATAAAGTGAGAGATGTCTCCACAAGCGAAAAGGAAATATTTCTTCTGGAGATCATTGGATGGATACATAGGGATATATGCTCTGGGATGTACCAGGTTCTCCAGTGATGCAGACAAACATGCTGAGGGGATAATTTCTAGGTAAAAGAGGTTCCAAACTGAGGCAAGTGGTTTCACCAGTGTGAGCAGGGGAGGAGAAGGGTCTCTTGCTTACCTCAAAGACTCTGGCACTCGAGAGGTAATGAGAACAGGGAGAGCTCCTGCATAAGAAGACAAGCCATACTCCATAAACAGCGCTGAACACACTCTGTTCTTGGCAGTGCTTGAGCTTCAGCTGTGTTGAGATCAGGCTCAGCTGCACCCCTTTGCAGTAATTGCTAGCACAGATATGCAGCATACGCAGCGCTGGGACTCCATGAGGAACACGGCCGCTTAGATGGATGCTCAGATTGCAGAACGCCACACTGAGCCCTCCCGTTGGCTCCAGGAAGTTTAGTGTACAAAGCGTTTTCAAAAGCTTTCATCATGATAGACACTACAGGGGGCTGAGGAAGAAGCCTGTGGTCACACTAACCTGTGCAAGCTGGAGATCTGTGGAAAATATTATTTCTGGTGCATGGAAAGGAAACCTTCCTTTTTGCAGTGGTATTTCTGGCATGGTTACAACCCCAGAAGCAGTGGAGAGCTCCTGGCTGGAATGTCGTGGGCATCTTGATACTGGAGAGAGCAATAAAACTGGCTGAAAAGCTCTGTTTTATGTAAGAGCAAGCGCATGCTACAGGTGCCCTGCCAAGTGAAAATACAACTGGGTTTATGGCCTTGTTTGTTTGTTGACATTGTGTAATCAGGACAAGGAAGAAAAATGGGAAGAGGGAAAGGTTTGCTGTTTCTCAGAAGGAACAACAAAATTTTTGCATTGGCATTTTCTTTGACTTTGATGTATGTTTCAAAACCTAGAGATGTCTCCTGTCTAAATTTACAGAGTGGTTGTTAACAGAGATACTATTCTTTTCCTATTTTTACTAGGTGTCAATATTAAGAAAAATAAATTAGTCCTTCAACTTAAAAGTCAACATGCTTTTCCCTTTCTTATGATGTAAGAAGTGACAATAGTTCTCACACCATGTCTTGATTTTCAGGTTATGGGAGTCTGAGTATGCAAATGAAAAGAAATCACTCTTTTTAAAATGCTATGAAAACATTATGAAATATCTACCTCTTAAAGTCTATAAATTCAAACAGGTTTTCTTTAGATGCCAAGTTTAAAACATTCTTAAAATATGATGCTGTAATTCAGAAATTTAGCAGAAGAATCACATTTAGAGGCAGAGACTTTGAGAAATTGTTTCTTCTTGGTTTTGATTCCTATTATTGTTTCCTTTCTTCTTCATATCCTTACTGCTCTGGTTTTTAATTCCTTGTGGAGGTCAGACATTTGAGGCATCCAATTCTGATTGATTGCTGTGGAAATAGTGATGAGGCAAAAGTGACAGCAGTGACATCATGGGAGAAACAGATGGTGAGAGCTGATGAACTTCTAAGAAACAAAGACACTTCTGCCAATAAGTGTTCCTAGAGAACAAGAAAAACAAAACTGAGAAAAACAATCCTAGTTCATAACGCAAAGAGAGAGTGCAGGGAAATTACTCCTTAGCAGTAGACTGCCTGAACGGATGAAGAGCTAGGACTGTGGATTGTTTTTTGAACTCCACTAGGCCTTTGACTCAAATTAAACTAAAACAGTGTTGAATACTTGAAGAGCAGAAGATCATTCAGGGTGCAAAATCTCCCAGACACTTCCACATTATTAGGAAGGCTGTTTGGAGCATGAAACTCACAAAAACCTTCCTCTTTGTTCAGGTATTTTTGGAAAATTTGCTTTTGGGCAGCAAGACTCCCCACAACAAACCAGGCTTTGCAGTTAGGAAGTGATATTGGTGTCTTTAATAGCCTTGTTGAGATGCTGACATAGTGTGAATGTAGCTAAATCTGGAAAGGAATATGGATAAAGTGACAGTCCGCCCTGCTAATAAAGAAAGGAAAAACACAGGAATATGCACCGGTGCTTGTCTATTTTCTTGTATGAAAAACATGAAGAAATGGTTGGTTTGAAGAGAATGGTGTCAAGGCTTTTGAGCTTCATTCTACCACCTATCATAATATTAGGATTACAGTTACTCTGGTGTATAAATATGAGAGTATTTTGTGATTACAAGATTGATTAAAAGCCTGCTGTCTGGGGTTTCTGGTCTGTCTCTGGCTGCATCAACAGTGTAGGTAGTAATTGCAATGTCTACTCTTGGGGGAGTCTGAGTGTGGCCGCCTCTCATGAGGTGGACAAAATGAGGTCTCACTGGTGACAAGGTGCACACTGTGTAATGAAGGCAACTGAGCTGATACACCTTTTTGATACAAATTTAGAGAAAATGAAGTATTTTGCCTCACATTCTTTTAGGGACATATGAGCTGGCATTATGGAAGACTGCATCTTACTGGCATCTGCTCAGTGATGCCAGACAAGGAGCTCTTTCCTTGAATCAAGTTTGGTCCAAAGTCATTCTTCCTCTTGCTGAGACAAGGCAGTTTGATTCCACTCATGGCAGCAGAAATACTGGAACTGAAGTTGGGTTTGAGGTTGAGGCTTAAGCCTGGCTGTCTTCAGGCATGTGAGCAGATACCTCAAAAAAAGGACTAAAGGGTTGTGATTCCTTAATAGAAAATACTCTTCCTGCTTTGCTACTGCTATTTGATCACATCATGGAAAACACACAGATATTACTTCATGCACTACAAAGAGCCAAAGCCCAGTGACTATTGAAGTGCCTTTCTATTAGGCACTTTGAGGATCATACACTTTCATCTCCCTTAACTTTTGATGTTTATGTTTGAGCTTCTGCTCCAGGCAATCTTTATAGCCAATGGAGAGAGATAGGCACTTCCAGCACTTGGTTCATCTGAGCGCTTTTCAACATCTACCTTAAAATGAGACTACCCGTGTCCCAGAATGCCTGTTTCTCTCTGCTGACTGCTAAAGTGTGTCTAGACGTCTAGCTCTGATGTAAATGTCAACATCTGGACAGGTTTATCCCACCAGCAAAATGTCCCCTGGTAAAATCCAGAGCAATTACTTTGTTTTCTTGAAAGGACAAACACCCAAATGAGGGGTGAGTGCGGAGAAGAGTGAGGCTGAAGAGAAATCCAAGGAGAAAATGATAAAGTGATCAAATTCCCACACTGCTTCAAGGCCAGTAAGGATCAGAATCCATGCAAAGGCCTGGCTCATCCTCTTATCTATGGATTTTGTGGGAAGAATGTATAGATTTCAGAGGGAGGAAACAGGAAGATTTGAATGTTTTAATATGGTTTTTAGGAATAAGGTAATGAGTACTGGCCCTGTATGTAAATGAAGTTATCCCATTAGCCTAAAATATGATAGTGTTCTGGCTTTAAAACATGAGCAATTACATGCAAAGGATCTGAACATTTTGGGGAAAAAAACAAAGAGAGAAAAAAGAAAAAAAATTATAAAGGAAAAAAATTAAAAGATAATAAAATGCTTTGGTGTTCTAGAGGAACACAGAGCCACTATGGTTAGGTCATCCAGTGTCAACTGTCCTGCTTATCCACAGCAGGAGCAAAAAAGCAATCCTCGGTGGTGTGTGACCAAAGAAGACTGCTTTTTTTTATCAGATCCCCCAGAACAAAGGAGCCTACAGATAACTGTTTTCTCACATACTTGAGAATACTTGATAATTTTTAAATTTCTTTCTTTTCTATCCCTACTCTTCCATCAAACCAATAGACACTGAATTCTGTCTTTTTAAATTTGGTCCCTTAGATACCACAGCTTTAGAGTTGCTGAACTTAACCAAGACATTACAGTGTATTATTTGGTATTCACTCTCATGCATAGATGCATTTTTCTTGTTCTTTTGTTAAAATTTTCTTCTCAAACATTAAAGATGCATCTGTTCTTAATTTTTCAGTGTCCTATTGCTGCTTGTAAAGGCAATTACTATTTTGTGAGAGCAACGCCCTCTGTGTGACCACAATGTATATTTATTACTGAGTTTTCTGCTGTAATAGAGTCAGTTAAAATTCATTTAATGCAAGGAGTAAAATACCAGCGTGACTGGTGGAATATAAACCAGCAATAAATGTCCTACCTAGGTGTATTCATATATGACTTGTTTTAAAATACAGCATAAAAAATGGGAGGAAGAATGTTGCTATAATTAAAAACAAAGGACTGGAAGCAAGAATATCTGGTTTCTACTTTTGGCTGTGTCACAGACGCTCTGTGTGGCTATGGAAGGATAACTTCTTTGTCCTGTGGGTTTCCCCATCTGGAAAATGGTCTAATGATACCTTCCAAAAAGGTGCTTGAGAAGCATGACTCATTAATATTTGTAAATATCCAGGGATCAAAGGGCCTGTAGATATACAATGTAACATATTATTATGCAGCTGTTCTTTGCCAATTTCCCTTCTCTGTAAGGATGAGCTCTTTGAATTTATTGCTTTTGACCCAGGAAAATGGCCCCACGGGACTCTGTGTTTTTATTGTCTCCAGATGAAGTTTTCTGATGTTTACAAATAAAGCGATAACTTATTGACCTCCAATGCCCACCATGCAAGCCCTCCCTTGGATCTGGTTCCCAGTCCTCCCTGGTGCATGGCAATAAGGAAAATGCCACATTTCTGGTGAGCAGAACCAGTTTTGTCTCTCACAGCTGGATGGCTCCTGTGAGGACAGCACAGAGGGAAATGCCCTGGGTGGGAGTTTCGAGAGTAAGAAGCACAAGGCAGGCACAGGCAGCTCAGCTCTGACATAAGGCGTGGTCTTGGCCACAGATATTTTGCAGACCATGATATGATGCTGTTCTAGTAACGATTGGTCCTGTTTTCCCTGTTCTGGGATGCAGAGAGTTTACAGATCTTCTTAAGAGGCAAATCACTTCTGCAGCTGCTCTGTCGAGCCAGAAGAGCTAGAAAACAGCTCTTGCAAATTATTTTCTCTAACTGAAGAGAATATATTACCAAACCAAAAGGGTCTTGGAAATACTTGAAAATAACACCAGAGTTAAAAGCTTCCAGCTACTGGAGTGTGAGAGTATGAATGTGATGGAGTCCACTGGTGGATAACATTTCCAGAGACTGATTCTGCATATTTGCAGTCAAAATATTTAATCAGCCCTTAAAAGACAGAATTTACTTCAAAATTCATTTATTGTTATTTTGTTCTTCAAGGACATCTGAAAAAGTTTTCACTCTGGTAAGGTGAATGGGTAGCTTTTACTTACTGGAATGCTTATGTCTTTTGGAGGTGGATGGAAATCGTGTTTTGCTTAAAATAAAGTGTGTGAGCATTTCAGATGTAGCTGCATTTCTCCAAATGCACTGTATGACCCACTAGAGAAGAAAAAATTGTGATGGCCTAAAGCCAACATTAGCTAAATTAGGGACAGAAGTTTTACACAGGGGAAAACTGCTTTAGTTTTGGGTAATTTAAAAAAAAAAAATTATTATTCAGAAATGTTAGCTTCATGGGAACAAGAGGTTGCAGGAGAGGCCAGGGCTGGCCACTTTAAGCAGGAAATTATTAACGATTCTTATCTTCTGGAATTTGAGTAGATTTGGTTGGTGATCTTTATAGAACAATATTTATCTTTCCCTGGTGGACTTTCTCTTTGTCTCCACCAGCTATCACAATTATAACCTGGCTTTCTGCATGAGTGGTCTTGCAACTGTGACCAAGGGACCTGGAGAAAAGACAATAGAATTACGGTTATGGTTGGCAAAATGTGAAGACTTTTTGTTTAAAGGTTGGATGGTAATTACAGGAGATTGGGTTTTGTGATTACTAATGGACCTTCAGTCCCCCCTCCCATGAGAGTCTTTGCCTGTACAGAGCTGCAAGTAATTGCATGGAGTGAGACTTTTTCTTTTTATGCTGTTAACGTGAGTTAAGATTCCAGTGTGGTTTTCCCCTCACCTCCCCGTTCTGTGTTTATGAAGAAGAGGAAAAATACTAATATTCTTTGGCGATTGTCTGATGTTCAAACCCTTCTCATTCAAATTCATGTCTTCCTCAATCTCTCAACTGCCTTGGGCAAAAATTTTCATTTTCTTTTCTTCCTACACCACCTTATCTGTTATTCCTCACTCCTAAATACCCTAGAATCTATATGTTTGTATGACTATTTTTCTTACACTATCTTGAGCTATTCCTGCTGCATATGCAGTAGTAAACAACAACACAAACTGATGGTTTTTTACTCTTTGTATATAAATGTGCCTAGTTCCAGGTGTTGGAAGAAGTTGTTCTTCACTTCCCTGCTTGAAAACTGATAGTGTTGTATGGGTTAACAATGTGAGAAGTGTCCTACCACAGAGGAAATCAGTGCTGGATTCCTCACCAGATAGGCCACAGATGTACTGAAAATTTAACTTACTGCTAGGGTTAACAGTGGGGCTGTTCTGGGGCTGTTCAGTCCCTTTTCCAGCAAGGTCTGTGCTGCCTTACTGCTTTATTTAGAGTGGTTTGTGGTGATGTGCAGCCCACAGACCAGGTCACACACTGGCCTGTTGTGTTGGTAGGCATATCGGGGTCTTTTTGTGCAAAAGTCTGAGATGCATTTTTCCTTATAAACCAACTTCTGAAAGAGAGAGTAGGTTTGGGGCAGAGGGGAAACTTCAGCAAGAGTTACAGTCTTATTTTGGCAAAAAGATATTGCCAGAGAGATGGAGGTATCCCACAGGTTTCTTGAGCCTCAGCTTTCTCCAACTGGAGTATAATCCTCTTTTTCATCTTTGGAGTTTAGCAGCCTTGCCCCAAAGTCATCTACACACGAAGAAAATGCTCAGAGTAGCTTCAGTGTGCTCAGGGTCAGGCTTTCTAATGGCCTGATGGGATCTGGGGAGCACAAGAAATATGAGGTGCAAGGCCAGTTGTATTTCAGTCTGGAATTTTTCCATCTTCTCACAGCTAGAATACATTCCCCAGAAAGCCCAACTAACATGCCCCTCCATTAGCCGCATGTTAATTATTACCAGCTATCTCAGAAACGGAAATCTTCACTCATTTTTCTCCTTAATCCCTATCTTCAGCAAAAAAGTCCTGTCTTCAGAGGGTGGCTGTCAGGAGGGGATGGGCCGTTCCTTTGAGTCCTCTGTCTGGCTTCTTAGGAATAACAACAACAACAACAATACTAATAAGTTAATTTTTAGCGATCTCTTTCTGCTGGGGTTATGACCGTCCTGTCAGAGGGCACAGGTAATGGGATTGCACTTCCACTTCCAGCTATGAGTCATGCGAGGCGTTAATGATATTCCTGTTCGCACGCCTGTCCAATGGCCCTGCTTCGGTGCTGTTGAGTCTTTCCTACGGTGGCTTTTGCAGGCAGAGACTTCCTTGGCTCGGGTGCCTGTGTTTACACGGGCTTTTTTTACTTTGTAGCATCAGCTGAAGAGAGGCATTCCCCATTGCTCCCATCATCTAGGCTGAAACTCATGCCCTGACGAAACACTTGGGAGAGGGATATTTAATCCCGCATACCCCCAAGGCACCGGAGCAGATGCCATTGTGATCTTTTGCGGTATTTCACCCTCAGAATTTGGAGTAGGCAGAAAGCGGATGGAGCCGGAGACGGGGCAGGCTGCAGCGAGCGCCCAGCCCGCTGCGACCAGCAGGGGGGAGTGTGGGCAGCACGAAAAGCCAGGCACTTCGCTCCTCCCGGAAAACCTGGCCAGCCCACCAAAAATGCTACAGCGGTGTGAATGCTGGTGCACGAGACGGGAATCTGCCCTGCGTCCCTTCCCTGCCCTGCCAGAAACCTGGAGTATGGCGTGGGCAAGTTGATCGGCACGGGAGTTGCCTTACCTCAAAAGATGTCTTTAGCCGTCCCCAGACTGTCCGTGACCCAAGGCTGTGGCAGTCATACAGCTTCTCTCTGTAGCTGAAGAGAGAGGCGCAGGCATCTTTCCAGGTGTGTGTGGGATCTTTTCCCAGAGACATCTCTTGGGATTGAGCAGTAGGAGTAGAGTTGGAGGAATGTGGAGACTTGGGGACACCAGGACAGAAATGGAGCTGTGGGGAGCCAGGAGTGGCCTGTGAGAGTTTGAACCTTGCTTGTGGAAAGCAAGAGGGAAGGTGATGAAGCAAACTGCTGCTTCTGGCTACAGCAATGAAGAAGGAAAAGAGACTGTCAGGAAGGGAATTGCTACTGGATGTGGAGAAACAGCAGTGACTGACCAGCAGGTAGGTGTGAATCCCTATTGCAATCAGAGCAAGCAACAAATACACCCACAGAATATGACTTCTATAATAGATTCAGAAACAGGTCAGAAGGGACTATGGTGACCATCTCATCTGATGTGTATAACACCTGATAAAGAGTCTGCCTGAGTTTGTCCCTGTTTCAATTAAGGAGAAACATTCTCTTTTTGAGAAAGATTTCCAGAAAGATTTCCAGTTTTCAAAAAATCCACCAGAGCTTCTTGTAATTTTCCTCAGTTGTATTTTTGCCCCATTTCTAATCTCCAAGATTGCTTTGCATCATCTGCTCCCATTGGCTCTTTCAATACTTGTAACTGCTAAACCGAGGAGATCTTTGTTATTGCATTGCTGTCTCCAGTGTAAGACTCTTATACGCCATTACCAAATCACCCATGACCTTCTCTTTCATCCAAAAACAGGCTACATCATGGCAACCCTACTCCATGGCATCTTTTTCAGTGCTGCAGTCATCCTCTGGCTCTTCTCAGCACCCTCCTGACTCCTCCCTGCCCATGCAGTGATCCCAGCAGCAGTTTTCTAGGGCTAAAGGCTGGCATAATGCAACCTCCCTTTTCCTGTTTAATATTTCCTGTTTTGCAGCCCAGGATCTTGTTACCCTTGACACTGTATTTCACTCTGCCAGATACTTCCATGACCTCTGAGAGCTCTCCATATTTCTGGCTTGCTTGGGTAGAAATCCCTTTCTGATAGGAGGACTCCTGCTTTCTGCTACAGCTGAGTCTTGCATTTCTGCATTAAAATACATTGTGTTTGCATGAGCCCATGGAATTTGTATTGTTCTACACCAAAGACATCTTCTTTATCACTTAATAGTTCCCTCTTTACACCATCTTCAGACTTCAATAGGAATAATTTGTACACCTTTTTGAGTCGGATTTGATTGAGGTGGGCCAAAAGCACCACCTATCAAACAGTGACTCTTCACTTACAGTATCCCTTCCCAAGACCTAATAGTTATCCAGTTTTAATCCTTTTAATAAGCTCCATATATATTTTCTATCATTCCATGGCATGAGCTTAAATGGCCTGAAGAAGTCAAATAAATTACATCAACCCTTTTACTTCTGTCAAGCAAACTTGTAATCTCACTGACAAAAGCTGTCATAATACCAAATTGATCCACTTTCTATGTATCTAGACTCACTGATACAAATTATACTACCCCTTTGAATTAGTTTGTCCAAATTGAAAAGCTCAGGAATGGAGGTTTCCCCAGCTCTCTGGGTATCTTGCTGCAGTGCCACCCAACATTCCTGTTCTACTCATTGTAATTTTGGTACAGTGCCACCTTATTTCTAGCCATATAAAACCTGTTTTCTCAAATTTATCAAAGCCCCTCAGAATCTTTTCCTAACAGTTCTTTTTAGCACTTTACAGGTTGGGGTTTTTGCTTGTGTTCAATCTAAATCACTGCCTTCAGGTTTCTTACACTTCTGTTACATTTGTAAAAAAATCCACAGTCCCTTTTGGGAAGAAAATATGTGTCATCACTGACCAAACCCTACGATTTGTCATATTTGTTGGCTACAGCTGTTCCCTGTATCATTATTGGATAATTATTTCACCAGTAGTATCACAAAGTAATTGTCTAGAACTAGTTTTTTATAACCTTTGGTTTTGCTCTGCTTAAAAAAGCTGTCTCACTGCCCTTTAATCTCCTGTTCACAAATATCTTCCTGTGCTTTTGCTCCCTGCATCAATTTTATACAGTTGCAATCAATTAAATTACACTAATTATTGCTACTAGTTTCTCTCTTCCCAGCATATTTACATGCACATGAATCCATACAGAGACCGACATCTACATATTTACTTATTGCTTTATTTTCCCTCCAAGCCACTCTTCCTTCTCAATTATAATCTTTCAACACCAACAAAAATATTCAGTTTCCTAACTATTCCATTTTTTCTGTTTGTGTTTCTCTCCCATCTCATTTACCTCAAAGCTGAACTGTTTTCCACTTTGAAAACTGGCCTTTTTAAACCTCCAGGTTTGTATATTAGCAGTTTGGACTTTATTCTGTTTGCCCGTAACAAATCACATTGAGTCACACTCATTTCACTCTTAAGTAATCAATAATTAATTTTCAGTTCTGTAGTTAGTAGTCTTGCTCTAGTGCAGAATGCCAATAGGGAATGAATTTCCTCCAGAGAGAAATGTTTTGGAAGGTCCACCCTAACCCTTTCTACCCCACTCTGCCTCCATTCTGCCTGCAGATGTGTGTGCAACTCTTGTGGGGTCACCTTCCATGTTAGTCAAGCATGACTAGGGCTGGTCAGAGTAAAATAGGCACCTGTCTTCTGAGATGCAGCTGATTGTTTTAGTCTTAATCCTGCATTGCTTTGGAGTTGGACATGCTTTGGTGCCTTCAGGACAGGAGCAGCCAGCAATAAACCACCCTGGACAGTTTTTTCCCATTTGCCAGCAGGTGACTGTCCCTAAAGTGTCTACAATGACAGAGCACAGTCCATCTTCTGAAAGAAAGCACAGAGATGCTGTGCTGGCTGGCTCCAGCTGTGTGCTTGGGTGCCTCCAACTAGGTGTTGTCCATCAGTGTTCAGGAACATCCATGTGACACACATCCTAATTCTTGTCTGGTTTCTGCTACCTGGCCATGGCTGCTGAGGAGATCACTCCTGCACTGAGAGCCTGCCTTAGCGATGACCCCATCAGAGTCCTTTGTTCTCCCACATGTCCAGATACAGAGGTGGGATGCCAGGAGAGCAGTACCAGCATGATCCTCTTGGTCCTCCCCCTGCCAGAATGAGCCCTGGACCTGGGAGAACAAGTAGCTGACCCAACAGCTGCTCTCTGAAGCACACATGCACATTGCTGGAGAAAAGTTCGGCCAGCTCAGGCAACCTCAGCAGCTGCTTAATGAGTTTTGACTCATACTAATTTGCCAAACTTTTGACTGGATGAAATTGGCGCTGGCTGATGCAGTTCTTTCATTTACACTGCTCAGTCTGGAGCAAAATGAAAGGCAAATACTTCTGACTGAAACCTGGCATGAGCCCCCAGCCACCAGCCTCAGCTCTCTGTCACATAGGGTGCTGTCCAGCAGCGAGGCCAGTCTGCACATGGTCTGCACCTGGGTCAAGAATGCGTGTTATTAAAGAAGGCAACTCCCTTGGCAACCACTTCATTCTTCAAGGTGGTAGCCCTTGGGCTTCACAGTGTCTCTTACTGCATCAAAGGTGCTGTTACATAGTGAACTGAAAGGTTGTCCTCCCATGGAATCCTCCAGGCACCATACCTTGGGTGAAGAGCTACTGGCCTTCTATCAGCACCTCCTCTAGCAAGATCTGCATCATCCTCTCACCATGCACTCTGCCCAGCCCAGTCTCGTGTGCTTAGACCTCTCTTCAGCCCCAGAAAGGGCAGGAACAAGGGTACATGCACAGCAGATATGTTCAACAGTGAACGAACTGAAGTACAGAACAAATTAGTTATTTCTCTTCTAGAAGTCACCTCTTCCCTTCAAGGACTTTAAAGTCACCTTTCTTCCAAACAGAAAAGGCCAGCTAAGTCAAAGGCACAAATGGTGCTTCAGCAGAGCTTTGCAGCTGGAGCCATTCACCATTGCAGGGTCCTTCTGCTGAGTACTGCCAAGGATCAAAGCAAACTCCCCAATGCAGTGAAATGTGTCAGTGTGCAAAGAGAAGAGTGAGCAGACATGCCAGAGGCAGGACTGCTGGTCTCCAGAGCCAGGCTAGCTAGCTAGGCATGGCACTTCGTGAAACACACTTATTTTTGCATTGAGTTTCCTGCCTGGCTTCGTTTGCTTTATTTGTTTTCACAGATAGCACTGGTTTTGCAATCATTTTCTTTGAAAACGGAATTCAACTCATGTTATTTCACCTAACTGGGCTGATGTTGAGTAAAGCAAAAATTGTTTTGCTGAAAGCCCTGGTCCCCAGCCAGTGACAAGTACCTGGGATGTTGCTTCAGAGAACAGTTGTCTTGTCCCAGTGTCAGGCGTGTCCTGGGGCTCCAGTGCAGCACTGTGCATGGCACTGGGAGGCATAAAAATGAACCTCCCCAAAACCAGTGGCATGCAACTCCAACTGTGCCATAAAGATATTTTGGGTGGGCAGGAGGGGCTTTTTACCATCCAAGCTTCAGGGTCATGAGTATTAAAAGGTAAAGTGACTTTAACATTTGTTTAGTTCAGGGTAGAGAGGGTATTTTCTGGTTTCTGCAACTTTTGAGTGTGTAAATGAGACAGGAGGATGGAAAGAAATGGCATGCTGCTGTTTCTAAAGGGTGAGGGAAGCTTTATTTTAACTGGCCTACTTCTCTTGTATGTACAAGCTGGTTGACTCTGGACATGGGCTATCCACATATAAATGCATTTCTGTAAGAGCTGTTTTATGAGCCACTTTCAGGGAAAAGAAACTGTTAGCTACCTCATACCTTGGAGCAAAAGCTGTGGATTTTCTTTTGCTAGGAAAGTGGCTTGCTCTTTCATGACTGCTGCAGACTCACATTGGAACGACAAGAGAGCACTACCCTGTCCAGGTTTGGAGCGCTGGCCTGACAGTCCCATGCTGCCCTGCAACACAAGTACAGATGGATGCTTGTCCACCCACAACATAACTCTTGTGAAATGTCCAGGAAAGGAAGGGGTAAACCTGCACTGCGTTTTCAGTTACTAGGATAGAGACAATATGTTAGATTCACTGGTGATTTCCAAACTCGCATCCCTTCCTCCATCCGTTGGCCTTTGAAAGAGTTAATATTGTATATTTGGGAATACAGAGAATACTGAAAAGCAACTTCTGTATCAAACTATAGATGTCAAAAGCTAAGCTCTTTGACCTATAGTTTAGTTCCAGAAAAACCACTTCTTTTCAGATGAGCAGAAAATAAGCTGGAAATGATGAAACTGATCATATGTTTGAACCTAATTTTGTTGATGGATGGCATTTGTACGAGTGGCTGCCTCTATGGTTTTTGTTTTAAATCATCTGGGTTTTTAATAATGACCTTTCTGTGAATTGGTGACATCAGAAAACCTATTACCCAATTCAGATTTTGCCAATCTTCTTCAAAAGTAGTTTTATTTATGAATATCGTATTTGTAAGAAAGGAGGCCTTTCTGACATCTCAGGCATTCTAAGCCTTGACTACATTTTGTCCTACTGGTGTAAGTGAAGTTTTCCCAGAACTGACACTAGTGAACTGTTGTCTCAAGTTTAAGCTGTTTTGGACCAAAGTTCCTTCCTCCAAGATTTGGCCTCAGAACTCAGTTTTGAAATGCTAAGAGGAAAAAAGAATTTGGGAAATTATAATTAGCAAGGAGCAAACTGATGAGTTTGGCCAAGGATGAGAAAGGTTCTCTCTCATCTTCTATTCTCAAGAAATGCTGTACAGCCTGCATTTCAGGTCCAGAGTTGAGAAGTGCTCCCTCAGGAGACTGAGAGCTGGGGAATTTTAGGAACCTTCTAACAGACTAATATTTGCTCTTATTTTGATCTTTAATTAGTTGGGGTATTGCCCAGCCTTTTTTAGGGTGTGAAGGTGTGGTTCTGGGCAGTCAGCCACCAAAGTGTGTGGGCATTTGTGGAGTCTAAAGTCAGAAGGAATTGAAGAAAACTCCCCTGCTTTGACCAACTCAATGTGCCTTCACGAAATTGCTCACTGAACTGTATTCAATATGCTGTACTTAAGATCCTCACAAAACTGAAATACAATCCCGTGTAAACTGCAATTGAAAAGAGTTATAAAATTTCCATTTATCCAAAACAATTTGTAGGGTCTGTTATTTTAAAAAAATTGCATGTTTTTGGAGTGTAGAGCCAGACACTAATATACCTTTGAGATGGACGCCTTGCAATTGTATATATGGTTTGTGGTTTACACATCAGATAATAATCTAGCATAAAAATGAAAATATTTAACTGGCATCCAGCTGCAGATTTGATTGGAGCATCCTTTGGTTGGGGTTTACAGCCCACACAATTGAGGGGGCAGGATTTCCTGAAGAGATCAGGTCCCAAGTCATTTGTGGAGGTGAAACTGGAATAATCACGAGTTACTTGTGGGAAATGGGGTAGGAGGAGGAAATGGCACAAGGAGGTCCAGAGTCACCTGTGGGGCAGGGGTGTTTGGGGATGGGGAGATTCCCTACCTCAGACCCTAATTACTGGGGAAGAGGCATAGATATTTCTTTGGTACACATACATTTCACATCCCTCTGGTACACTGGGATGGGGAACCACAAATAGCAGCCAGTAGCTGCTCCCTGGCTTTTCAGTCTAGGGAAGTTATACCTGCTGACACAGCACCCCCCTCCCGCTCTGCCTCCCCCTCACCTCCCTTCATTGTAGAGGGGCTTTCAAGTCTCACCAAGCAGATGAGAGAAGTGTGGTCAGCACTTGTTGGCACCATGCCTGTGTGGCAGGCCTTCTGTGGCACATTTCCTGAAGGGAAGCAGGAGGGGCTTCTTCTGCCTTTGAAGGAGAAGGAGGCTCCTACATTTCTGCTGCAGCTTCTTCCTTCTAGGGGAGCACTGGTGAGTGGCCAGAGAAAATACATGATTTGTGGCAAGGCGTGCTCGTGATCCTGTCCCTGTGTCCCCAGCATTTAATTGGACTGTAAGATCTGTGGGCAGAAGGGAGTTTTTCCTGGATCAGACAGACATCACCAGCTGGGGCTTGCTACCTTTCTCTTTAGAGCTAGTTGTGGCAATAGTTGTGTGGGGCACTGGTGCAAACGACAGCCTGCCACTGCCAGGACTTTGGAGAGAGCCTTGCCTTCTTCTCTTCCTGTGGTGAGTTATGTTTGTGGTATTTGGCCTTTGCTACAGCTCTGAAGTGTGGTGAGAGGTGTTGGGGGGGACTTTGAGGCCCATGGAATGCCGAATAGATGCTTTGTGGGTTCCTCTGAACTGAAGCCCCGTTTGCATGTCTTTGCAGAGGACTCATATGCAGGGGACTGTCCAACTCCTGTCTCTGTTATTGTACTCATCTGGTGCCTCATTGAGGTAATTTTGATTTGATGGTTGAATAGATTTATTTATTGTTCAAGTCAATATTGCTAAATGCCACTTGATTTGCAGGGGAGGGATAGGCATACTTGAGTTTAGTTTTATTTTTGTTTGGTAGTTACCAAAATGTCGAAATCTGAGATCAAGCCATATCTCCTTCAGCAAGCAACATGTGTCCCGCACCTGGGACAAACATCAAGTGATCAACCTCAAACAATAGAACAGTTTTCCTGAAATTAGCCTTTGGTTCTTAGACCCATAGCCATGAATAACACCCACTCCTTATGCTCAGAATGTAAAATATGAGCTCCAGGACAAATGATAATAAATGAGCCCAAATGAATTCTCCCCTCCAGGAAATGATTTAAAAAGTAAGGCTGCTCCATCAGATGCTTCTCCAGGGAATGTGATGTAAGTGTAAGGTGAAGTACTATCACAATAACTGTATGTATATTCCTACCAGATCTATTAGCCAGGGAAATATAAGTCAGGGTCAAGATGGCTGTACCCTTAGGCTGACATTACATACAGTTTTGGCAGGAAGAGCTGTTTTGAGTTTCTTGATCTCTTTGTAGATGTTAAAACAATCCTGCTGATGGCTGAGGACCTGTCCTATTACCTCCACTCACTTGTCACTGCCTCTGCTGCTTGCTGCAAAAGGATGCTACAAAGATCCAGTCAGTGATAGGAATATAAAGATAAAGAGTAAGGAAAGGGAAGCACCTCCTCATAACATGATGTGATTATTGACTAGGGGAAGAGTATCCAGGGCACAAAATCAATCCAGAAGGACAGAATGAATGATGGTGCTGCACATTCATGAGCATTTTTCTCTCTCTTTCCAGAAGCTGAAATCTTTGGGAAACTCCTGAGCGACAGAGGTAAGTGAAACTGCCAGTGGGTGGTGCATGGGCATCTCTAATGCTTGCAGATCCTAGCAGAGCGAGCTGCCCTTACCCGTCACATGTATTCTATTTACATCACAGCAGAGGGAGCGTCGGCAAAGCATCTCGGAGAAGCAACCTTTTGTTATACCTACAGCTGCTCCCTTCCTTGTTAGTACAACCGATAGAAGAATAATCACAATAATCGCAATAATGCAGTTAATTGATTCACCGTTTTGTGACCACTGCAGCCAACTTGCAGCTGCAGTTACTGCATCTTGTGTCCCCGTGATTTCTTACGGGGAAAGAAACACCTGAAATACCTCAGGATGTTTAGGATCCATTCACCCGGCTGTTCCTGTCAACAGTTCACTCCATTCTGGCCGTTTTTCTGTACCTACTAGAAGGCCATACCAAAATGTTGATTTTTCTCGTGCTGTCCTCCATGCTCAGCGAGGGACTATATTTGAAATCAGTGAGTGAGCTGTGTGTTAAGAAATAGCTCTGGCACTAAAATGCTTAAAATTACTCTTTGTTTCTCTGACTTCTCTCCTAATTTAGATTGTCCCCCCAGACTTGCCCACAAGATGGAATACTAAGAAAATATTGTTTTGTTTAATTTGTTTTTTGATGTCCACATTTCTCACATTTCCTGTTCCAATTTCAAAGTGGGTCTGAGCTCCTCCACTAACATTGCTTTGGCTGTTATTTTAGGGATCTGAGAGAGGCGATTAAAAATAAACGAAGTGCGTGTAATGCATTTCTTGCCACAGGTTCTCTTAGGCAAGTCAGTAAAAAGTTACTGACATTCGTCTCTTTTCAGGTTAAATAGAGGGATTAGATGGAAGAGTATTACTAACGTGGTCAAGGTATTAAAATATGGATGCCTAAATTTAGGCTCCTAATTTTGTATTTTGAGGCCCTAAATAAGGCTTGATCTTATGCCCTTTGAAGTCAATGCCAAAGCTTCCACTGAGTTCAATCGGCAAAATGAAGTCCTAAATTATGGTCAGGTTCTTAAAAGTTCTCAGCATCTCACAGCTCCAAATAAGTCATCATCCTGCCTGTTTGCAAATCACACGTCTTCCCTTAAGTGCCTAAACAAGGGGCTCATGCTTTTAGGTATTCCGTATTTAAAATCCTGCCTGTTGATGCTGTCTTTCTTCGTGTCTCAGGGGCTGTGGACATGGGAATGATAACAAGGCTAATAAAGAAGCATAGCCGGGACACATATTCATTTGCCTTTTTGGTGAGCAGTGCTTAGCACGAACACTGCAGATTCTATAGCAATGTCAGTATTTATTACGGTGTAAAGTTAACATGGAAGGCACATGAATGTCCTTGCTGGTGCCAGAATTCAGCAAGTACATGACCATTTGCACAAACTTCACATACACTGCTCTCCTGGTAACAGGATGTTGGCAGGTGGGAAGATCACAGGATCCAGATGAAACATAAAACGAGATGAGCAATTCTGTAGTGATAATTTTAGAAGCTGTGTTCTGTACATTATTTACAGTACATTGTAGCTTTACAGGGATAAGGCTGCCCTTGCCACTCGTGGATTTAATCTTTTCTGTGAGGTTTCTGTGGGAGACTTTCCTCAGAGCAGCAGCTGGAGGGATTTTGTCTATCCGGAGGAGTGTTAGAATTGCAAGTTACTTGCAGTAGAGCTACCTTCATTCATAGAACACTCACCTAGCACGAAGAGAAAAGGCACCTAAGACCTTCCACCAAATAAAAGGATCGAGTGAGTTAATCTGCTTGCTTCTGGTCTGTAGTGCAGAGGCCTGGCATAAAGAGCTGTTCACAATGGACTGGGACAGAGTCGGAAGAGGTTCCTGCCTCTGGGAACTTTAAATTGGCTTTACTTTCAGTTAATGAAATATCCCCTCTTTTTCCTGGGGGAGGTTGAATTCTATCTGTCTCTTGAAAGGCATTTTTGGCAATTGCATCCTGAATATGGGGAACTCCAGTTATTTTAGATGGGTATTTTTTTCTTCAGAAATCCTCTGCAACAATTTGTTAAAAAATAGAAATAGAAAAATAGAATAGAAATAGCGAAGGAAAAGAATAGAAAAAACAAAAGGGATTATTTTGCAATGTTTGAACAACACCCACCACTCCGCTGTAGAAATATGATCCTTGAGGAGAAAGGGATTATATTCTCCTTCAGGCTTTTGACTGGGCTGGATTACTGCTCTTGCCCAGACGGAAGGCCGTGGGTACAAGGGGTGTGACCTGCATCTGGGGCAGTGGAGGGGCCAAATGGGAGCTGATCCTTGCTCAGGCACTGTCACTCATCTCTCAGCCTTCCTCAGCATCATTGTGACCCGGGCGATATCTCCACACACTGCACCAAGGGGTGACACAAAATCTTTAAAAATTAAACAAAGGGAAGAACAAGATCTACAGAAAGCAAAGATTTTTTTGGCGGGGTGGAGGGGTAGGGGGGGATGGGGTTGTTTCATGTGTTTCTCTCAACCAGCAGGTGCCTCTATAGAGCCAATGCTTTGCCTGTATCAATATGAGTCTGTCACAGCATTGGAATACCTGCTTTTAAAATTATAATATAGCTTTTTCTTCAGTGTCTTTTTTCCCTTCCCCTTCCTCCAGCCCATGGTGAGCTCTGGGATCTGCCAGTATGGACTTCCACTCCATTTGCCACATAATGTCCTTGGAGGATAGTAGCAGAAGAAAGATTTATGTATGTTGACACCTGCATATTGTAACTATGTATGCTGTATGAAGAAATTTTGTGTGTGACAGGAACGAAGTAGCTCAGCTGGGGAATGCCCGCACCAAACTCGGTGAAACAAATCTGCCTCTTTGCCCTTCAAACACCTTCTCAGAAAGCAGAGTGGGGTTTGTCCGGTAAAACCTTCACCCCGTCAGGATGGCACCCCTCTGCACACCAGGGCACCACTCAGCCAGCACAGGCAGGCCCCTGAGCCACGGGGGAATAGCACTGGGTTAAAAGAAATAAAACCCACCTGAGGATAACGCTCCTTCAGCCCTTTAACACATAGGTGCTAAGAAATCACTGTATCTGAAAAGCCAAGTCCTGGGAGGGGGGTGGTCAGATGATAACTGTGATTACAATTTGTCCCCCGCCGCCCCTCTCCCCAAATGGCTCTGCTGGACTTTGGAGCAATTCCCACGGGCAAAGTGAATTTTGACCCGAACATGTATCCATCGGCACGGCAGAAAGCGCGGCAGGAAGGCAGGGCAGAGAGCTGGGCTCGACACGCACGAGCCGCGAGGCTACAGCCCCGCGTGTGTGTGGGGGGGAAGCCCGTCACCTCTGCGGCCGAGCTTGGTGGGCGGGGAGAAGGGCGGGCCATGGGCGAAGGGTGGGACTTTGCCGGAGCGTCTCTCCCCGTGGCCGCTCTAATCAGTTGCAGAGTGCTGACGGGCGGTGGGGCGGGCGCTACGCGAGGAGCGGGTGCTGCGCGGAGCCGCCGCTGGAGTGCGTGGAGCGGGGCTGCCGCCGCGCCGGGGGCGAGGAGCGCACGCCGCGCCGGCGGGGGACAGCGCGCCGCGAGAGCAGCCCTCCCCGGGCACCGGGACCTGCTGTTAGCTTGCCGCCTGCTTTATCCTCTCGGTTAATTTATTTTTTCCCCACCTATACTTTGATCCGCTGGGATTTTTTTTTTTCCTCCCTTTCCTACAGAGCCTTCCCACGCCCCAGTTCCCTCCCTCTCGATCCAGCTTGGCTTTTTTTTTTTTTTT
>VZRN01006264.1:1270881-1280896 GCA_013397935.1 Dasyornis broadbenti
CCCGCCCCTGGCTTACGACAACTCAGAGGGAAACTGCGTGCGTGCGCTAGTGCACATACGCACGCTCATTTATATATATATATATTTATATATATATATATCTCTACACACACAGGCGCGCACACAAAGAGCTGACTGGCGGCGAGCAGTTTGCTGGGGATTCGCCACAGTGCTGTAGGAAGGGATTTGTCATCTTTTGCTGCCCGCCTCTTTGCCGGCGGCGCTGGTGATGCCCGGCTGGGTGGCCAGGGCAGGGCTGATCCCCAAACAAAGGCCGGAGCGGCCCCCAGACGGCAGATCTCTGGGGAAGAGAAGGAGAAAAGGGCAGTCCAGGATGATTTTCTGGACTCATGCCTCCCGGCAGTCCCAGGTACCCCCCCAGTCAGGAGATTGCTATGTGCTGTACAGAGCCAGGCTTGAAAAATACACCCTTTATTCTCGTTTGGGCTAGCAGACTTTGCAGATTCATGGAATAGCACTATGATCTGATAGGTTCTGTTTAATTTGTTCTGGTGGTTCAGTACGGACAGGACCATTGCCTGGCAAGGAAACGAGGGGGTGCCTCTGCAGCCATTGTGATTTTGTGTCTGTCCGGTTGCCCAAAGGCCAGGTTGTGGCAGTGTCCTGTGCCTCATTGGTTCATACAAATAAATGTAGACCAGAAGGGCAGTCAGCCCCTGGGTTAGTCAGAGATGCCTCCTGTGAGTGCGCTGTCTAGTGAAGCCCTGTGCGTGTCAGGTTGGCTTCTGTCTGCAGTCCTCAGTTCAGCAGTGGGATAAAACAGCTGTGGACTTTGGAACCTTCAGGCTGAGGTGATCATCACCTGCTTTAAGACCATCCTGAAGGTATTTTCCTCTTACCTGTGTAGCAGAGCAGATCGCCTGTTGCATGGCAGGGTCTGGCAAACGTCTTGCAGGGTCCCCACGGGCTGTGACCTTCAGCGTTATTCCAGTCGGAGGTCAGCAGAGGGCTCCAGCAATGTGGGCCCGGATTAGCTTTTTTCTTTTCTTTTTTTTTTTTTTTCCTTTGTGGTAGCAGTCAGTTTCAATTTCTGTAACTTTATTGGTGTGACAGACTGCATGTGTGTTGCCAGAGGTTTGTGGCAGGCTGTGCTTGGGATAGGTGTCCATTTTGCATGGGCAAAATTTCTGATTTGCTGGCGGGCTGCCGCCTGTTGCGCTTGACCCTTGCTCCTGCTGAAGTCAACAGAAGAAGGTTCAGTGACTCCAGAGGGATCAAGATGGAGCCTGCTGTGAGGCTTATTTGGTAACCAGTTCTCTGCTGTTGGTAGAAAAGAGCTAGTGTCCTCGTCTGTGCCATTTGTTGTGTTCAAAAAATCCCTCCTGGGGAGGGAAAGAATCAAACAAAATTAACTTCTGTCACAAGAAGGCTGATGGGATTGCAGGAGAAGTTGGTCTGGCAATATAAGTGGTGAGACCTTGGTGTCACTGTCCTGGTGCTATTTCAGGTTCTGTGATGTAGATATATCTGTGAACTAGAAGTCAGGACTCCTGGCACTACCTTCCTGGCTCTACATCTGTACCATGGTTTGACCTTAGAGGTCCTCTCTCTATGCCTATCTAGAGTTTCTCGTCTGTGAAGACGAGACAATGACAGGTCTCTGTTACCCAAGGATGATCCTGTAGTTCCTTCCACTGAAGCTCTGGGGGGCTTGGGGTGAAAGATGGGTTTGTGTCTTTGGCCATTTTATGCTTTCTCTAGGATGTCAAGATGTGACAGTCTTTTATTTGGGATGGACTTACTCTGGTTGGAGACTGTAATTTTAGCTTCAGCCCCTACCCTTTTGTGCTCAAGAGAGGCTTCCACATATTTTGTGGCACAGGAAGTTGTAGAAGAGTCAGACAAACACTCTTTGTTCCACGGGAAAAGATTTTCTGGTAAAAATAAAGGAAACCACTAGCACTTGTGGCTGCACTTTTATTTTTAAAATAACGACATGTTTGTATTGCTACTAAGCCATTGATGGGGAGGAGACAAAATGATCATAGACTTTCTGCCTTTCTAGTCCAGCATGTTCTCACTCGACTGCTCCAAGTTTGAACTTAAACTCTGCCTTGAAGAGTTAATGTGGGTTCTGTTGGGGTTTTAACCTTGCTTCCCCCTCCACTTACAACGAAGAACCTCTGACTCAAATCTGGAGGTGTTTTGCAGGGTAGGAGTGTGAGTTAATTGTGGGATTAACTTCTAACGTGGGCTGAAGCCCAATTTGCAGGAAGGGAGCAGGCCTAGTGGTGTTAGTCCTTTGGTGACCTTCCTGTGCTTCCCCATGAAAGAGACTTTCATCTGTTCCTGACACAACGGATGGAAAGGAAGCACAGACAGAATCAGCCCAGCAAAATGTGGAATCTGTCTCCTAGTACATAGGAGTAAGTGTAGGTATGGTAGAAGGGGCAGGGCTTTGCTGTGAGGATGACTGTACCTCAGTCATGCACTCCAGTTTTTGGGTGGTAACTGTGCAAATGAGCTACAGAGCATTGCACAGTCTCCATGTGAACTCTCTGTGTCCAGCAAAATAAGGCAATGTGCCTTTTGTGGCAGGGTTTTCTGACTGGCAGCTAGGGAAAGAGTCCCTGGTTCCATTTCAGAGGCTGATTCAGAATTTGGAAAACTATCACATGTTGAAGTAAAGGCAGAAAGTCCCAGCTTCTTTATGGGAAGGATTTGGTCCTGTCAAATCTCCCAGATCTCTAGTTGTCAGGTTGCAGCTGTGAAAGTAAAGTCTCTTCAAAGGAAGTTGATTGTGGTGTTGTGGGGCCAGTCTGTAATCTGGATTCTCTGGTGTAATCCAAATGCTTGGGTAGTGCAGACATTTGGGAAAGCATGGCAGACGTCAGTCAGTTTCACTTCAGTTTTCTACTCTGTTTCGGTTTCTGCCTCCTTTATGCCCCAGACTGTTGTGGTGAGTAGCATTTGATCTGCACAGGTAACTGCTGCTTTCTCTCCCTCTTGCTTTCTGCTGCTCCCCTTGACGTAGGTCTGTAAGCATTTTTATCCTGAACTGTACCTTTACTGCCAGAGTTCTCAGATCCTGTCTTCTGGCACAGTGTGAATAATCAACAGTGCAGTTCAGCAGCTATCATTGTGCCTGCAGAATTTCCCACGTATTAAATTGTTCAACTGCTTGGAACATAGGCGGTGATTAAGGTCACTCCAAAGGGGAACAGGAAGAAGGAGGTAGTCAGAGACAAGATAGGAGAACAGACAGGAGACACACGGCAGTTAGGGGAGGAGGGAAGAGGAAGGGAAGGAACAAGGAACAGAAACATGCTGTCTTCTAGATGAGGAATACCAACCAGTAGTCCATGCCTGTGAGGCTACATTTCCCTTTCACAAGCCACTTTCTCTTTTAATAGCTGCTCACACTCTCTGACACTTCAAACTCCTTGGATGGAAACTCCACCCCTCTGTACCCACTCTCAGCACTTCAGGACTATGGCACTGTCAGCCCTGCATGACCTAGAATTAACTTTCAACAATTAACTGCGGGCTGTGAGCTCCAAGCCCTGCAGCTTTTGCATTTTTGTGGCAAAGTAACCTTTATGCTAGTTTGTCACAAGTTCAGGGCACTTCTGAAACGCTTACTGGAGACCATTATTTTCCATGATGTAAGCAGTTTGCTCTTATCACTCTGAGTTATCAACCTTGGTGCTGGAGGACTCTGCATACTGTACAGGTGGATCATTATAGTGCATAACAGCATGAGGCAAGTACTATCTCTGTGCATACTCTTATCCTTTGCTCCATGTGAGACATCCTCTGTTGCCAGTGTGGTGCTAGAGCTAGGAGGCCTGGAGGGCTCAGTGTTTGCAGTGATATGGTAGCACCCAGGGCTTGTGCGTGTGTACTTATCTATACTATCTCTCATCTCTTTAAATCTCTCCAACCCTTGACCAAGCAGCAAAATGAAGCTTTGGCAAGAGACTGGGAAACATTGAGAAATGCTTGTGAAATCAGTGCAGATCGCAAGCAGTTAGTATTTGCTCCATTCGTAGGGAAGGCATGGGATAATGGCAGATCCACCCTGTTCCCCCTCCCACACTGTCTCATTGTGGTTCAGTAGCCAAATATATAGCCTGGGTAATCCTGGGGGTGCTGAGAGCTTACTTTGAATCTTTCAGTGGGTGGCTTGGTTCCTTGGTCTGGGAAAGTGGTCAGTGTGGAGACACGGAGGCTGTGACTTCTAGTGGATGCTATCATGGTTCTGAGGTGACCTGCTGAGGTGGATGTTCTGCACAGCCAGATGAGGTAGATGACAGGAAGGGTGAAGATACACAGCTGCACGGTTCAGAGCCTCTGCTTGCTCTTAGAGGTGTCTCTGTGCTGAGATCTGTACAAAGGATGCTTCTGTCTGTAAAACCCACTGGGGCATCCTCTGGCTGTTTTGAAAGGGGGCAAACCAGTAAAGAGCTTTAGTCCAGAGTGTAAATTACCTGCTGCAGCTTCAGGTTCTTTTTGCCTGAGCTGGTATTCTTAAGTGGCATCATACCAGTGGTATGGGGATTAGCAGAGAAGGGGTTTGGGGAAGAATCACTTGTGGCAGGCATTGTGGTACCAGGGAGGCAAATGGTGAGGCTCTCTTGTCCATCTTGCCTCTTCCCCGAAGCAGCTATAGGAAGAGATTGTCTTTTTCCCTTCCCACTTGGTATGTGTGTCTGTAGAGCACAGATAAAGGACTTAGGCCTGCAAGACAGTTAGTGAAGAGCATAGGGTAGTTGTGTTGCAACTGTCTGGCTCACTTTAAGGGGCAAAGCACTAGACATTCTTGAGCTAAGTTTGCATTAACTTACTCCCTCCATTCCTCTTTTAGTTATCAAATTCCTGGAAGTCTACGAGCGCAGCTTCTGCAGGACTATTGAGACCCTGGTGGACATTTTCCAGGAGTACCCTGATGAGGTGGAGTACATATTCAAGCCATCCTGTGTGCCTCTGATGAGATGTGCGGGTTGCTGCGGCGATGAGGGCCTAGAATGTGTCCCTGTGGATGTGTACAACGTCACGATGGAGGTGAGGGTCCAGTTTGCAATCTGCCATGCTTGGTTGGAAGGAAGCAAGTCAGCCATCATAGCCAACCCATTAGCCAGATCCCAGCTAATTCGGAAGGGCAACCTACCCCAGGGAATCCCTCTTCTGGGTCTGGTGCTCAGTGTTCCATCATGCAGAGTTAAAAGATGAGTTGCCTATGTCTATTTAAGGCGAAGAGGAGAGTCTGTGTTTTGGCTCTTGCCCAAAAAAAAGTAGGTAGGAGCATGCAAAGGAGCGTTTCTACAAAGGAGCACTTTGTACTTAGAGAATGCAAAGGAGAACTTCTGATGGCGTTATTTCCAAGTTCCTAAAGAAGATACTCCTTAGGCTCTTGCTCCACCTTAACTCTACATGCAGCTGCTGTTCTGAAGGCAGCTGAGTAGGGCAAAAGGGGAGAACCTGTCATTACTCTCTCACAGAGGGCATGTGAGGTCAGCCTGTACCAACAGAGGAGGGAATTTGGGTCGTTAGCTACCCTGGCACAGCAGGGGTGAAAGGGGCACTAAGAAACAAACTGCTTCTGTGTCAACTGGAAAAGCCTTTCTGCCTCTGAGCATCTTCCTCCTTTGTTTGGAGGCTGCTGAATTCGTTCCTTGGAAGAGACAAGAGGTGACCATCATAGCAAAGGCTGGGCATATGGACAAGATGCAGACTGCTTTGGAGAGCTTTGTTACTGCTCTTGTCTGTCAGCCTGGATCCCAGCTTGTGTCCAAAATCATGCTGGTGCCCATAACCCGTAACCCATAGCTCCCTCACCTACTTTGGTCCCTCAGCCTCTTGAACAGCCCCTGTAAGTATTGCCGACACTTTTTGATATTGATGAGAGACGTGCAGTGCTAAGTGATTAATCAACAGGTCCTGTTACTTGTTATTTGGGCTATGTTTGAGCTCTGTTGGAGAACCTGCCTGTGCCCTTTCATGGTTCCCCATACTGCTTTTCTGCTTGCAGGCTCCAGCCTGGCCCAGGGCATGCTAGCATGGTGTAGCTAGGAACAGTTTTCTTCCTACCATTCCTTGCTGAATTACAGTTCTTGGCTGGTATGCCTGCATGCCTGTAAAGGGTTGGAAGCACTTAAGCAAATCTCTAGAGCTAGTGGTCCAATCATGTTCTGGGTTAAGAGAATGTGCCAATATTCCATAGCTTCTAATATAACTTCCCTGGAGGTACCTGGGGCTGGGGTCTGGGTGATGTCCAGATTTGCAGGGCTTTTTTAAACACAGATCTCCAGATTTATTTTGTGTATCTAGTCACTGAGAAAGTGAGATGTCAGCTGGGAAGGAATGGTGGCTTAAGGAAAAGGAGTTGGATATGGAATTTTTGCTTTGGACCTTTGTGTGAGACTGAAGCATTGCTTCTGTGTGAGCAGGCTGGATGTTCACCTGCTGTCTGTCCAGCATCAGCCAGGGAGGGCTCAGTGAAAGCCTTGCTGTGGTGGTATGCCCTCTCCCATGCCTGTCTCCAAGGCAGTCCACCAGTGTTGGCACTGGGCATGCACGAGCAAACAGCGCTTTGGCACGAGTCTGGTGTTGCTGCTTGCTAGTGATCAAAGGCCTTCCCTGACTGGGAGAACGGGGCCTCAGAGCTGGCTCGAACTCTGCCCTGCTCTTCCCAGGAGCACCTGGGGTGCGAGTGCTTTGCTGTGCAGCAGCCTCATTTGAAGCTGTGAATATGAAGAGTGAACAGGCAGTGACCCTCTCTGTTTCTTTCATTCCAGATCATGAGAATTAAACCCCATCAGAGTCAGCACATATCACACATGAGCTTCTTACAGCACAGTAAATGTGACTGCAGGTGAGAATTTAGCAGCACTGGTTCCTCTTGCAGTAAACTTACTCTGAGCCTTTCCCTTTTTTCTGCCGTTGGTTTGGGACTCTTGTTCAGAGGCTTCTGCAGTCTCCTCAGTTGGTTTGCAATGGGATGGCTGAGCCTGGGAAAAGAAGTCCTTTGCTGCCAGGGCTCTTCCATCTCTAGCTATCACAGGTGGACAGTGCTAGCCTGCAACCTGGGATCTTTTGGCACTGGCTACCAGCAAGATGCAACAGGAGAGCAAAATCACTTTTGAGACAGACCACTTAACCTGTGCCGTGGGCATCTTGCAATGCTGCCTGTACATGTCCTTCCCTGGACTTGGTGGGAACTGGGGATAATACTGGAAGGGTATGTTGTAAGCTCTCTTCTAACGAGGCCTTTGTTCTGTCTTTCCCCACAGACCAAAGAAAGATGTCAAAAACAAACAAGAAAAGTAAGTCACAAGCCTTTCCTCCTTTCTCTTTTGGTGGTTGGTTCACATTTCCTCTCCCCACTGCCCCTTGCCCTTTTCTTTGGTTGGATATACTCACTTTAAGAAAGTGTTTTTGGAAATGGGATATGGTAGTGCATGGGGCAACACTCTGAATCCATTCCAGGTGGGCCCAGAAACCCAGATCTGATGGTCCTTCCTTCATACCCCAGACCTGGACCTTGCATGACCCATGGCCATGGCAATCATTCCTAAAGCTTTTTCCCGAGCACGGGAAGTCCTGTCGTGTCTGTCCTGCCGGAATGGATTCAAGGTGCAGCCCCCATTCTCCCCTTCCCTTTTCCTGGGGTGTTTCTGGTTACTGCAAATTGCTGCCTATCTGTATTATTAATTTTTTTCTTGCTGCTTGAGTGAGTACTTGCTGGCTTCTTTCACAGCAGCTTGGGTAGGAACTCTGCTGGCTACAGGGAGAGGTGGAAGTAGAGGCCTGGTGGAGGCAGGACTGATGCCATGCAGGATGTGACACTGGTTTTGGTTGGGTGGGGACACGGGAGGGTGTAAAGGGAGGTGGATGTCTTAGATGGGTGTTGATGAAGGCTTTCATGAGAGGTTTTTTGAGTCTGATGGATTTGCTTTGGTGGCCTGAAGGAGGTTAAGGCACAACCTCCCTTTACTTCCTCCCCAAAATAAAAAGGTTGTGGAAAGTAGACAAATAAGCTCTAACCCCGCAGTAGTCGCAGGGATGAGCATAAAATGTGAAACAACGTTGAAAAGAAAGAATGACCTCTCTGAGAGAGAGGATCAGCTGGACTGTGCATGACTGGAAAAGCAACTCTGCCATTTAGAGGTGCCAAGTCAGAGAGGAAGGAGTGAATATGTGGAGATGAGGCTGAATCTGAGGCAGAGTGAGCAAACAGGAGAGTGAGAGAGCTTCTTTCACCCCTCTCCTGGTGGTTGTATAGTTCTAGCTGCCTTCCAGCCTCTCCTCCTTCCCCTGGAAATCTGTTCCTGACTGCATCGGACTGCGTGCAGCCAACAGTCCTCTCTGCACAGGGCCATGTCAGGGACGGTTGGTCTGTGTGGCGCTGTAGTTCGAAGGTGTGCGAGAGTTTGGTCTGTGTGAGCTCTGGTGAGGATGGGGTGTGGGTGTAGCAGCCAGCTTGGGCTGTGTTGCATTCACTTTCCTCTTCTAACAGCACCTTGCCTGCTCTTTGCTGGTTCTGCACTCCCAGGGAAGGAAGGGAAGGGATGGGAGAGACTGGTGTGCTTTGATTTGTGCTGGATTGAAAGTCTTGTTATATTGGTACCCCTCTCCTCCCTTCAGGTTGATTTTCTTCCCCTCACCGTCTCCCTGTGACTCCTGCCTGACATGTAGGGCAGAACCGGGATTGGGCTGATGCTCTGACACTCGTTCCAGTGAGACGACTTGAACAGGGCCTAGGAGACACCTATGGTGCTTTCTCTTCTATCTCCCCAATTCCTTTTGACAGCTTTTTCCCGAGGTGGGCTGCACCAGGGAACGAGGGAGCCTTTGCTGAACTGCCTCAGAGCTGGGACTCATTTGCCTGACAAGCCCTGGTGCTTTGCCTAGGGCCTTCTCCTTGCCTGTCTCTCCCTTGTTCCTGTGCTAATCTGGCTTAAGGAGCAGTACAGGCTCTAGCCTCCCTCGCTCCCTGTGCTCTCAATGGCCTATAGGGATCCATGATTAGTGTTCAGGACTGCATGTCCTAGCCCCTGCTTGCCTCAGCTCCTGCCCAAGAGTCAGAGGCAACTGGTGAGTTTTTCAGAATGGAGTCAGTTCCTTGGCTCCATCTGCTTGTCTGTCTGGCAGATCCATGTGGAAGGTGACAGGAGGGAAACGAGGGAAGAACTGAAAGCTGCTTGCTGGTTATCTCCTGGGTAAAATAACTAGATCAGGCCTTCCTCTTCTCCCTCTTTACCCTTCAGTACTCAGGATGGAGGCTGCCAGAGGAGACATTACAGACATCCAGATAAGGTCTCCTGGAGTCCTCTGGGCCACAGGCAGGAGGTGAGGTGGATGAGCAAAGCCTTCAGGTTGGATAGCCCTCTCCCACACAACAGTGCTGTGTAGATCACATCTCTTCCCTTGTCTGTGGAGTGCTCCCATCTCAAGGCAGGATTGCCACCAGTCCTGCAGCAGAGCTATTGGAGCTCAGCTGTGCCCTCCTAGGCCCAGTGCTGGGCAGTGCATCAGGTCAGAGTGGTCTCCTCTTCGCTGAAGAGAGCCCTTTCACTGAGGTTGCCTCTTGTCAGTCATTGTGCGCCTGCGCTTGTCGCCTGGAATGGTTGTCTGCACTCACTGCAGTGGTGTGATGCTTTCACAAAGCTTTCTGTTCCTTCTCCCTCACCCCCTGTCCCTTTCCCACTGCTCCTCTGGAGGGGGCAGGTGCCCCTCTGAGGCTCCAGTAGATCCGCCTCTGCTCGCAGCAGCCTTGCTGGAGGTGGTCTCTGCTGAGTTCTCTGGTGTTGGCTTGGCTGTGGGCAGGCTGGTTGTGGAGCTGACAGGAGCGCCGGAGCCGGTGAATGTGTGTGCGAGGTGGAGATCTGTGCTTCGGCCCTGGGATTTACCCTCCAGTCCTGCCTCATGTGCTTTTCCCCTCCCAGCAAGGCACATGGCTGTATTTTTGTTCTCTTCTTCCTTGCGTTTTCTTCCATTTTCTCTCTATCTCTCCCTTTCTTTCCCCCTCTCTCTCTTTCTCTTTTTTTTTTTT
>VZRN01006264.1:1280932-1325272 GCA_013397935.1 Dasyornis broadbenti
TTTTTTTGTTTTTCTTCCAGAAAATCAAAGCGAGGAAAGGGGAAGGGTCAAAAGAGAAAGCGCAAGAAAGGCCGGTACAAACCACTCAGCTTGTACGTTTGTGTCCTCTGCTTGTAGACTCTCTTCCCTCCCTCTCCCCAAACCAATCTGCCTGCTTGCTGCTCACTCAAATCTCATCCTCCCCTCCCAGTCACTGGTGGGCTGCAGATCCTGCAGGGGCAGCACTGGTGGCGGCACTGCTCTGGCACTAAGGCTATCTCAGGGAAGGTGGCTTTAGCTTGCTTGGCTCTCTAATCATCAGTTGCGACAATTTCCCCAAGGCACAAGTGTGTGGTGGGTGGAAGAGTACCCTGCACCTCTTCACACCTTCTGATTGCAGCTCTGTCACCTGCTTTCCCCCACTTGTCTTGTGCCCTCACTGCTATGATGACTGGTGACAGGCAGGCTGGCATCTGCCATGCATGTGTGTGTGTGTGTGTGTGTGTGTGCACATGTGCGTGTGTGTCTGGTGGAGTCACAGGTGGAGAGGAGATGTGGGACGGCGGGAAGCCAGAGGAGGGGTGCTGTGGAGTCGGGGGTGGGGGGAGCCTCTCTGTCTGTTGTTTTTCTTTTCTCTCTTTCCGCTAGATTTGGTGGCTTGTCTTTCTCTGTCTCTTTCGCTCTGCCATTCTCATGGTGGTTCACAAAATTCTGCATTGTAAATTCACAGCCCCTCCATAGGAGACTCCTAGGTGGCAAGGTTGGGATGTGGCTTACAAGAAAGGAGGGTAGTGCTTGCTGAAGGGGTAAGCATGTGATTCTGGAGCCCAGCTGCTTTCCAGGGGAGGAGAGACCCTGTGTATTTAACTTGTTTAGCCGCTGACCTCTTTCTACTCGAATAGTCCACTTCAGAGAACTCCTTTCATTGATGTGTCAATAGCTGGCTGGGACCTCTCACCTTCCCATCCTTGCTTTCCCCTTCTTCCTCCCTCTGGCCTGAGTGGATGGATCCAATGCAGCATTTGTGAATACTATGCAGAAGGCCTGTTTTCTTTCTCTACGCTAATGCAAGGGGTTGCTGTCCTGGGGCTGTCAGGGTGCTGCTGGAAAATCCATCAGCCCTCAACACTCCAGTGGACACATGGGGGCTGCGGGAGGGGGCAAAGGGATTGCTTTGATGTTTAGGGTGTTGCATGTGTATTTTCTTTCTGCTGAAGCGCTGTAGCTTAGACATCTTTCCTTTTGCCTTTTTGCAGTCACTGTGAGCCTTGCTCAGAGAGGAGAAAGCACTTGTTTGTACAAGATCCCCAGACCTGTAAATGTTCCTGCAAATTCACAGACTCACGTTGCAAGTCGAGGCAGCTTGAGTTAAACGAGCGCACTTGCAGGTTTGTGTCCTGAAGGATGAAACACACAAAGAGAAAGAGAGAGAAAGTGAAAGAGGGGGGGAGCTTGCTTCCTGCTGACTTCTGGCACCAGTGCTATTTGCATTACTTCTTTTCTCTGTCCTACGTGGGCCAGAGGGCAGAGGGACTAACTGGGATGAGGACAGAGTTTCCCTGTGTCAGAGGGCAGCTGTGCGTTTCAGGTGTGCTCTCAGAACTTGGATGGGGATGGCTCCCAGAGACAGGGCATTTGTATCTCAGGTATTCTTTATTGTACAACAGGATAATGGAGTTCATGTTGCTGAGGTAGGCAGGGGGAGGGCTTGTATCCCTTTGTACATTTTCTGTATGCCACTCTGAGCATACTGTTGGACAAAGACAAATCCTTAACTGACTAGGATTTGACCACTCCTGTCTTTCAAGCCTTTTTTCTGTGGCTTGTAGATGCTCTGCTCTGTGCAGAATGAGGAAACCCACTAGGAGCCTCCTTCAAGGCTGAGCCTACATTCTCCTTTGCCTCTTTGTTCTTCTAAAAGCCAGGGAGAGCACCGTCCTCTTGCACTGTGCTCACAGTTCCCTGTCCATGTCCTGTCCAGAGTTGTGGTTTGAGGGGCTGCATTCAGGTCTGTGAATGGAATACAGCAGATTTAAGTCTGACCCTGGGTGAAGGCAGCGGTGTGTATTTCAGGTGTGAGGCGGGAGTCATAAAGGCACTGTGGGGTTAGTGTTAGTTCAAAGATCCATGCTGTGAATGTGTCATCTGAGTGCTGTCACACACCATCTGTAGCATAGACATGTAAAGAAACTGATTCCTGGTTCTCACCTGAGCACTTTGGTGAACTCGGGGCTATCTTGACTCGCACGAGCTATGTGTGTACCTCTGGTGTGGGATCATCCTACTTGTCAAGAGGGAGACATAGAACTGGTGTTGCTAATGAGCCTTTGGCTGTGACTCTGAACTCAGATCCCTTTCACAGAGATCTGGGAGATTGTTCCTGTTAAAAGAGTATTGCAGTGGCAGTGGCTCAAGGGGAGGAAATAAGGCAGAGATATCCAGGGTCCTCTGTGGCTACACCTTGAAAAGAGGAGACATCCACTGGCTAGGTGTCTAAGGCTGATACAAGTAGCAGGTGCTTCCTTTGGGTGAGAAAATGCTTTGTGTCCAAACCAGAGAGGCATTGGCACTGCCAGCATCATGGAAACTGCTCTATGTTCAGAGAATTTTTCTGGGGTGCTGTAATTTCAGTGGGAAAGTAATTGATGGAGGGGCCAGAATAGAGCAACTTCTGGAGTTAAACTTCTCCTAGCGAGCAAAACTCCTGAAGTCTGGACCAGACTTAATGTTGGCCTTTTTCCCCCTGCTCCTGTTCCCAAAGTCCAGAGTAACTGATAATTACCCCACAAAGTTTGAACGGTGAGAAATAGCAACAAATACAATGAAAAACCAAACAGTACCCCAAAGAAGTCATGATGGCAAAAGGAGTTTACTAGTTTCTCTTACTACGCCCTCTCCATGGTGAGATAATTGGCACTAAGGAAGGCTTCCAGAGCTGCTGTGTTGGCCAGAAAAACGGGAAGGAGACATAGGAGTGGTTAACTTACCAGTTTCCAGATAAAAAGCTGGTTAAATGGAAGTTCCTCGTGCTCTTTCTTGTAGAATTAGTATTGGGACCTACAGGGGAGGGTAAATTCTCCTTTCTTCTGCTGCTTCTTCAAGCCACTTCTGTTCTCTGGTGCTAACCCCCACTCACAGCAGCTAGTGGAATGAAAGGCACTTACTTTTCACCTTCTTGCCTGCATGAGGCCTTGTTTGCACTGCTTCCAACCCGAACAAGAGGCTAGGTGGAGAGCTGAGGGTGTGTGTCTTTTTGCATGCATTGCTTAGCCTTGTTTTTCTGTGTGTTTGTATGTATTTGTGTGTATGGTGTGCAAAGGTGTAAACAAGACACTTCTCTCATCTGTGAGGAAGCCACTGATTCTGCTCCTAAATTTACCCCTGTTTGAGTATCCCCCCTGCTCTGTCTAGGTGAGCCTGGGGGAGTAGAACTCATCAACTCATTCGCAGGGGTCGAGATTCTCAGCTGATTTGCCCCATCTGCACAGCACTTCACCCCACCAGTGATGTCATGCCATGTCTTAACACCATGTGGTCTTAAACGCATTAGCCACCACCCTTCCTTCCCTTCCCTGCCCTACTTGCACCCCATCACAAACATTAACCCCTGTTCTCTATTTTTCCTTCCTTCTCCCCTTTGACAGATGTGAAAAACCGAGACGGTGAGCAGCGGAAAAGAAGGGGGAACAGCCCTGTTTCTGGAGCCTGATTTCTCGCCTGGACAGAATAAAACAAAACAAAACACTAATCCAAATGAACCCTAAAAATGAAGGATCGGTAGAGCACAGCACTTTCAGTACGGACGATGGACTCCGGAAGGAACATTCCCCAAGGCACCCGCCGCACAGAATTCACCTTTGGGTTTTGAACTGTTTTATTTTATTTTTCTTTTTATGCTGCTAAATAACAGAGCCAGGAAGACTTATAGGGGTGTATTTGATGGGTTTTCCCATGCATACATATATATGTGTGTATACATGCATATACATATATATATATGTATATATATTTTAACCACATCTATATATACATATATGTATATCTTAACCACACACACACACACACACACACACATATATATATTATATATATATATATACTGATTATTTTTTTTAACATTGCTAATGTTATTGGTGTCTTCACTGGATAATACTCGACTGCTGTGGACACAAGCGGGCTACTTGGGGCATAAGAAACAAGCTAAGACTGGACTTGAGTAGAAGCGCTGGGTGTAAACTTCTTAACTCTAACTGACTTGTGCGGCCTCCGCTGTTTTTCTGTAGAGTGTGCTGTACCACAAACCACCTTCTCTTTGCCTGGGACAGGGAGGAGAGGTGATGGAGAGGATGGGCAGGGAGTTCCAAAGAGTGGCATCCTAGGGTGCGATGGGTCAAAGGCCAAGGAAATGGCCATCTCCGTGATCAAGGATTCCTCCTCCCCTCTCTTCCCCCAATCTTCGCCCTTACTCGTCTCATAACCTGCCTGCCTTGCTGGGACATGGGATGTCAGTGTACATTTTGCGTTGACTTTATTCGCTGTAGAACCTTTGCCAGAGAGATGCGCTGGCTTCTCTTAAGGATGGTGGGCAGCTGATGCGCACTAACTTTCCGTTCAAGGAAGTATCACAGGAATCTAGATTTCCCGCCCTTGGTGGCTGCAGAAGGACACAAGGTCTACAGTGTGCTGAAGCAAGAATGGGGACCGGTGCGTAGCCACACACTTGTTCAGCACTGTCTGCTTTCTTCATGCACAGAGCTGCCACTCAAGAGCATCCAAGATGCTTATGGAACATTTCTGGAAAGGGATATTAATCAAAAGTATATACACAGTAGTGGGGGTGTGTGTGTATGTATGTGAGTGTATGCATTTGTATGGATGTATGTATGTATGTATGTGTTTTTCTCTCTTTTTTTATATATATATATTTATTTTTATACATATATATATATAAAAAATAATATATATGTATGCCAAGATTGAAGGAGGGGTGGGGAAAGAAAGCAACTTCTGCTGCCTTCAGTTTGTGTGCCCAGTGTGAATGACCCTTAAGAACATCAAGATATTTTTTTTAATGACGTACTGTAACTACCAGGCCCCTTTTCCGTGTCTTGGGCTGGAGAATCAAATGTGAAGGCAGCTGGAGTCCCTTAGCTGTGTCGTGAGGTTCTTGGCTATGTGTGTATCTGCAGTGTAGGCTGCGGTGTATGTGAAACCCATCTTACACACGCGCGCACACACACACACCCCTGAAAGTGTGTTTGTACATCTATATGGATATATATAATCTAGTTCTGTGATTAAAATTATTATTAATAATAATCATCATCAAAAAGGTACTCAGTCTGTGTCAGAATGCTGCCAAACATCATCTGCAATTGAATTTTCAACGCCTGATAATGTACAACACGGAAAGCCGGAAAGCTTCCTAAAAGACAAGACAGTCTAAAAACAGACTCACAACAAGCGACTACTAACCACTAGGATCTCCCCATCCAACTGATGGCTTTCAGAAGGAGAGAAAACACACGAGTAGGTGCTTGCATCTGCAATGTAGAGTACTCATGCTGCATCGTGTGCAAGACAGAGGCTTCCGATCGGGGGAGGGAAGAGAAAGTGTTTTATATACTTATTTAATATCCCTTTTTAAATTAGAAATTAAACAGATAATTTAATTAAAGAGTAGGGATTTTTCAGTATTCTTTGTTAATATTTAATTTCAACTATTTATAAGCCGTACCTCTTTTTTTTTCCTTTTTTCCTTTTTTTCCTTTTTTTTTTTTGGTTTTTTTTTTTTTGTTTTTTTGGTTTTTTTTTTTTTTTTTTTGTACTGGTTGTGTATAAATTTAACCTCCCTGTTGTCCCATCCCATCTCTCCCCAATTGTTGGCAGAGTCAGTAGCATGTTATGGGCAGTTATTTAATTAATTTCTCTAACACCTACCCCTACACATTCCTATTGAGACAACGGTTAGATATACATCTACATACTATATATATATTTGGCTATGTGTTTGTATATATATATATGTTTATGTATATGTGTGATTCGGATTAAATAGACACTACGATTTTTTTATATATGTAAAAAGAAGAAACAGGAAAAATAGAAAATTCTACATCTTGAATCTCTCTCCTTTTTAATTTTAATATTTGTTATCATTTTATTTATTGGTGCTACTGTTTATCTGTAATAATTGCGGGGAAAAAAGATATTAACACTACATATTGTGTCTAGTGAATTTTTTCAAGATATTCCTTAGTACATATTTATTTTTAAACAAAGAAATTACAGATATATCTTAAAAAACAACGACGACGACGACAAACAAACTTTTTTTTGTATTAAAGAATTTAATTCTGACCTTGATTTCCTTTGCCTTCTCCTTCTGCCTTGCATCCTGGTTTTCTTCCGTGGTATAACAGTTTCTCCAGCATTGCCTCTGGAGGCTACAGGGCATCAGCAACCTACCAGTTGGACTCTTGGATTTGGGCGCAGAGCCTCCAAAAGCATCTAGGTACCTAAAGCCCATTGAAATGAATGGGAGGTAGGCGCCAGAAACCTTGTGTGGCGCTCAGCCCGAGTTCTCCGCTTGGTGAGAAGAGGGTGGTGTGATGGGCAGGACCGAGGGGGCAGAACTCCTGGGTTCCTTCTCAGCCTCATGTCAAGCAGTGTGATGATAGTGCCAACCCTGCCTCTGTCTTGCCAGGAGCCAAGTCCCATGAGCTGGGTGTTGCAGACGTGAGTAGGTGCAATCCTGGTGGAGCTTACAATCTGAGGTGAAAGTAATGCTGTCAGCGTGCCCTTTGTGGTACTGGACTTGGTGTTTGCAGTTGGACCTGTCAGTGATGGCTCAGCAAGACCTCGCCATCCTGGATAACATTGAACAAAAATCTGTCTAGCTCTGATCATGCTCATCACTTTATGAGGGATCTTGATACTGTTGCATCTTTTGCCATGTGCTTGGGGGTCTTTAGGAGGAAAAACTTTGGCAGTGCTGTCATTTCCTCATCATCCAATGGAGACAAATGTATCATGTGTCAGTCATCTGGCCATACTGGAAAGGAGCATGCAGGATGTTTTCCTGAATGTCTGGGAGGCAACTCACTCAGGGTAATACAGACCACTGAGTTCATGGCTGCATTGTAACGAATCTGGCTTCTATTTATGATGGACTCAGGTAGCTCAACAGGTGGACCTGCAGTCACTGCCTCTGCAGAAGGCAGAGTGGAGGAAAGAGGAGGATGAGTACCTGAGGACACTGGTTCATTGTGTTCAGTAACATCTTGTGGAGTGCAACAGTGAGGTGAGAAGGTGAGCCATCTGGATGTTTCTGCATGAGGAACCCAAGGAGTTGCTTCCCTTGAGTATACACCACTGGCCTGTGTGTGGATCTATGGGCTTTTTTGCCTGTGGTTGTGCAAGGTGATGAAGACAGCAAGCCTGTCCTCAGGAGACCTGCATCATCTGTGACCTGGGAAATGTTTACAAATTATCAAATTGGAAAAATTGGCACCAGCAGGTAAATGCTGCTCCCCTGGGCAGAGCTGGATGTGAAATCTCAGCAGGAGGGGACCCAGGTCTCCAGGATGGATGAGTCAGCATGTTCCTGTCAGTCACAACACATCAAACCCTCTCCCACCAATGGCAGGCTGGGCTGGCTGCTCCTGGTGCCTGGAGGAGAGGAGCATGATGCGCCCCTCTCTTGTCCTGCCTCTAAGGGATCAGGAGAAATAGTGTATCTGCAGAACCAGGCAACCTGGTAGCCACCTACTTCATGAGATAGTGGCTGGATGGCATATTTCAGATGGGACAACTTCTAGAATTTGTGTGGCTTCAGCAGAGCCGAGGTAGCTGCCTCAAACAACTGCAGCAAGACCCTGCCCAAGCCAGCTCATGACAGGGGTGCCTGGGGCCCTGGAAGCAGTCCAACTTTTCTTCATCCTCCAGGGTGGACATAATTGGGCTGTCTCCTCTGATGAGGACAGTGATCATAGCTCGGTGTTGGAAGTGGGCTCAGGCTGTTTGGAGAGGCTGTACGTGATTAAGAACGCTGCCTTTAGAGAGGCTGGGATGCAGGAGTGCAGTTGCCCCTCGTCCTGCCCAGGGTTCGCACCTGGCTTGCCTGTGCCCTGGCCCGAGGTGAGGTGAGGACACGTGGAGGGAGGCCAGGTTTTCAGGCTGGCACTCTGATCTCGTCATACAGCCTTTCACCCTGCGCACGAGAACTTTCCTGAAAGGCTTCTGGTCACGTCCACGTTTTGGTTGCTGGCTAATTAAAATACTATCTTCAGGCAGCCAGCTGATGCTTTCCTCGTGCCTGCTGCATTTATTCTGTGGGATTCAGAGAGCGGAGGCACCATGAAAGGCAGAAAAGGGTGCCCTGGGCAGACACAACAGAAAACCCCACTGACAATGGAATAAAGGGTGCTTTTCATTGGAAACCCTGTCTGTCTCTCCCTTTTGGCACCTGCTAGCAGGTTTAACCCCTTGTTGCTGATGTCTTGTGCTGCTCATTGGGTCTATAAGTCAGCCAGGCTCTGCTTGGGCTCCATCACCACCTACAGTGTCTGTGTTAGAAATGCCTATAAAGCTCCAGTCCTTCAGCCTGGTCCCTCAAAGGACTTTGGAAGCCCAAAAGAAATTAATTTCACAGGCCATGTCCTCCACTGTCTGCCCGTGGGATCTTTGGTAGTGAGAGATGGGTATTTTTATAGCAGTCTATGTGGTGAGTATGCAGGCAGTCCCTCTGTGCTTGGGATGCCTGAAATTCAAGGCTAATCCTGATCGTCCAGCACAAGGCCTGCAGTCCTGGTCTGTGCAAGCACCGTGCTTGCTCCCAGCTCCCCATTTGGGGCCAGGCCAGTGTGGGCCCAGTGGCACTGTGCCACCCCACAGGCAGCTGCTGGCTCCTGCTGCACCCCACAGCACCTGACACCCTGCACGATGGGGCAGCTGAGCTGCTGCCCATCCCAGAGGAACCAGGCACTCGTGCCTGGACCTCCAGCCAAGTACCCTGTATCACGTAAGAGGTGGCAAGTTGTGGATAAGAGCAGGGAGGTGATATCCCCGGCACAGCTGTGAAGGAGGGTGTGAAGGGAATGCAAAGAGTGCCTGACCACAGCTTTGGGGAAGGCTTGCCCTTTGGAGTGGGGAGCTGGAAGGACCCCAGGGGCTTTGCATCATGAAGGGGACAAGGATCAGCTTCCTCTTCAAATGACAGAGGTTTGCTGGCTGCCTGCATCAGGACAGTGTCTCCAGAGGTGCAGCTTGCTGTCTGTGTGAGGTGATTGCAGACTTCTACAGGGAAATGGGCTTGTTGGGCAAGTGCCACCCGTTTACCTGCCCAAGACTGGCTTCCCAAGGCAAAAAAAGCCTTTCCATAAGGATTTCTTTAAACTTGGTGCCTGAGCCGCCTCCACACATCCAGGTGGGTGATGCTGCCCATTCACAACTGAGAGACATGTCAGGAAATATCTGCAGTTCTGGGCTGTGTCTGTACGTTGTGATACGGGGCTAATCTTGCTGGATTGTGCTCTGTATTTTTACCTTGCTTTTTCAGATGCCCCAAACACTTCTTTGGGAATGAGAAACAAAAGTCCTATCCCTCCCTAGCCTGAGTGTGGCCAAGCATCCCGTTAGGCATCAGGGCTCCCCACTGCAGCCAGCCGCTGTAGGGTTCTCCGTGTGTTTAGCACCCAGGCACCTCTGCTGCCCACCCCACCGTGCTGCCCATCTCCTGGCCAAGCCTGGTGCGTGCAGCAGGGGGAAGGCGTGCTGCAAGCCTGCTGCCAGCACAGCAGGGCTTCACTTTGGCCTTACTCTGACACCACCTTTGCCAGCTATTCTGAGAGCTGTTGGTGCACTCTGTGCTTGGAGTGTGTTGTGTGGTGGGACTCAGGCTAGGAAGGGCGTCTGGCTCTGCTCAGCCCCCTGCCAGGACTGCTGATGAGTGTCAATTCCTGCTGAACGTTCCCCAGGGAGGCTCACATAATCACAAAACAATCTGGGATGAGGGTCAGGATGCCTTGCTCCCAACCTGTGTGGTAGCTTGGGGGTGAAAAGCTTTGGCCCCAGATGGCATTACCTCTGAATCTTGGTCAGATGGGTCTATGATGAAGGAATGGTGTGATTCATGCAAGCACTTAGGCCCTTGCAACCCTATTCAGTGGGAGCATTATCTAAGCAGAGATAAAAAGGGGGGAGACCCTACCCCTTAGCAGCAAGCCCTACTGACAGCTCAGGAGAGGCAGCACAAGATGAACAAAATGATCAACTTAGGCAAATAATTCAGCTCCATCACCTCTTCTGAGATTTTAAGTCCAGAAGCATGACCTGCCTGGGCCCTTCACCTTTGTTTGCCCTTAAGTCCTACCTGAGCAATGGTGTACACTTTTAACGGTGTCCAAGCTGCCATCTCACTGCCTAGCCTTCCTATCCTTCTCACCTACACAGAACCTGCTGGCACTGGATCCAGGCTGTGCCACAAACATATAGATACCAGGGAGTAGATGTTTGTGTCATTGGCCTCTTCTCCAGAAGAGAGGCTCCCACCAGCATTCCCTCCTGACCTTCCTTCTGTGTTCAGCTCTGACACCATGACTGCAGAAGCAAAAGCCCTGACAGGTATTTATGATGGACTCATTCCTTTCAAAGAAACCCCTCACCTGGCTGTTCAGAGGCCTGTGCAGATACTAACTTCTGGAAATGCAACTTCGTGTTGATCATCTCTGCTTGTTTTCTTCCCAGCTCAAATTTGCTCATTTCCCCTCCAAGTCCCCTTCCTTATACTGGGCAACTTGCTGGAAGGTTCAAGCCTTCTTTTTGGCACTGCAAGGATCTTACATCTGGGAGAAGCGGCCTGGAGGTTCCTGAGCAGATTGTGTTTGTTCTAAGGTGTTGTTGTTCCTGGGAATAAGAAGCTAACTCCTACATACTTTGATTTATCTCACTACTGGAAGTGTGGCAAACGGGGGTCAACGGCACAGGATATGATTGTTTCCAGTCTCTATAGGCATAATGAATTATGAGTCATAGGATCATCCTGAGTTATTCAGTGACTAATCCGAGACTGGTCTTGAGGCTGAAGGCCAATTTCGTGTTGCAGTATTGACTTCCCAGAGCTCTGTGTTGTGGATGTGCAGCATAGACCAAGTCAATATGCAGCACCTGGGAGAACTGGCTGAGCTGCCGGAGGAGGTGCTGATGAGTCAGAGAGTGGCACTGCCCTCTGCACCAGAACCCCACTGGGGTGGCTGGATGTGCAGTGCAAGTGGCTGTGACTTCTGTGAGTCACTTTGTGGGACTGAGTGTGATCCACACCCTTGCTGAATTGTTGGGACCAGTCACGGACTCAGTGACATTCCAAGAAGAACAACTTGTTAGGTTCTCTTGTTAACCATGTGCTGCTGTCCAGAACAGCCTAACCTGTTGCACTGCCTGGACTCTGTCCTTATCTTTACCCTCTGGTTTCTCTGACTTAATTTCATCCTCAAGTTTGCAAATGTGTCAATAGGTGTGTTCCCTTTCTCTCTGATGTAGACCCCTCAGATGCTTATAGAGTCTGATTAAGTCTCCTCTGCACTCATTTCTTGGCCAGTGACATAAAATGGATCTTCAAAGCCCATGGTGTCAGCTCATCAAACTCTGCTCTCAATCATTCCTCTTTCTTACATCCCAACAGCTTTCATATATAAAAATAATACTCCTTTCCCCTCAAAAGTTGTCTCCTGCTGGAGACAGGCAGCTGGCTCTCAACACAGCCCCTTATATCTCCTTCTAGATGCATCTCTCCATGGTTGCTCTTTCTCAGCCTCTTCTGGCAGCTCTGCTTTCCAGGGTGTCCCCTCCCACTGCAAAGCAGCTTTGCCCCAGATACATTAGCTTATCTTTTCCCAAGTTAAATCTCATTTTGTTTCCTGCTCATTTCTAATCTCTCTAAATCCTTTTGGAGGATTTCTCAGTTTACTCTGGAATTTGCAATCACTTCTGCTAGAGGTGCCAGCCCAAGGAGTTCACGGGAGAACCTTCTCCCGTGCTGCTGAGTCAGGAGGGTGCTGTGGCTGCCAGTGCTGGGGTGGTGGTGGTGGCGCCCACGGAGTGGATGCAGTGCTGTCCTGCACGTAGCTATGTTCAATCATCTGGTGAGCCCTGTTTCTGCCTCACCATCAGACAGGGATTACCGAGCACAGCTGGAGGAACCGTGGGAGTCAGCGAGTCCTGGTCTGTAGAACAGAGCAGAGGTGTGGGAAGAGAGGGAGCTGGGTTCTGTTCCCAGCTGGATCACCGATACTTTGCTTTCCCTCCCTTGCCTTGATTTCTTCATACATTAGACAAATCCCATCCTCCTTTTTGGGACCCTTGACAGACACCAAGTGCCATTTACTACTTCTTATTTTATTGCCAGTTAGTAGAAGGCTTCCCATCTTGCTGAAATTGTCTGGGTTCTCTGTATACCTTCCTCCAAAGCAGATAAGTCATTGGCCCCTCACCACCCAGTTCCAGTGGCAGTCGTGTCTCCCTGCTCCTCTCCTTCATTTCAGAGAGAACCTCCACAGGTATTTAGGTACCAGCAGCATCTCCTTCAATCTGCTCTTTAGGAAGGAGACAGGAGCAAACAGGGTAGGGGGGTGGAGGGGAGGGGGAACAACAAGACACCACTCAAGAGGGTCTTTGCTGGCTGCGAGAGGTAGGACATAGTGCAAGGGCAATGAGGATGGAAGGTAAGGGATGCCCTGTGAGGTGAGGTGGGAAGATGAGGAGGAGTAGGCTGGCTGTGTCTCAGGACTGGGGTGGGGCAAGTCTGAGATTATCATGTGCCCCATGTGATTATCCCTGCCCCATGTGCAGGGAACCCTCCCAGTTATGAAACCTCCTGCACTCCCGTGGATGCATTTCTCACCGGTGTGAGTTGCTTTGAGTGCTGGAAAACTCATGGTGAGGGTTTGCAGAAGGGCCTGAGCTTCCATCCTCTCCAGCACCTGATGAACCTTCCCTGGGCAGCCCCTTGGCCTCCCCCTGCCACAGAGAGCCCTGCTCCAGACAGGGCAGTTGGGAGATCCTGTGGCTATTGCCTATGCAGGTGAAAAGGCACCTACTAGAGCCTAGGATGGCCAACACTGAGAATCTTGTGCTACTTACAGCAGCACAAGACCAGTGTGCTGTGAAAGACTACCTGCTTTTAGCCAAACCAAAAAGATTTTGATCCTCCGTGCTCCTGAAAACATGAAATCCAACATGACCCAAGTACACTAAAAAGCTCGGAAGGCAAACGTGCCCAGATTGCGACAGTTCTCAAACTGCTGTGAGGTTCAGCTGGGTGGGTGGTTTGCCAGCAATTACTTTCCTTCCTAGCCTTAAATCCTGCCAGTGAGTCCCCTCAGGCATGCTTCAGACTGCTCTTCAGGCTCTTGCCATATCCCTTTACATCCAGGTTCCACCCTATTTTTAATCCACTCCCCATCTTCTGGTGTTGTCAATCTCAGGCCTTTCCCAAGCCTGGAAGGGCGCTGTATATGCGTCCTTGTGTTGCTGTGGATATTTTACAGTTTCTCACCCAGTTTTAAGTCACTTGAGCTCTGTTTGCCTCTTGGGCTGTAGATACACACAAACCCCAGACATCAAATCAGGGGTATCCACAGCAACTGCTAAATATTTTTTTCCAGAGGGGACCATCAAGAAACGTTGGTGAAGAAGTGAAGTTTTGGCTTTTCTGTGCCAGGGTATGTCACCTTCTGCCTATTGGGGGCCTTTTCAGTGGGTTGTTACACCGCTTCACACCAAAGTATCTTTACATCCCCTTCAGGCACCTCAGATATCCCAGCACCATGAGCCAAACCCATTAGCTCCTCATCCCCAGTGTCCTGGGATCACTCAGATCTGACCAGAGCGCTGGCACCCTGTGGCTTCCTCATTGGAGGCTCTGCTGCGAGCAGCGAGTTTTCACTTTTTCTTTAATCACATCACCAAGTTTTAATGCCCTGCAAGAACTTTGACCCTTATCCAGGGATTAGTTGTTATCCTTAAGAGCTTTCTGCAGCAAGCCTTATAAAAGAACTCCAGCTTTGGAGAATGTGGGCAAATCATGTCCACTGGGTTAATTTTCTTTATTAGCTGACTACCTCATTTTTCCATCTACAGCTCTCAGATATTGTCTCCTTGCTCCAGGAGAAGGGCTGTTCCCATCAGTTCACAGGAAGTTCACTGCTGGGATCCTTGCTAACACCAAGCCACCCTCATCAAGAAGGGGAAATCTTGGCTTTGGTGAAATTAAGGGAAAAATGTTATGTTCCCTCATCAGGCTGTTTCGCACCCCACCCCAGCACAATTAGGCAGCGATTGAGGGCTGCCAGACAGATCCTGTAAAGAGGCAAAATGTTTTAAATAGGGGCTGTAGAGGCAGCTGAGGTTAAGCAGAAGCAGCAAAATCCATTTGGCTGATTAGCAAGCTTCTTCATGAAAAGAAATGGGGGCATCCATGTGTCTCTCCTCATATCTCTACCATAGCCTATTTCAAGTATAATCCTGTTTATTGAGCAGGATTTTAGTAAGGCATAAAGGGGAATTTCTGTTCTGGTTATTGGCTGTTATTTTTCATGTGTGTGCAAGGTACTCAGATGCAGGAAAACCAGGAGCACAGTGTGTTTTGCTCTAAATAATTAGAGGCAGGATTCACAGGTATATTCTGGCTGCTTTCAGCCTTTCCCGTGACAGAAAGCAGCTGCACACCCAGCATTAGCCAATCTGCTAATAGGCTGTGTCACAAGACACAGCATCACCATGTCTCACAAAGCAACTGCATTGTCCTCCCTAAGCTTATTGTGTGAAATATCACGGGAACACCACCAAATCGTGTTCCACAGACCGTTCCAGACTAAACATCCACAGCCCAGCTCCCTGACCCAGATTGAGGGTCCTTGAGGGAGGAAAGAAGGCACCTTGCTTTTGCTGTGCTGAGAGCACAAGAGGTCTGTGTGCTCGTTCAGCATCTCCACACAGACCTGCCTGTGTGAATGGGCACCGATGCATCCAGAGTCTCCTCATTTTCTCGTTTAGATGATGTGTGTGAACATGCTAGTGACAAAAATCTTGTCTGTGGGTACCTCTGGGCTGGATCCTGGCTCTTTCAGTCCAGGCAGTCCAGAAGACACCAGAAAACAGTGAAGCCTTTGAGTCTGGGGTGCTGGCTAGCACTGGATGGCTGGTCTCTAACTCACTGAGGGTGAGAGGGTGTTAGTAAAGATGGAAGGCAGAGTAAGGATGGGGAACCTGCTTGGAGGCTACTACAGAGAATGAAGGGAATTTTGGCTAGGATCTTTTAGCCAAGAAAAAACCAAAGCTGCAGCATCTATGGAAGATTTTTTTTTCCCCCTAAACCCTTTGTTTTGTCTTGGTGTAAAAGAAACTCAGTAAAAGTTATGGTGGTGTGCATTACAGGTGATTCTGTACCTCGATACTGTGCCAGAGCTGGGAGTCCTGGGTTGTCTTCCCAGCTCTGTCCCTTGTTTCCTAATTAGTGTAGTGTCAAGCACTACCCTGGTCTGTGCCTCAGTTTCCTCGGCTATTAGAGGTGATAACAGTACAGTGATGATAACAGTACTGAGCTGCTCTGGGGCACGATCTGTAAGTAAATTAATGGTGAGGAGTTAAAGAAGAATTAATTGGTGGCCTCTGTCGAGTGCTCAGAGATTCTGTGATAGCAGGCAGTGAGTGGTGATCGGAAGTTTTGTGTGCTGTGCAATGCACGGCTTTCACTTGCATAGCAGCCTGTCCCTGGCCCTTTGCTCCTCTCTGCCTGTTTCCAAGAAAAGTCACACTTTGATTAGGACAAGTGCTCATCAGTCACATAATGTTATTTCCAGGTGTGCAGCAGGCTGTGTGGGCAGGGTGGAGCAGCTTCCCAGCTGCAACTGTCTTCCCTCGAAGCAATATGTAATGACATCATCCAGGGCTAGCATTCTCTAGGAGACCCCTGCATGTTGCACATGATGACAAAGGAAAAAATTAGGAGAAACAGAGCAGAGTGGGATGTTGCTTGTAGCACAGTCGTGCTGTAGTGTTTTAACCATAAACTGGTAAAAACTAGGAAGCACAGCTTTGCAGGAGAGAAACCTGGAGAGTGGGAAGCATCACTTAAAGTCTGCTGGGGGTGGGTAAGATCAAGAAGTGGAAAGAAATGTCTGCTGAAAAGTGGATTTGGCCTCCAACTCCAGAATATGAATTGTGAGTCTGGGGAATGACAACTGTTTGTTAGGTTTCAAGTTTTTTCAGCCTCTGAACCCCTGTCCCTCTTTCAGGGCTGTTTCAGAGAAGTTGTGTCTGTAGAACTCCACAGAAGACCCAGAAAAGTGTCCTTCATCAATTCTTCTGGATCACTAAGATGTAGTCATGAAATCTCCGGAGATCTCTAGAATGCAGGCAGTAGCTCACCCTTCATGGATGATTTCTCCTCTCTACACCTCAATTTCATTCCCTGTGAAACAAGGATATTAAAACCAACATCCTCCTTAACAGCAGCTTGGTGCCTAGAGCCTGGCAGGGACTAAGGCGCAGGAGCAAGGGGCAGGGACAGAGCATGGGGGCCACACGTAGGTCTGAGACAGGCCCCAGGAGACCAAGACACTTCACGGATAGGGAATGGCGCCTTGGGCTCAGCTGAACTCAGGCCTCGGGAAGAAGGTGGATGCTCAGGGCTGGCGGTTGCTCTGAGCCCATTAGAACAAACCGCGCTGGGTGTTACACCCGTCACTCCGGGGCGCTGGGGTCCCCTGTCCTCTGGTCCGTGGGGGCTATCCTGTGCCTCAGGCCAGGATGCTGCTCTTGTAACCCGTTCCCCTGCACACACAGCAGGTCCTTGGGGCAGCTGGGCACCCCATCCCCAAGGCTTCTGCCTCCAAAGATGGAGCCTCTCTCCCCTGAGAACAGAGCAATGTGGCAACGCTCTCAGACCTTGGCTTGTAACAGCAGTAACCTCCGAGCTGCTGACTGTTGCTCAGCAATAAACACCACTCGTGCTATTAATAAACACTATCTGTCAGCCTTGGTATTTTTAATGCCGGGACACTGTGCCCTGGCATGTGGAGCCGCTCGGAGACTGAAGGCCGGATTCAGAGACGAGCCTAAGCTGCTGCGAGGTGCTGCATCAGCCCTGCAGCACATGCCTCTTGCAAGGTGGAAGGTCTCTGTTCTCCTTGGTGTGTTAGACAGGATCCAAGTTCCTCTCCACAAGGGATTTTCCCCTCCTGTCCTTTGCAATCCCAGAGCACTGACAGTCAGAGACAGGCTCTACCCACTGTCATAGACTGGGATAAATCTAACAGGATCTCTGGACCTGTGTGAGTCAGTGAAAATACTTCAGCTTTTTCCCCGTGATGATGTGCCAGTGCATTCAGCTGAATCAGCAAGGGAATGCAGTCTACTCACACTGTGTCTTTGGACTCACAGTCCTGCTATAGGAGGTTTCATGCACCAGAGCTTGAGAAGTGCTCCCCTGTGCACAGAGGTTGTCAAGAAAGTCCCGATGGGATTGATGCCTCTCAATGATGCACATGGATACTGCCGCCACATGAGACTTCTCCACGGGTAGCCTGGAAGAAAAATAGGAAGGAAAAGGAAAATGAAGCCTTTATGGGGGTGATCATGTTGTACTGGAGCTCCCGGCTACTTCCAGCTGGCTGCAGTGTGAGCCATCGCTGCATCAAGCTGGTGTGTTCTCTGCTGGGCTTAGTCTACCCAGGCTGGGCTGAAGGGCATAGGTGTGAAGCTGCGGGGATATCTGCGTGGCCGACGGTCCGATGCAGCAGGAAAGAGCTGTTTTCACCTTCAGTCTCAGTGTTTGGCCCTGGGAGCGGAGCCGGAGCGGTGGGTGTGTGGCTCCTCCTGAGCTCAGGGGCAGGGAGTGGGGCTGTGGGCGCTGGCGAGCCAGGGAGAGTGCGAGTGATGTCAGAGGGGAGCAGCGCGGCCCCGGCGCTGCTGCTGCTGCTGCTGCTGCTGAGGTACACGGCGGGCTCTGGGACTGCACCCCAGGGCTGCTTCACCCTTTGCCACCGCAAGAGCAGCTGCGGAGGGTTTTGGAGGAGCGGTGGGAGAGGAACGGCCAAGCAAACAGTGAGCTGGCCGAGCAAACAGCCGCCAAAGTGAAACAATCGGGTCCCGTTCTGCTAAAGCTCAGCAAATACTGCGTAAGACCTGCTGCTGCTGGCAGTGGTGCTTACCCTAGTCATCAGGTAGAGCACTATCAGAGGGCAGATACAGAACAACCCGGGGAGGCAGGGAGTTGTGCAAGAGAAAGCTCTGGCCAGCATGACTCAACACTCATTAGCAGCGGCACACCTACGAGAAGCCCATTAAAACTGAAAGGAAGAAGCTCAAGTACCTTATTTCTTCCCTTTGTTGTAAATAATCTCTTTTATCCCGCGCACATCTCAGTGTCTGCAGAGAAGGCAGCAGATAGAGAGGCGCTGTGTATTGTAATCCCCTCCCAGCTCTGCCTGTGCTCCTCTCTCCTGCCCCACGGCCCCTGTCAGCCCAACTCCAGGCCTTACAGAGCTCCCTCCCCCCACACTGATGGGCTTGTCAGTGCTGTGATCCAAAGCCCACCTCTCACCCACTGCCTTCCACTCTGCTTTCTGCAGAGCCATCCACTCTGATCGGTGGAGGCAACCTCTTACAAAGGCCGAAGAAGCCAAAGGACTGCACTGCCCTTGTGCTGTGAACCGACCTGCGCTGGGCCGAGGGTGCCCATGGCAGAATTGCAGAATTCCAGGCACCTGTGCCTGGCAGATGCCCTCAGCTTTTAGGTTCAAGCTGGGCTCTCTGAACCAACCACCTGCCGCTTCGCCTTTGCCTGCTGGCTGGTTTCTTGGACGTGCAGTTGAAGAAAGAATCAAACTAGGGAGGGAGGATACTTCTATATGTCTAGGTATAAATACCCTGACCTAGGGGATGTGTGCAGAGTGGAGTCATGAGCAGAAAATATGTCTGCAGCACACCTGACAGTGGTGTCCCTTGCTGGTACATCACTGGGAAAATGGCTTCGTTTTTCTGCTCCCATTAACGGCAACAAAACACAGGTTTACACTGAAGTGCTTATTAGCACACAGCTCTAGGACTAGCCGTGGAGGAAAACTCCCTTAAGTCACTTCTCCATTAGTGTTTTACAGGGAGATAGCTAAATCCAGTCATCCCTTGGGTATGTCTGCATTGCATTCTAGAGGTGGGATTGCATTTTGGTAAACACACCCTGATGAGCTTGGGTTTTAATATGAGTTTTAACCTAGTTTTCTGCCTCACAGCAGTGAGGGTACCAGTAGTCGTGTGCCACTGAGATTTCTGGACTGCACACCCCTCTTAGACCAAGCTTGGCAATCTGCTGCTGCTGCTGCTGCTGCTGCTGCTGCTGCTGCTGCTGCTGCTTCCTGTACTCTCCCATTAGTCCCCATTCAGTTTAAAGATGAAGGAATGCCTTCCCAAGCCATTCCCATGAATTTGGGCTGATCTTTTGGCATTTTATTTCAAACTGTCAAACTCTCGTTGCATCCTCTACACCAAAGCCACCCCAAGTGTTCCCCTTCTCCCCTGCTGCTCCTAATATGTCCGAGCTTTTGGGCTTGCTGGTGTGGACTAAGGTGAGCAGCCCTCTTGCAATTTCGTAGAGACATGACTGCAAAGGCAGAGGCTCTGGGAGGCGTGCTGTATGCTGTGGTGGGATGGGCAGTGCCAGCCCTCTGAGCCGAGAGTGGCTTTGCTGTTCTAGGCTGTTATCTGCTGCAAAGGGAAAAGGTCATCCTGCTCCATCCTTCCTCCCTTGCACCCCTTTCCCATCCTCGCAGTGCCCACAGCAAGTCTTTTGGAGGGGTCCTAGGCCCACTGTCCTTTTTCTGATTCAGATCAAGCTTCTTTCTGCTTTTCTCTTCCCGCTATTGACACACAGAAGAGTGATACCCCCAGAGGGGAGGGTCCGGATGTGCTCCAAATGATGTCAGCTTTGATTTATTGTTGTTTAATATCATGTTGCTCACTGTTGCCATTTCATGAAGTTAGCTCAGTTTGGGAAAGACTGCTATTCTTTGGACAGGACTGATGGTCTGAAAATTAAATTTTTCCCTTGCCCAACTAAATATCCAAGGCAGGCTGTTCTGTCATCAGAGCTTTGCTTAGACAAGATCTTTCCTTGGCAGAAGTGGTGGGGGAGAAAGTGGGGATAAGGCAGAGAGCAAGAGGGGGATGTGTGCGCTCTACCACAGCTGAGGTTTCTCAGTTTGTCTCCTTGTCTCCCCTCCACAGAACCTCCCTCCACTCTTGCCAGTTTCCCAGTGGTTTAATTCAGAGCTGTGTCTGGGATGGGGTCAGTGCCAGACACTGCAGGGAAAAGGGGCAGGAAATGAAGCGGCAGGTAATTACAAAACAACCTGCTCAGATATGTTGTTTTGTCTTAATCCCTGTCAGTCAGGGCTGGCTTGTACTCTGGAAGAAGAAGGCTTAGATCTCTTACATTTTTATTCTGTCTCATATAGCTATGGATGTTCTTTTTTATCCATTGAAACGTCTGATCCTTTCGTGCTTCCTGCAAAGCTCTTGGCCTCCCTGATGACAATGATTTCCATCTGTGCTCTCGTTCAGATCATTTCCAGGCTCTTTTTGGTGAGCATGTGGGTTCACAGGGATCTGAGCTCCCATTCTGTGAATGAGCTTTGCTGGGAAGACTGTTTGAGCTCTTGCTGCCTCACAAACTCCACAAAGCTCAGCTCTGTGTCCTGCAATCGGCCTGGTCAGTGTAGATGGATCCCCATCAGGGTAGCTGGGTTCTGTTGTGCTTCTTGCCAGAGTGATGAGCCAAACTGCTGAACTGTTTGGAGCAGGGAGAAGAAGACTTCAGGCAGAAGGAGAGGAAGGCTTCCAGAACCACATGCTCAAGCCAGCCCCAGTTTCCCAAGCCTAGTTCCTTTCCTAGTTCTGACCTTAGCCAGAACACCACCTGACACACACTTTACTCCTCCAATGTCCACCAGGCAGACAAAGAACACTGCATTCGTTGCCACTACCATTTTTAATATGCAGATCTCAAACACATAGACCTATATCATCTGAAAATGTTTGCTTATTTTGTTTGGCCTGAATCCTAGAGGACATAACTGTGGGTTTCCGAATATTTAAGGCCAATGTGTTATTTATAAGCCATGTCGGAAATATCCTGAGCATGTGGATTTTAGTGAGGAGAGTCTGGGTTTGGTATGTCCACACACCTCAGGTTTGCCATTCTGCAATGCTGTCTGTGGTGATTACATTTGAGGTTAGCAATGTCTGTAGTGGTGCTAGACGCATGACATTCTCTTCTCAATATCTTCAATCTACTGGCAAACAGCAATGAAATGATAAGGCAGGTAGTGAAGGACCGAGTGAGACCTTGCTTTTGAATCCCTTGCAGTGCCCCTGTTTAAGCTCCCAGCAGCCATCACACTCCTCCTCTTTACTCTCCTTTGGCCCTCAACAGAGCCCTCACCATTTTCATCTGAGGTGGTGACCACCATCCTTGGCATAACACCCTAGCCTGGAACCACATCTCCAGGGAGGAGCAGGAGGCAGAGAACTGAGCCTGCACTTCTCTGTACTCCTCTCTCCACCCAACCCTTACGGTGTTTAAACAGGGCTCATCTCCATGCTGGCTGCCACAGCATCCATCTTCTGCAGCCTTTCCTCCAGGATACACGATCCCTGGAGCGCAACTGCCTGACAATTAGCCAAGAGCCAGAGCAGCTCCTGTGGCCCACGTTTTCCTTCTGCAGGAGCAATTAGGCTGCTTGAGACTGTCTTGAGTAGGCTGATATTATCTCCACCATGACGCAGGCGAGCAGCCCTAAGCCCTTGTAATAACTCTGTCAGGGTCACAGAATCACAGAATCACAGAATATGCTGAGTTGGAAGGGACCCACAAGGACTATCAAGTCCAGCGCCTGGCCCTGCTCAGGAGTATAAAATTCCTCCCCACTGCCTGTGTTCCTCTACCTGTGAGACAGGCTGAGCTTCAGAACTCATTCAGCTATCTCCAGCCAGCAGGCAAAAATTTTCCTTTAGTAGCATCAAAGATCAAGAAAGCCTTCTGCTCTGTGGTTGAGTCAAGCCTGCAAGGCTTTTTGGAGATTCATCCTGCACTTCCTGCAAAAGCCACACTTATCCTGGCATGTTGAGAGCAGGGAGCCACTCTGGCTGGTTCCATAGGGGAGACCCTTAGCCTTCCAACCAAACCGCAGAAGGTCTGACGTTTTGCTGCCTGCTGATTGAGACAAGATAAAAGTTTGTATCAGGGATGCCTCGTCCTGCTGACACTGTCATTTCCAGAGGGTCTGCTCTGCTCGGGTGTTAATTGTGTCTAGGAGCACTTCCAGCCACTCTGGGTCACTGCCCAAGGAGAGATGATCTCTACCCTGGAAAGCTTTTACCTAATTAGACAAGACAGATAGGGAGGGAGACAGAAAGAAGGAAGTGGCAAAAGCCTTGCCCAGGGCCACGTGTCTGGTGAGTCGTGGCAGCAGGACGTGCAGCCGGGTCTCGTGATGTTTGCACTATGGATACACATTACCTCCACCACAGGGATCAGGCACAGCACGGCTACCAGAGCCTTCCCAGGGTCCACCTTCCAGCCCATCCTTCCCCTGCATCCATGGCCTGCATGAGGGCACTTCCTTCTCCTGGCACAAGCGCCAGCTTGGCAGGGAAAGCCTGGCCTGGCTGGCAGCGTGGGTGGAAGGACAAAGAGGTAAGCCCTGGCCAGCCAGCAGCCCTCAAGAGCAGATGAAGGGTTTGGAGCATTGTCTGCAGTGGGTGGTGACATCTGGGCAGATAAAGGGTATGTGGCCCTGGAGCCTGGGGCTCGAATGTGGTGTGTCCGATGCTGGTGATGAACACACAGCCACAGGAGTGATGTGGTGAGCCATGCCCGTGTTCTGGTGGTGGGTCCCCTTCCCAGAGTGATCACAGCACTGATCACTGAGCCCGGGGTCACCTCTCTGAGGCTGTGGTGTCTGATGCTGCATTGGTCACCAGGATCAGGCTCCACACATGGCACTGGTTTCATTGTACTCTGTCCCCAGCTAATGTGGAATTTGTCATGCATCAAAGAGGCCCTACTGGCACCAAAACTGTTCCTTTCATATCTGCCTTGCTTTGAATGGCTCCAAAGTAAAATTAACTAGACTACCTGTGCTTCTCTGTACGCTGTGGGACATATTCTCATAGGTCAGAGAGACTCTCAGCCCTGTTCTGATCTCACACTGGCCAAGGCTGTACCACATATCCCAGTTTTGCTGCAGAGTTGGGATATTTGAGTGACAGGACATGGAAAGAGACCATTCCGGCTAGGGCCCTTCTTGCTGACATGCTTTATTCTTCTACCCATGATTATTTGGGGTACATCAAAATCTTTAGTTTAACGTCCTGGAGGAACAGTTTATATCAAATGGTGATTGTAAGTTCTTTAAACAGCAAGCCAAGGTCTTGCTAAGGAGGGGAAGGGCAGGGGTGAAGGAAAATGACCCTGAACTGGGAGACGCTGAGTGGAAGAAGGATGCTTATTTCAACTGTTTCAGCAGAGTTTCTTCTAGATACCAACAATCACTTGGGAGCTGCTTGCTGCTCCCCAGAGCCCAGAGAATGGGAGAGCAGGTCAGTTAGGAACAACGTGTTTCCAGTAGGCTAGGAGGACTATGTCTCCTGAGCTTCAGATTCAGCCTGATTTGCAAGCCATTTCAGTGCATACATGCTCACACATTATTGCCCACAGGACTCCTAGTGTGACTCGTTTTGCCCTGTTTGGCTGTTTCTGATGTTTGGGATCACCTGGCATTTGGCTCACAGGATTTGTTCATTGAGCAAAGTCAGCTGGGGCAAGAAACAAGCGATTTCACCTTTCTCCCTGATTAGATGAACCAGTCCAATGCAATTAAGCGGCTTAGCTTAAGGCAACAAAAGCCATTACTGCTGGTCTCCTCTGCTCTGCTCGAACTCTGTCATCCACACTAAAAATGTCAGAGAAAAAAAAATTTTCCTTCCCTGCCTGGCGTCTTGCTGGCGCTGACGGAGTGGCAGGTGCATATCTGAGATACCTCTATGTGCATCTATCTGATCTCCTTCTCTCCTCACTCTCACTGCTTCTGGCTGTCTCATTTGAACTGGGGTAGGAGTCAATCTCATAAGAGAGCAAGAACATCTGGCCAGGAGTGACTCTCAGGCCTCTTTGTGGAAAATCTCCTTGTTTTGGCAACCTTCCTGGCTGTCAGGGAAGGAGGCAATCTTGACTGCTGAAGGCACCACGCAAAACTCTCCACCTGCCCCTTAGGAAACAGCAAAGGTTGATTAGAAGTCCTGCTCTGAGTTCTTTGTGCTTCTTCATCCTTCTTCTCCACTAGGCCTGCACCAGAGCAGAGGGCATTCCTGGGGAAGGCATGTAAAGCACTCCCCTTTTGGGATAATACTGTGACTTTTTGTTTGAGCCTGATCTTGACACGTACTGCAGGATTGGGAGAGGGTTTGCAGACTGGCATAAATATTGCAAGGACTGTTCTCTTCTGCTTATGAACATCCATGTTGCAGTCTCACTCGCCCTTATTTAGGCAAAAAAAATGTGTAACTTCGAAGAAAAAGAGAGACACACACAAGCATTCAGGTATGTACATCCATACACACCTGTGCAATGCACAGGACCGAACCCTACACCCACCCCCAAACACAACTGGAGCTTGAGGGCAGGGTGTATTCACTCCTGTCAAAAACCACAGACTGCCTCTTCCTCCACAGCTGGTCCCAGTTGATCTCTATTTACCCAGATGTCACTAAGCATGGCTCTGCTACTCAGACAGGTTTCCAAGTAATAACTCATTGAGGGTTTTTACATTCAGGTGCTGTTATCACCCATTCATGTATTAATAAAGACAACTAATGGCCTGTTTTTAGAAAGCAATGTCTTTCCAGTGAAAATGCCTCTAATGCATCTTGCTACTTAGTCCTCAATGTCCATTTGGCATGGCAAGAGTTATGTTCCAGTAGTTGCTTCCAGCTAAACAGCCTAAGATGTCCCAAGGTCTCTGAAAGGGATGCGGGCACTTCCATAGCATTTCAAACACCAGTTTTGCTACTGGCTGTGAAGTGTCCCTGCAGGAGATGTTGGCATATATCAGAGCAGCTGCAATGGGATGCTTAGAAGAACAGAAGAGCAGAGCTTGAGAGCCAGGGCAGGGCAGGGTCTGAACCAGGAAAGGATAGGGAGATCTGTGGAGGTAAATACATACCAACACAGATTCTTGTGGACATAACTGAACTGGAGTTATAGAGACACCGCTCTCTTTCTGCTAACATATACAAGACTCACACTGCACCCTGGGAGAAGGCCAGAACGGACTGGTTTGGCTTCAAGGCGAGCCTCTGTAGAGGATCGGGTAGGAATATGAGCTCTTATTCTCGTGAAAGACCTCATTACAACTGAGATCTCATCCCCTTTGTTGAAGAGATTGCATTGAGTTTTACAGCAAAGCTGCAGCAATGAGCAATAGAATTTGTTGCCAATGAGTAGAGCTCCTCTGGGCTGCCAGGAGAGCTGTCTGGTGGGCTGAGTAACTGTCTGCAGGAGCAAAGCAGCATCTCAAGCCTTCCCACCTTCTGTCTCACATATGAGGACGCTTCCAAGCTGCCTTCTCTGCCTGTGGTACCTGGTGAGCAAAATAAAACACTTGCACTATCTGCATGCTTCTGCCTGTGAGAGAGGAATGAGGAAAGAAGGAGTCCCATAGGGCAGATGTCAGACTGCCTCAGGTGCTACCAGGTTTTCAGATACCACCATGATACATTTGTGTAAGGAAGGGAGAAACTCCAAGTTTGTGTTACTGTGGGCTGGGGGCCATCACTGCTGGCGTGGAGTCTGATATTTGGGTAAGAGTCATCAAAGCGTCAGAAGTGGGAGAAATGTCTGGTCCTATAAAAATGACATGTGGGTGGGGTAGAAAAAGGAGGGCCTCTTTTTGTGAAGTGGTATCAGGGGAGGGCTTAGTTCTTCGCTTTAGCAGGTAGCACATTATCCTGGGTCAGGCAATGATGGATTCATTTCTGAGGCTGCTTGTCCCTGTGCTCCTGCAGACACAAATATTCTCCCCAATGCTTTTACAACACAGAGAGGAAAGTGACTTCATGGCATTCCTTTTCTGACTGTTTCTTTGACATGTGCTTTCTAAACATAGATCTAAAAATCAGAAAGCACCAGGAGAATTACGGGTTTCTACACCCTATTGTGCTTTATAATAATTATAATTATTGTAAATACGGCCCAGACACTGTAATTTTCTGCTCTCCATTGGGTCTTTCTTTTTCATTTTGTTCTTCTTTTTATGACTGTTTTCTAAGAAAGTTTTCATATGTCACCTTATAGATGGGAAATGGCAGAGTCAGCTCTTAAAATAAAAGGAGAGGAGTGGCTTGGGGAGAATGGAGAAAATGATGAGAAGGGATTGAGGAGAGAGAAATGTCATATAGTCTGTGGTGAGGGCACCAGTGGCGACAACCAGGAGACCTAGTGCTGTACCTAACCTATTGCCAACTTGCTGTGTGATTATAGGCTCCATCTCTGTACTTATTTTTGGTTGTGGAGGCCTTCTCTTATCTCTTAACTCATTGCTTGGCTAAGCAACTGTTTGATCATAAGTTTAGAGGTGCTGAGCACTTCTCACATGCAATGTCTGGTTTAAGTTATTGTAACAAGATATGGTAAAGATATTTAAGTAGGTGGAGTTTTTGCAGCATTGTTCAAGTACTGTCAGGAAAACCTGGTTTACACTGTGGATAGAGTTACACTGTGGTATAGGCTCTGGTCCTATGTCCTGTGAGTGCCCAGAGCAGAGATGTGGCTTAGATGTGCCTTCTTGCACAGGAAACTTGATCCTGTTCCTGTGGCCATTAAGGCGTGGGGTAGAAACATGGAGACTGAGAATCCAGTATACCCAGTATTTGTCCCACCAGGAAATCAGAATGTGGCCAGGCTACGGACTTAGATGGGTAAAGCAGAAAATGCTCCTACACCTCAGTGAACAGGCACAGGTAATGCCATCTGGAGTCAGGTGCGTAGTGAGGAAAGGAAAAGTGCAGCAAACAGCATTAGGAGAAACAAAATATCCAGACACCCTGGAGTCAGGTGAGAGAGTTTACACTGAATTCAGACTGAACTTTAAGAAAGAATTAGAAAGAAAATGGAAAAATGTACGATAAGATGGATAGGACCTGGGGAATATAGTTGGACAGTAGGAAAACAGCAAAAATATTTATGTGATACAGAGAATAGGAAGGAGAAAGGCAGGCAAAGGAGAAATAACCTGGAATAAGAAACAGTATTTTGTAATAAGGAGCTGAGCTGAAACATCATCACCAAAACCACAGCAAAGATTCAGATTGAACTGCAATGATTTATCCAACTTTTGCCCTAACAGGAGCAAAGTAGTTTTGAGTAGTCTCTCACTGAGAACTCAGACCTCTTCCCCTCTTCAAGAGTCTTCACTGGAGACTTCCAAAGGAAACAAAAGAGCAGAAAGATGCACTTTGTCAGAGGACCAGGGGAACTTTATTTTTATATAATTGTAAAGCAAATAAACGAGTCTTTCTGGGTGACTTTCTACCAAGTCTGTAAGGTTTAAAATATGGGCTGGGGGTGTGAGAGATGTAGGTGTTATTCTGCCAATGAAAAGTGAAGATTGTAGCCAGTGCAATCAGGATTTTGGCTTCTAGTTCAAGGCTGGAGAAGTGATTGACTGTAGCCTGAAAGTGGGTTAGTAGATTTAATTTCTTTTCCACTGTCCTGCAGTAACCTACTGAATCACTCTCTTAGTAAAGCAACACCAATCAATTCCCTCACAGAGGGTTTCCCTGATGCTGAATTTGGTGTTTGCAAATGCCCAGAAATCTGCTGCTGCAAGGAGGAACATTATCCCTTTGCTGTATGGGGCAAGAAGTTCTTACAAGAAGGTCTGTGTATTTGCCTCTGGCCATCCATAAATACAGTGCTACTGCAGGCAATGCAATAGGCTGAGCACAGCCCCATGCATCAAGAGGAACATTTGCTGTAGTATTTGGAAATAAGTCAAATCATCTGCTATCTGCATTTCTTACAAATACCACAGATTCCTTACATTTGTGCCTCCACCATTCCAAGCTGTTGCTTTGACTTGCTAATAGGTCTCTGCTGTAAAAAAACCCATGTGTGCTTTTTTTTTTTTTTTTAAATGGGGCTAACATTCAGATGTTACTTTGTGCCCAGAGAGACAGCAAGGATATGGAGTCTGATGGATTCCAGAAGGAAAGGTCTGCAGGGCTTCTGAAGGGAAAACTACCAGGCAGGTATTTATGAAAAGAAGGTGATCTGGTTGAATTCAAGAATGTATTACAAACTATGTGCTCCTCTGGTGTCAGTTGGCAATTTCATTGAATTAATTGGAGCAATGCTGATTTATAACTACTGAGGGTTTAGACAATTCTACATAAATAACTCTAATGAAGCCCCTTTCAAGGAACCAACAGTTAGTACCACAGGTAAATGTTGATGGCCTATAGGTCCTTGCCAAATGTCTTCCAAACTCTGCTCTTCCTTGTCACTGTAAAGAATATTTGGAGCTTCCCTGGTCCAGGTTCAGCCAAATCACTTTCCTTTGCTCTCAGCTTTACTGACACGACTCCTCCAGCCCGTGCTGAGTCACTGATCACAACCAAAAACCAGCAGTAATCATAAAGAGATGGGTATTCCCACAAGAGACAGTGTATGGAGCTAGAGTCATGTGCCAAATTCTAGTTTGACCCACGGTAAATACACAGCCATGGAGTGGGATCACTGAGACTTGCAGTCTCAACTTGGGACTGTCTGTCTTTTCAAGAGAAAGGTGTTACCCTGCTCAGCAGTCACCAAGGCTCGCGGAAGAAAGGACTGGAAGAAAAGTTATGGCTGGTACTGAGCAGGCGTTAAGAAAGCTGGATAAAACGTGCCTGAGGATTCCTGTGGGCATGCAGAAGTAAGGATCGAGCGCCTCAGACAGCAGCCAGTCTTTGTGGGCTCACATCACCTTCCCCGCAGACCTGTCTGTGGCGTAGCAGCAGCATGTGGCGGCTGTTACCCCAGAGTGGCTGGAGGATGGTGGGTGTGTTACCCACCACACAGGACTGCCACAGGGCTGTGTGGCACCTGCTGCACCAAAACCTGGGTTTTGGTGTTGCCAGACAATACATCTTGCAGAGAGCACTCAAAAAGCGTGAGGATCTCCAGAATACGCAGCTGGCAGTTTAATTTCAGCATGGGTAGGTACAAGGTAATGCAACATGAAAGATCAATTTAAGCTACTTATGTAACATGACAGGCCCTAAATTATTTATTTCTTACTCAGGAAAACATCAAGGTCCTTTTCAGGCTCTTTAAGCTGTAGCAATCACAGTAGCTAGCACTGAAAATGCTGTATTATGATATCTTCATATGAATCGAAATTATGTCTCCATTTGAAATAATGTGCTCAGATTTTGTCACTTTTCTGAAAGACATTTCAGAAATAGAAGATGTCTAAAGATAGTTGATACAAATTATTGGAAGACCTAAAAGAATTTCACAAAGAAAAGATTAGGACAATTAATTTAGTGAGAGAGATGTGACATGGGAATGAAAAGAACATTGGCAGGGAGAAGGCACAGAAGATCCTGGCATTTACTTTTTATTAAAATACCAGAATGAGAAGGAAAAAGATCATGACTTAAAATGCTGTACCTGAAATACTAATACAGGAACACACTGCATTACCCAGTATGTAACCTGTGGAATTCACTGTTTGAAAGTACGGCTGGGACCAAGAGTTTGGGAAGACATGACTCCCACATTTTCCATACAGAAGCAATAAAAATATCATCCACCCCTACACCAGCTGGGCTAAAAACCTACATGGGATATAAATCTTCATCTTGCATGACAATAATTGCTGCGAGCTAGACAAGGAAGCCTATTGCATAACTGTCCACTACGACGGTTTTACTACCTCCCATGAAGCGTGGTGCTGGCTGCTGGCGGAGATGTGCTGCTGGCGGGGATGCTGCTGCTTTCCCTTGCCATTCCTCCTGTTTCCAGACAGCCTTTCCTCTGGAGCAGGTCCTTTAGCTGTGCTGGGGACCTCTGCATCAGTGGGACAGACTACCTTCTCCGGTGCTCGCAGCAGTGAAGTGTGTGTTTGGCGTGTGTGGTGGTGTTCTGGCTGAAATGAGACATGCCTCTGGCTTTGGGAGATGGGAAAGCTGGGAGTCATTCGTCCAGCTCCCTGCAGAGGCAAGCTCCATGGGCAGGAGTCAGCTGCAGGGAAGATGCCCATCTGCTGCAGACATCAGCATTCCCTTGGGACAGAAATTTTTAGAGTGAATCATTGCTGCTGTGAGCGGCCACCGTCAAAAAGCATGAAACAGCTCCCTTGGGCAGACAGCACCCAGACTGTGAATTGGTCTGGAGAGAAGGGCTGAAAGTCTGGCTTTGGCCCAAAATTTGGTACAGAGCTAGTGCAGAGAACCAAAGATTCTGATGCTTGAAGTTGGTGCCTAACCTGGAGTAAGGGGGAATAAATTTGGGGGCAGTCATCTCTGGAACGGCTGATTCAAAATGTGAATGCAACAGGAAAGAGGAGCTGTCTCCTTGCCAAAGATTCTTTACTACCCTTCATCTGCAGCATGATGAGGTGCCAGTCAAGAACGGGACTCTGCTGCTCAAGGCAGTGTTCATACAGAGCAGCAGATACGAATCTAACAGATGTGGATATTTCAATGTCTAGAAGTGAAGAGGAGCCAGAGGAACACCAAGGTCGCGGGTTGTCCTAACACGCCAAAAATTTGGACCAAGGATGTAAGTTCTTCTCAGCCCTTGCCTGCCAATTTTCAGGGCAAGGCACTCAACTTCTCCATGTGATGAATAATTCTGAAAGGTATTTGCAAACCAAATTTTTTTTATTTTATTATTTTTTAAATTTATTTTCTTGCAAAAGGGATTCTCATAGTGTTTCTGCTTTGGGGATTTTGGGGTTTACATTTTGTATTTCATTTACATCCTGGAATTTCAAAACATCAGTTAAAAATCCTAATTTATATCCTTTTCATGTTTTACAGGGATTGCTGTCTGTTTTAGGACAAAGTTTTAGTGCATAATATGGCAAGAGATTTGAAGCCTTCCATTCTTCTATTTTTAAGCACAATTAAGGGCAGCTGTTATATAGTACTAATTTAAAAAATCTTATCTTTCTCTACAGATCAAAGTGACTTTTGTTTGTTTTGTAATGAAACAGTCTGACAAAAAGTCAAACACAAAAAGTGTCAAACTGCTTCATTACAAAACAAACAGGAGACACTTTGATCTGTGAAAAAAAGATAAGGTGTTTTAATTAGTACTAAATAACAGCTGTCCATCATGATTTAAGAAAGGAAATAAAACAGCAATATTTCAAGTCTTTCATATGGTGATGTGCATGCTGAGGAGCTCTCATTAAGTTAAAAAGCCTTACAATGAAACCTGGGATAAAATTTTGAATTTTTTAAATTTATGAATCTGTATTGTTCAACCCAGAACAAAGAAGATGCCCCTATTGACTTATTTTGCCAGGGAAATTTCCACTGATATTGGTATCTGGTTATTAAAAACAATGCATTTAACCAAAACATTTTTTAGGACAAAAAGCTGTGCTTGAAAACATTCCAGGCTGCTCTGTCTGCAGACAGTGGTTTCGGGTGTAGCTGGGCTGGGTGGGGAACGGAGGTAAATAACACCATGCAGAAGCAGCTTCCCCAGCACGCTGCCGGCACGACTGCAGACAGGTGCAATGCAGCACCCCAGGCACGCGTCACCTGGGCAAGTCACTCCGGCCCTACAGCTCGGCCCTTGGCAGCCTCTTCACTGCACCATGAAGCCACATGCACTCCTGGAGGTGGTGGGCGGAAGGCAGATGAGCCTTGCAGGTAGTGCTGGCTTTTAGGATGCAGCAACTAATCCTAATCTTCTCTTCAAGGAACAAGGCGTCCTCACCGTGCAGTCCTGCTGAGCTTTTTCGTGTTCCTGGTCCAGGACAAGTGTTTTGAGGCTGGCTGTGTCAAATATTGCCAAAAGCAATGTAACTCTGCTCTTAGAAAAGCAATGCTTATCTATCTGTAAGTATTTCCACTGACTCTCCCTGGCTCTGTGTGTTGTGCAAACCTGGTAAAGGGGGACTCCTGTCCCAGGGAGCTGCACTAGCAGAGGGAGCATAAACTGCAGGAGGACCCCATTGCTGCTAATGAGGTCAGTGTGATGGATGACCAGGCCGTGGGTGAGCATGTCAGAGGGTCAGTCAATGGTCTGAGCTATGGAGTTCATTTTGTTCTTCTCTTCCACTTTGCTTTTAACATGCAGTGAATTTCCTGCCCCATGGAAAGGGTCCTCAAAACAACATCCTGTGATCTCAGGGGCAAGCAAACATCAGTCTCAGTCCAATTCTTGAACGTCAACTCTGCCCCTTGTTCCCGGATCATTGAGAGCTGCTGGGCTGCTGTTTATCTCACCTTTGGTCCTGCTCTGTGTTTACAGTTAAGCTGTTCATTCAAGTGCCATATAAGTTTGTTAGGATTTGCTGAGGGAGCAAAGGTCTTCAAGCAGAAGATGAGAACAGAGGAAAAACAGCTTCTGGCTGCCACGCTTCTCCAGGGCTTGCTTTAGAGATGTTACTCAAGATGGGGTGGCAGCTAACAGGTACAAAAAAAAGAGCAGGAGAGGTAAGTCGGCAAAATTTGGAGGCCTCCGAGACTCCCCTTTGTGGTTATTTGTGGTTGACTTCTCAGTGCCTTTATGATGGTGATGATGCATTCATTGCTGATTTTCCTTCTAGTATTTTATCAGGAATGCTTTTTATGGTTGCACTAAATTCTGAAATACAGATGGGGTGACTGCTTCTGCTGCCTCACCCCAGCCCTTCACGTTTACAGTCTTCCATATTTGTGTTGTATCTATGGTAGATAATATAAATAAATAAAGTGTCATGGGGAGAAAGCATACTTTTTGCTTGCACCAAATCACACAATTAGGAAAAAAGACGAGCTTTCAGACATGTAAGGGCAGGTTTCCCCTCACTTGCTTATATTCTACAGTAATGTAAGACATCCAAATTCAGCATTTTAGTTCTTCAAGGAAGAAAACCTTGTCAGGCTGGGCCTTTTTGACAGGATCCTTGATATCCATGAGAGGAAGGCACAGGCCTCCAATACTTTAAGACACTCAGTCATTGCTGTGATTGAAATAAAATGAAATTATTTGAGATACAAGAAATTCAAGGCTGTGACTGAAAGGCAATAATCTGTTGCTTAAGAGGTAAACAGAAGTGAGAGCCACTGGAGAAGAGTGTTAATCAGGCAGGGACTAAGAAGACCCATCTGCATAAGGAAGGACAGTAAAAATACTGTGTGAAGGTGGAAAACAGGTGATTGTTTGTACAATTTCAAAGGCACCCTTGAAATAATATTTATGAAGGGTCAGGAGAGAAAAATCCATCTGTTTATCCAGGAAGCCATACTGAATAAAACTGGAAATGGCAACAATGCCAGGGGTCAAGACCAGCCGTGGGCGTTGTTTCAACCACCTCCTTCAGGCTGGCAGTACTGTTAGGGAAGGGTGGCCATGCAGGTGACTTGGAGTGTGACTCTCATGGTGAGAGCAAGCCTAAAGAAGCAAGCTCCTGTACAGGTCAAGAGCTAGTCCCCTTGGTAGGCAGTGTGATGTAAACCTGAAGGATTAGAGCTAAGAGGCTGCGGTGAGGAGGTGGCTGGAGGAACTGAAGGAATGAACATGCTGGAGGTGGAATTTTATGTTTTGCTGTATTTTCCAACTTGTGTGTCTGAGGAGTTTGCCAGACTGGCCCTAAGTGAAAGCTACACCTGTCCAGAAAGTCCACCTCCACACCTCATAACCCCAAGGAGTATCTACCCCAGTGACTGTCCTCTGCACATCTCTTCTGCTTGGGTCTGTCATTTTAGTGACTCAAGGATTCCTTATTTCCCATAGCCCATACAAATAAGTTCCCAAACCACAGTGCCTTTCTCCACTAACCACCCCTTCCCCAAGTTCATAAGGGAAGGTTGATCAGCCCTCCAGGCATTAATCAGCTTCCTTTGCAGCCTTCCCCAGGTGAGGGGACCCAGTATCCTTACACAGCCCACATGTTCTGTAGCCATGCCAGCCACAGAGAGGCATGTCCTGAGGCTGCCCTGGAGCCACCCCTTTGGTGGCAAGCTGCATGACATTTCCTAAAAGGCCCTTCTTTGCTTTTCCCCTCAAGACAGTCACAAAAATCAAATAATCCAACACACACAGAGGCACGTTGTGGTGGAGTAAGTGCTACTGGGGTTACAGGGAGCAAATGGGATTGCTCTCACAAGGGTCCCTTCTGCCAGTTTTCTTATCTGCTCACTGTGAGTACTCTTCCTTTTCCAAGCAGGCTTCGAGAGGTGAGCCAGGTCTGGTGACCCAGCCACCATCAGTGTATGTGAGGGGCCTGTGGCACCATGCTGTGTAATTCAGGCTGGTAGTATACACATGTGCAAGCCCTGCCCTCAAATCTCAAGAAACCCCTTTGGCTTCATGTTCTAGGAAACAGCACAGCACCAGGCATGCCCTATGCCTTATGCCTTTTCTCCAGGATGATAAGCTGACTGTCCCTGTCAAGCCATGCCTCTGGAGATGTCCTCACACTCCATGCTGCAGTGAAGGCCCGAGGAAACCACAGTCATCTCTGCTCTGCACTCAGCCTGGGCTCATGGCTTGTGACCTTGTACACATTTATCCCATAACTACAGAGGACCTTGGCCTGGTCCTGTGCTCAACATAGAGATCAGCATCCCGTGTTGCTGTTTTATACCTCTGGTTGGGAATCTGCTCATGTTCTGGTAGCTGGGTCTCCAAATGGCTGCATCAACCCTCGGTGGGAGAGGGGCACAAGTTTTCAGGGGTCATGACCTCCTCCAGGGTACACCAGGAAATTTGTGGACTGGACATCACAAACCCTTTTCTTTCTTAACAAAAGTCATCTCTAAACGAGATTATGGCCTTTCGGCCTGCGTGGAACTTCCCACCTACTGGTTCCACAACTTAATTGAGAATTAGTTTTCAGCCACTTCCTCTCAGCAGCCACTCTGAGAAGCTCTGGTCCATGAAAACAAAGCACTTGCCTTGGCCTCATGCTAGAGCTGAACATGCCAAGCAGATGGCCAGTCGGCCGTTTCTTCCCATCTCTGCAGTGGGGGATCGCAGGATGCTTTGATCATGTCCTCTGAGTGAGGACAGCTGGGCTGTAAATCAGGGTCCCTGCTGTTCTGAACTCTTTGGTCCACCCAGCCACCACAGAGAGAAGAGACATGTTTTTCCTTTCCATGCAGGGGTGAGCCAGGGTGAAACCTAGACCTGACAACTGGACCAGTAGACCTCTCTGTGCCATTCACTTCTTGCTTTTGCAGGAATTTTCCACCTTAAAACCCCATCTACCTTCACCTCTTCCATGCAAATAATATAGGCAAGAGGTCAACTTCTTTCTTGTGTAAAGAACAACCAATTACACTTAGATGATAAGCTGAAAAAGTGCCAAATTTCCTTTTATAGCTTCTTTATTGCTCCTTGTCTGTGTATATAGAATGAGGAGAGCTGTGATTTACATGGCAACTTTAAGGCTGATCTGTGAAGACTGGGAATAGACCGAGATAATTTTAAGGCAAATGGGTCATAAAAATATAAACAAACAATGGGTAGCTACTGAAGCATGCATGCTACCTTTTCCATCTTAAAAGGCACAAAGGTGATGCACGTGAGGGCAGGACAGCAAATTAGGAGGGAAATTTGAAGAAGGCTCAATACTTCTGATGTTACTCAACTTCTAGCCAAAGCTCCTCTTCTGCAATCACTTTTCCAATGAGCTCATGACCTCTGTTAAACATGCCATGACCCTGGAGGGGTTGTGTTCAGTAACTGGGCTCTGAAACAGACTTCTACTCCAGGCAAATACCGAGCCCCTTTTAAGATGGAATTCAATATATTCCTGAAATGTAGTGCCTGTGAGAACTGAGGACCAGGCTGGGTGAGCCAGGCAGTCCGTACAATCTCACATTCCTTGGCTGGAGACAAGTAGTGGATGTGTGCAATTCTTGTACAAATCAGATCTACGGTCTACTGGATTTTTCTCTACCCCTCTCCAGCTGTCACCCTGTGTCACCCTTGTCATTTGGAGTTTCCAGGTCTCTCTTTTCAGTTCCAGAGAGGTTTTGTCTGGCAGACAAAACATTAATTAGAGCCTCTGTTGATACTATCACTCATTTTGTGTCCTTGCAGATGCCAAGTAAGTGAAACAGCCTCCCGGTCTGTGCAGTCCCCAGAGGACTGCCGATCCCCTCTCCACATTCCACCTGGTGCAGGAAAACACCAGAGCATTAGAAAGACACCCATAAACTTTGTGTGCATTTGTGTGTCCTTGGTGTTATAAAAGCACCATGCTCTACAGCTGCTTTTCTGAGGTGGGCATGCTATGTATTCATATCCAGGCGCAGAGAAGCTCAGGATGCAGTCTAGGAAGACAGGGCTTTCTTGAGGGCTGTGGACGAACTTTCCATCTCCTGCACCATGCTTTCTGGCATCAACACTAACTCTTGATGGCAGCCTTCAAGCAAATGAGGCTGGCTTTTGGACTGGAGTAATTTCATTTACCACCATGTATTCGACAGCAGGCTAACAGGCTCCTTGCTTTGCTCGTGGTACTTCCACTGCAGCATATTCATCTGCCGACCCTGGTGAGCAGAGGCTAAAGCTGCCATGAAACCTACCTGTCTTCCTTTGGGCCTCCTCCCAAGTTCAGTGATAGACAAGGAAAGGACCAGGTCCAGTGAGCACCTGGCACTGAGGTTTGCTGGACCCTCTGGGTGTTGGAGGGCTGCACATATGTCTTAGGATTTCTTCTTCTTGGGACTTGCCCTGCTCAAACTTGGGTGAAGGGAACAATTCTTTGGGTTGTGCCTACTGCCAACACTGGCTTTTCTGGTCACTGCTGTCAGATGCAATCCCCACTCTGAAGCATGCTTTGAAGCAACGGAGCTTCTGCAACTGTTAGAAGCACTGAGGAGCACTTTATCCTGCGGTTCTTGCATGAAGGTGCTGGGGGCATGAATTTCAAAGCCTTTTGGTCCGTTGGAAAATCTCAGTCCTGAGATTTAGAGCGAAGATGGAATGAAAGGGTAACACACAGGACGTACAAGAAAGTCACCACTTCCTCCTGGGCAGTAGTTTCCCACAGACAAACAGGACATGTCTGCCATGCAGAAAAATGTAAACAGTAAGTTCTGCCCATATCCATTGGCCAGTGTTGTGTTTTGAAGAGGCAGGAAAACCTGTCACGCTGGTGTAGCTGCCTATGAGAGCAGGTGATTAGAGAACAATAGGCAGCCCTGCAAAATCACCAGGCCGATGCCAGAATCCTGCAGTTGCTGTGGACCATGTCTGAGTCGTGCAGGGTCCAGAGACTTCCCTTGTGGTGCAGAAAATGAGTAAGGCTTTCCTCTGAGTGTTCCATTTTTCCTGGTGCTAATTGTTGTTGTGACCTTCAGGTGCAGGCACATCAATTATAAAACCACACAAATTAATGCCTGACCCTTCTAACAACATACCAGCAGAGGGAACACACAGGAAACATCCTGAGCTATGAAAGAAACTCAAAATCACTCAACCACACAAAACTCAGGCAGAGTAGATGGACCTAACAGCATACACTGGAGATGGCAACTGCACTGCACCGTGCCCTGAGGCGAGCCTGTCCAAGGGCGTGTGCAGTCCTTAGGGCACCTACAGGCCTTGCACACTCCCTTTCTGCACATACTCAAGGTTACGTCGTCACTCGATCTCCAGGGGTTGCTAATGAGCCTTGGGCATGCTCTGTTATTAAAAAGGACATCCCAGCAGCTGCATGTGCTGCTTGGGCAGGAAGCAAAGAGGATACAGCTGAGAACCGGAATCCAGGATGCAAGTGCAACAGTGACAGACCTGCTGGTTTGTACCATTGGTGGCCTGCAGCCACACAGGTATGACAGAGGTCAACACAAAGGCCAGACTTTGCTTTCCTCTCCACTGACATGAAACAAACATCTATTCCAGAATTTTATGGGAATGACTGCTAGTCTTGTCTAAAGAAAAATTAGAATTTGTTTTGTTCTGAAAGATGTACATAATCAGGAATAAGCTGAGTTCAGGACTCATCTCTGGAGATTTTTATCCCACCCATAAAAACATCACTTTTGAGAACTTTCCCACAGGACATTGGGCAGCATGTTACTGTCTGCAGGCTACAGATGGGACCATTCTTCTTGGCTACGGATTTATGTACCAAACAAAACCCACATTGGTATGTAGTGAGAATATTCAAAAACTGTTCACGCCCCAAATCCTACCCTGGAGTTTGGTTTTCACAGAAAAGTATTTGGCACTAGCTTGTATGAGTCTTGTAGCTTTTAGGATCTCAGGGGGAAGCCATGCTGAGTCTCCTTCATGCAGCATGCAGACACAGGGCACAGAGATCCCTGTGCTCGACTGGACACTCTCTGCAAGCAGACGGTGATCTTCACTGCAGGGATGAAGGAGGCCTGGGTACACTTCTCAGGGGATGTGCACACTGCTGTTCTGGATGTTGCCATACATGTTAGGGAGCCAGCTGCTGCTCAGTAACGTGGGGCACCCACATCACCTCAGCCACTGACTCAGGCTTGCTGTAAGTGACAAGCGAGGAAGATGGCGTGTCTTTCCAATTGGCTGTGACTCCTTCTGGCAGCCCATATGACACAAGGATGCCTCACAGTGACAGGTATTTGCTCCACAGGTGTGGCTCTTTGACCACCTCCTCCTCCAAGGCAGCCAGATCATGGGGCTATGCAGATTTTCCAGGCAGAGTCCATAGGGCACGGGTGCACACACGCGGAGCTGCTTGCGTGTTCTGGATGGTGTCGTAGGCATGCTGGGCCATGTGCGAGGGCATGCTGCTCTGCTTGGCTGCTGGGGTTCCCAGCAGTGCTGGTGTTTGTGGAGTGCTGTGGGCGTTTTGTTATTCTCCAAATGCAATAGTTTGCCTAATGCTTGGGAATATTCTTGATGATGAAGTCACAGGGCCACATGTGATCTCAACAAACATACAATCACAAACATACGAACATACAATCCAGGGCCAGGCTGTGCAAGCATCCAGGGCAGAAGGCATTTTGTCTTGGGAGATCTGTCATCGCTTGACAAGTTAGATGTATTTGAGTTTCTGGTGAACTTATGTTCACATAAGAGAACAAAAAGACCTATCCAATCGTACACAGCACATAAGAACGTGGCCTCGCTGGCTTGGACCCAAGGGTTCACCTGAACATTCACTTAGGTCTGAGTGTGGGGACCCAGGAGGTCAGGCAGGTTCGGAGTGGAGAGGGATGAGGTGTTGGAAAAGATGAGACAGAGGCAGCAGGGGAGATGTGCCCTGGCTGCCAGGTTTGAGGACACCTGGAATACTCAGCCCAAGGGTGCCACGAGTTGGTGGCATATGGGTGAGAAGCCTGCACGTGGCCAGGTGTCTTCCTCACAGGCTGCAGCCCTCCGTAAGCATGCATCAGTTTCAAAGCACCACGCAGCCACAGGCATAGGTAGGAAAGTCTAATAGCTGCCAGGAAGCCAAGGGCCCAGAGTAACTCAGGAGCACGGACGTTTCATTATTGCTGGGTTGACTTGGCACAGGGAAGAAATTTGTAACCAACAGCAGGTTTGCCAGAGCAGTTAAACAGAGCAGTGTAACAACAGGAATAAGCATTTCAAATATTTTATTTTGCTTTGTAATTAATTTCAGGCTGCTCCCAATTAATAAGTGTACCTTTGTCAAGCCTAAAGTGACTTTGATATGGTAGATGAATTCTTAGATCTTGATGTTGAAATATCCACCCCTTTGCCTCCCTCAACAAAAAAAACTCTACTTTTTTTTTTTTTTTTTTAATTGGCATGTGTGCACAGTAGAAACTTGAGCAGGGGAACAGTTCCTGTCTCTTCTAAAAGTAGTACATAGACCCAGATCATGAAGATTTAACAGGGATAGAAGTTCCTCTTGTTTTTAAAGCTAAATTTTTATATGAGCAATTTATCAATGGTAAAATCAGTCCCAATGTGATGCCTCAGATATTTTACCCAGACACTTATCAGAAACAGTGCTGATGTAACAAATCCATCTTGGTTACTGAAGCTAGCTAAGTCTGATTTGCCCTGCTGCTATGCTGATGGCTCAGTGGCCTGTGCAGTTCCCTCTCTGGGAAGGTACTTTGATAGACTGCACCTGGCAGCCTGATTTACAAAGGTGCTTTTGAGTACATTCATGTGTCATGGTTGTTTGTCACAACAGAGGACTGGATGCAAAAGTTTCTTTCCACTGCTCTGCTCTGTTCTCTAATATCCAGGGCTCTCAGGGATGGTGACAACCTCTTCCCTGGGCAGTGCTTGACAGCCCTTTTGGTGAAGAAATTTCCAGTCTAAATATTGAATCTATACCTCTCCAGGCACAGCCGGAGGCTGTTTCCTCTCATCCTGTCACTTGTGACCTGGGAGAAGAGACAGACACCCGTGTGGCTACAACCTCTTTTCAGGTGGTTAGAGAGAGCGATAAAGTCCCCTCTGAACCTCCTTTTCTTCAGACTAAACACCCCCAGCTCCCTCAGCTGCTCCTCATAAAAATAGTGCTCCAGACCCTTCACCAGCTCCGTTGCCCTTCTCTGGACACACTTCAGCCCCTCAATGTCTTTCCTGTAGTGAGAGGCCCAAAACTGAGCACTGGATTTAATGTGGCATCACCAGTGCTGAGTACAGAGGGGCAGTCACTGCCCTGGTCCTGCTGGCCACACTGTTGCTGAATCAGGCTAGGATGCCATTGCTCTTCTTGGCCACCTGGGCAGGCACATATTCAGCCACTGTCAACCAGCACTGCCAGGTCCTTTTCCACTGGGCATCTTTCCAGTCTTCTTCCCCAAGTCTGTAGTGCTGCAATGGGTTGTTGTGACACAAGTGCAGGACCTGGCACTTGGTCTTGTTGACTCTCATAAGATTGATCTTGGTCCAGGCCCCTCTGCAGGACTTTCCTGCTCCCCAGAAGATTGATACTCCAACCCAAATTGCTGTGTCTGCAAACTGACTGAGGGGGCACTCAATCCTCTCGTCCAGATGATCAATAAAGATTTTCAACAGAGTTGTCCTCAACACTGAGCCCTGGGGAACAGCACTTGTGACTGGCCACCGGCTGGATGTGATTCCATTTACCACCACTCTCTGGGCTCAGCCATCCAGACAGTTTTTTTCCCAGTAAAGAGTGCACCAATCCAAGCCATGAGCAGCCAGTTTCTCCTTGAGAATGCTGTGGGAATTGGTATAAATCTTTAGTAAAGTCCAGGTAGATACATCCACTGCTTTTCCCTCATCCACTAAGCAGATCACCCTGTCATAGAAGGTCAGGATGGTCAAGCAGGACCTGCCTTTCGTAAACCCATGCCAGCTGGGCTTAATCCCCCCATTTGCTGTGATGCTTTCAGTCCTAGAGAACTTCAGTACTATTGTCTGCTGGCAGAAAATTCCATTAAGACATTTATAATTTCAGAAAGACACAGAGGAAAAGGCTGCTTCTCAAAGTTGACTGGACTTCTGCTCATGGCTGTGAACCTAACAGCTAGGATCTACTTTTGGAGACAAGTGGTTTTGGGACGACATGGCATTGCCTTTTATAGCAGACCTAAAGACAGAGGGAGCTGGCCTGGAGGTGACAGAGGCTCAAGGAATCTGTTGTTTGTCTCCGAGAAGATGAAGGTGGCAGTGATGCCTGTTCCCTCACCCCTATGCACAAGATCCCCCAGTCAGTGGGCTGGTTGCTAATCTTCCACCCCAAAGGAACCAAATAATCCTGTTAATTGGGGGCTGAGCTGCTACTTGGCATTTGCAGCTGCTGTTGTAAAACAGTATAAAGTCACCTAAAAGCAAACAAGACCCAGATTCTGCAAGGCCCCCTGGCAGGTGTCTAGCTTTCTGGGGCAGAGACAACTGCAGAGAAGCAAGACAAAAATACATGTTGACATCCCTGCTTGAGACTTGTGTCAAGGGTAGCACTGGCAGCATATTCTACTCTAAGCAGGCAAAGACAAATGGAACTTGGGGGCTACACGTCATTGCTTCCTCCTTCCCCACTTCACTTTGCAGGCCAGGAATACTGCACATACGAACACATCCACGCTTGAAGAAAGAGTAGCCATCACAGGACCAAGCCCATAACCACCTCCATCACTTACCTGGGTCTCCATTCTCTCTGACAGCCTGAACAACCTCTTTGGGTGGTCCAAGGAATAGGAGTGAGGAGGAGATTCTGCCTCCCTGGGACTCATGGTTGAGAAGGTGAAAGGCAAAAGGCTGCCCTTCTCACTGTTGCTGGAAAATTGCAGCTTATTCCGCTCTCAAGGGTTGCAATCTCTGCTTCAGTGTGCCTCTCCTGACTTCAGTGGCACCATGGATGGAAACAGCCTTATTGTCAGCAATGCAAAAACCATTTAGCTTGCGAAAACACCACTGGGAATGTGTTGTGGTTTTACCAGCAAAATAGTTTGGAATGGTTTCCTCACATTATGGATGGTCTCCAGACACTGCATGATTATGGTGGTCCCAGGCCTGTTCGCTGAGTGGAAGGATGTCCTTACCCCTCCTTCATACCCATTCTCTGCAGGATTTTCCCAGCTCATCTGACATGATTAGGATCCTATCCTTGCTTTTATCGAACTGCATGAAAGGACAACAAATCACCAGCACAGGAGAAACTATGAACTTAACAAAAAAGTCTTCATGGATGCTGTTTGAAATTCCCAGGATGCCAGCCGGGTCTCCTCATGCTGCAACATAACAAACACCAATACTGTGCCTGAAGTGTGAGATGTCACAGAACACCTCACAACCAGCCTGTCATCCTGGGTGAAGGGGTGGGAAATAGGAGGGTGCACTCAGCTCTCAACAGTGCTGCCGACAGGCTGGAATAAACCCCAGAGAATGACTCTGGATCTCTACCAGTGACCTCAGAATTTGGATGAGCACAGCAGAAGAGGCAGACAGAGAGAGGGGTTACTGGTATAAAGGCTTCAGTATGTGACAGGGGCAGCAAGTCACATCAAAACCTCAAATCTCGGAGTGATTATTTTTAAAAAAAGGACTCACAGAGAGGCAGGAGGCCTAGGAAACTTTTCCTCAGGCAATGCTTTGCCTGGGTTCCCATATAAGCCTATTTTAAAGGCGATCTACAGCACCAATGCAGAGACTGTACTCTAACAGCTGTCAGGTGATCATGGGGTAAGGAGGGGAGGAGGTCACAGTCACAGATTTGTCACAAACTTCAGTGAACAGTGTCACTTTTTCAGGCTTTCTAGGCTTGGTATTTGTTTTTGTGTTTCTCTGAGGGATGCATGTAACTGAAGATGACAAGTGTATGCACCTGTCTCTGACAGTTATTCCTCATACCAGGTTGTGCTGTATGCCGCTGCTGCTTTTGTCTCTTCATTCTCAGCTACAGGTTTCCATGGCAGGATTTCAAAGCTTGAGAGAGCAGAGGCTGCCCTGGTTAATTTTCCATTAAACACGTGTTAGGAAACACATCTCAGGAGGATGATGATCATGATTTTTTATTAACAGCAATCGTTAATTCAAATGTCCCAGAAAATTCCCCATTTCTTTTGTCACTCCAAACCCTTTCTTTGCTTAACTCAAACCCTGTTCTACTTTCCAACCTTGCTGGGTTTTATTCTGCTGCTTCTAGTACTGCCTGACTGCTGGCAGTAAGGACTACTGAAGGAGTTAAAGCAGCCAGCTGGCCAGGAGAATTCAGACATGCAGGAGCTGTCTAAACACACGTAGCAAGTCGGCTGGCTGGCACATGACCCACTGAACAGATCAAACAATGCTGCTAGGAGCCAAGAACAATTTCCAGTACCTGCTGCAGTGTCCATATCTTCCCTGGGTCCGTCCCCCTCCTTCCTTTTATGGCCAAGTCAAAGTCGTACCCTCCAACATTACTAAAGTGACACGCACCTGGTTCAGAGCACATGCGTCTCACAAGGTGACAGCTGCTCGTGCTTAGGCAAAGTTTATGCTGTTTATGCCCATGACGGCATTTGAGTCAACAGATTACTTGGTGTGAGCGCGTGTGCATCCACTGAAACAACAGTGCCTCATCCACAAGGGAGTAAAACAGTTCTTCATCTTGCGTTGCTATACACCCCCTTCCCTTCCCTTCCCTTCCCTTCCCTTCCCTA
>VZRN01006264.1:1325967-1337250 GCA_013397935.1 Dasyornis broadbenti
TTATTTTTCCTTTCACTTTTCATTTGTATCGTTGAAGGATGAAATAGGTCCTTTGTAGAAATTTCCTCACACTTAGAGTAAAAAGACATGTGATGTATTCTTGTAGAAGCTCATGCTCCATGCATGAGCCTGAGTCTGTTCCAGCCAGCTAGAGGAAGGTTCATCCTGCAGCTGAGATTTCCCAAATGCTGAAGAAGTCGAGCTGTCAGCCATGATGTTAATCTCAAGTGGTAGCTGGTGTTTCTGTTATCCCAGCCTTTGCACTGGGACAGCTCACAGTTTATGACTCTGACCTTCAGACAAGAAACGCTGAGATTTCGGCTGTCCTGGGGGCTCTACACTGCAAGGAGCTTAAAAAAAAAATGCATAAAACTTGGAAAATTTTACGCATTGCCACATTACATAGGTTTGATCACCGCATAATCAAATCATGGTGACAAGACAGAGCAATGTGCTGCAGTCCACCCTGTTGTAAGAGTTGGTTCTGCTGGCTGCAATGTGTTTGCAACTCTACACAGCCCAGTGTCCCTTCATACTTTGCTCTCCAAAGGTAGTGGAAATATTTTCAGTGCTTTTGCATGAAGCACTGAGCAAACTGGAACCTTATAGCTACCCTTTGTAGAAGTTTCTCCTTTTTCCTAGGCAGTGACATTGAGAAGGAAATCCTGCTGTGACTGAAGACCATTCTGAAGGGCAATGGGCCACAGGGACTAAATTCTACCCTTAGCTGCCTGCTTTGCTTGTTGCCACACATGGAAAATGGGAAAAACAAAATTGGCCATTTGTGCATTGCTATCCTCCGCCTGCCCCTTTGAGTCTGGTTCTGGCAGTGTGATGGGTGAAACTGGAGAAGCAGGATCAGATTGCAGGAGGGATTTTGACCGTGGCAAGCAGGTTGCTGGGAGGCACAGGGCAGCTCCATTTGTCCTGGCATTACTAAAGTCAATGGGATTTCGGCCATAGTCTTCAACAGAGCTAGGATTTCACTGCGCATGCCTAAGAAAGCACTGTGTCCTACAGTTGTGTTGTCTGCCATGAGCCCCTGTGTCATTTGGCTTCTTGTCTATATAGCTCTTCACCTGTGGTTTTCCCTCCCCACCTACACTTCTTTCTCTCTCTCCCCCCTTTCATATGTTTCTGTCTGACACTGCTTTCTGCCCTCCCTTGCTGTCTTCTCAGCTTGCTCTCTTGTGTACTCTGCAAGGAATGTGTCCACAAGAGGTATTTTTATTTGGCAGCCTGAGTAAGCTTTCTGTTTTGGCTGCAGGTACTGAGAGGAGAAGCCAATGGAGCTGACATCTCCTGTGTCATGTTTTTAGTTCCTTCCATCTGATAGAGAAGATGACCTCATTGGCTGACTGTGTTGAGGAGGTCTGGTTGCAAGGGCAAAAAAATTAGAGTTAACCTTGAAAGAAGCAACAGAATGCCTCACATTTGTTTTTAGACGGTTTTGCTGTAACGTAGGGGTGTCACAAAGGATTCAGACATTAGTTCAGCACAGAGGGTGTGCAAAGAATATGAGCAATCCAGGTACTGGGGGAGCAAAAGATTTACCCCCTAGGATTTTAGCAATAGAAAGAGGCTGCCAAAGGGGCTTCAACAGCTTCTGAGGAATGTCCTCCTTGGAGCAAGTTGTTCTCTGACCAACCTAGAGGATGATATGAGGTGCTGTATGGCTTTTCTTTCATCTGTTAAAGAAAGTGGAGCTGTCATGTGTCAGGGGTACAGCTGATATGCTGTTCTGTAGCATCCTATCAGGTCACAGTGGCCCAGCATAAATCAGGATAACACAGCTTATGATTGCCATGGAGGGGCTGAGCCCTCAGAACAGTGTGTCATGAGCAAGAGCAATACAATGTAATCCAAGACAAATGTAATGTCAACCTGATGTACAGCAATGTAGGAAAACACTCCAGGCGCAGACATTAAAGTCTCCTCCTGCACTGAGGCTGGAAAGGACAACACAAGAGGACATTTTCAAGACATACAATTTATTGCTGCAAAATCAGGGAAGAGCTTAGAGGAAATTGTGGTCTGGGCTGTCATGAAACCAGGATCCAGGCAGGCCTGGGGAAAAGACTGGTCTGTATTGCTTCTGTTGATGAAGTCTCTGAAAGCCTGTTCTATCTATAGAGAGTATCTATCTCTCTGTAGCCTGTACTGTCCTCTTATCACATAGCAAGAGATACTATCAAAACTGGCTGCAAGTGTAAAAAGCAACCTGGTGTTCTTGAGACTTCGTTTTGCACACTATTCTACCACCCTTCCCAGCTTTCCAACATCTGATGCTGGGAAGGAGCTGCTCTCCACTTCAGAGCAGGACTGTGGTGACCAATCTATTATAGCAGCACCATGGGGGAGTGATCTGTGTGTATTTTGGGTAAGAAAGGCCCACCATGAGCAGGTCACGTCACACCTGGAGACATGAACTCGTTTTTCCCTCTCAGTGCGACACGAAGGAAACCATGACGCTTTCCCAACGCGCTGTGTGCGTGTGCACACACAAACCCAGCTAACTCTGATCTACACAGGCGCTATCTCAGGTTGTGCATCCTTGCACGTAGTAACGATGGAGTGGATGGGGATGTGTGCTGAGACAGCCAAACTGCTACGCTCTGGCAGCTCCTTTGCATGTGTTAAAATAACATCACCCTAACTTGTTGTCTCTCCTCTTCCACTCCATCCCCTCACTCAGGGATGGGAACAAGCTCTAGGTATTAAAATAGCTCCAGTCTAGCTTGTTCAGTCTATTTCAGGAGCCTGGTTCCATCCTGACACAGATAGAACACAGAGACGTTGTGGAAACCACAGCCACAAGAGGCCATCAGCCAAACTAAATGCTTTCCCAGCATTTGCCGAGTGGTTCATTCCCCCGGCTCCCTGCCTCCATCCCCTCTTCTGGCTTAAAAATAACAGCTGGAAGCTGTTTGACTTTGTTTTGTTGGATTCTTCTGCTCGCTGTGCTCAGTCTGGTGGTGTTGAGAGGAAAAGCTGGAGGCAGTTTTGTGGCAACAGGGTCTCATTGCCTTCTGGACTTCTAGGTGAGACCTTCAGAACCATCAGGGAAATGAGAGTCCCACAGGTATTTCTGTGGGGATGTGTTTTCAAGAAGCGGACAATCAGCTGGAGCTACGGCAGTGATAATGCATGGATTTACCAGTTTAGACGATGAATTTTGTCTCGTAGCCTTAGATTGACTAAAAAGGCAGTGGACATCTAGAAATAGGTTAGGGGAAACGTAGCTGAGGGATAGCTAAAGTCTGATGAAGCAATTTGTAACGAAAGACTCATTTTCTGGTTTCTGTGCCCCTTCTGTTGCTAAATTAGGGCTTGTGACATGGAGATGCACTGCTTCACACCAGCTGAGGGTTTGGCCCAAAATACCCCTCAGCTGAGGATCTGGATGATAAGACTGTTACAAAAACACCATGAACAGGACATAAATGCCTCATCTGGCATAAAAGCCTTCCTGCTTCATCTACATCCAGTGTTCCGCTTGTCAGCTTGGAGCATCAATGTTTTCTGCATTTTCTCACCTTCAGATTTGTGAGTGTCCTTCCAGCTCCTGCTTCTCCCTGGTGTTATCTGTTGTTCTGTGGAGGACAACAAATAACACTAGGCCTATTCCTCACAAGGAACAAAATTACGGGTTTAGTTAAACCTCCATCCTTCAGTCTAAACAGCACCAAAGTTTGTGAATATTTCCAAATACCTGTTTTGAATTTGAAGGTGCTCTTAACCCTTCAGGAGAAGAGTCATGAACTCTCAAATCTTTACAAAAATACTAGCCTTGTTTTCCCAAGAGATGTTAAATTGTGGATGTGCAAATTACAGTGGGAAACTGCAAACATGAACTGCGCCTCGGGACCAGATGGCTCAGCACCAGAAGGGTTCACAGGCAGCCTGGCCTCAGGGGTGAACCTTGGTGCTTGGCAAGTGAACTCCCAGGGCTTGCTCTCAACTGTACTAAACTCCAAAGTTTAATATCATTCTGTCATTCTGCAAATCTTATGACCTGAGGTCTTCTCTGTCTCATGCCAGTTGTTTCATTCATTGTAAAAAGAAAATTTGTTTTAGCAGCATTCAATGAGCACTTCTGCCATTGCAAGCAGTAACAGTGCACAGATGCAATATTCAACCTCAAGCAGCAAAAGTTCCTAAGACTCATGTAAAGGTTGTCAACACAGTGTAAGTGTGCAAGTTAGGAGTTCTCCGTGATCTAGACATCATTTATTTTACATAATAGCAAATCTGCTCTATAACTTAATAACTTGAACTAGAAAAAGATTACCTTTTGTATGTGTGTGTGTATGTGTGTGTATGTGCGTGTTGCTGTTATGCAGAAGGAAAGCAGAATAAAAATGAGAATTTGTATTTAATGAAATAGATGCTTCAGCATTTGTTTTATGGCAAACATTGAATGTATATTTGAAATACAGAGGGGTATTTGAATGAAAAAGTCTAAAACATTTACATCTGTAAATTGCTTCTATTGACATTTCTGAGGGAAACAGAGTATTTGACTTTTCAAGGTGGCAATGTTCTGAGTCATTTCATTCACTTTAGCAGAAATTGCTTTCTTTTGCATTCCTTCAGTATTACAAAGAATATTTGTATGGGGGCATACAACCCAAGCTGAATGGTAGCCCCATTTCCTCATGGGAACCAAAAGATCGTTATATTACGGGAAAGAAATGCAAACACTTAGGAGACATTGCATCACAGTATGCAAATGCACCTGAGAGTATTTTGGGCCATGTCAACAACATAACATATAGTCAGTCACACTGATTTATCTAATTTAAAATATACAGGTTTGATTTTCCTAGTAGAAAGCTTTAAGACAAAAGAGCTCTTGGGAAATAAAACCTGCTGATATTTGTAGAAAGTCCATTACCCTCAAACAGAGATTAGAGCAGAAATTACCTGACTAAATATATTTAAAGGTACATAGAGTTTATCTATTATCTATGTATCTGTCTATCTGTCTATCTATCTATCTATCTATCTATCTATCTATCTATCTATCTATCTATCTATCTATCTATCTCATTCCACCTTTCCCCATTTCCATCGTCGTATACCTTGGGATTTAATCAAGCTTTAATAATTTTGCTCATAAGAACAATCTCTCCTTAGACTTTGGATCGAGTCTGAAGTCACTGGCATGTGTCAAACTATAAATTATTTGTCATGTCCCTCTCACAGTGCTAATCCACAGATGTAACACAGCAGACTATTGTCAGTAGTTGAGTAATTACCTTAATTTAAGCAAAAAGGTCAATGGGACCAAATGTTGCTGTAGCCCTGTGGTTGGGGTATTACATACCAACCCACCCACACATGTTATTATTTGCTCAGTGTTCTTTTTTTTTTCACTTTATTTCTTTTTCTGCTGGGCTTTCCATTTTTTTTTTCTTTTAAACAAACCATAAAAATAAATTGTAAGTTCCTGAAATATTATATGTCAAATTAGCTTGTGTAAAAATGCTTTCCACTTACATAGATTCTAAACACCGCTAGGACAGTCTGCTCTCATTGAGCCAGACATGCAGATCCCTATTTCAGGAAACATGGCACAGGAGGCGTAACCCAGCCAGGGCAAGACAAATTCAATGAGGCCACCCTGATTTGCAGTAGCAGAGTATCTGCTCTGACAATTTCTCCCTGAGTCCTCCCTTCGTTCACCAGTTTCACCCCATACCCAGCAGAAGCCCTCACTCCCTCCCCCATGCACACCCATGATTTTTCACCTCTATTTGTCTTTGCTTTGCAGCAATGAGGAAAGAGGTGCCTGAATGCTGGAAGGGGCTTGCCCAGGACCAAAGGGTGCTCAGCTGAATCTTCCTGATTTGGGATGGGCAGTTTGGCAGCTGAGTGGGTGTTTAACCAGAGCTGCAGCAGAAAATTAGGGTGTCTTGGAGACCCCATTGCTTTGGGCTCTCAATGAGAGATGTATTATTTGAGGAGTTTCTGAGAAACAGAAGCTTCACAGCGAACAGTTTTCTAGGTATATGGAACAAATTTTTCTAGAGGGCTTTTATCTGGCATACTTGGAGTCACAACCCAGGATTTTGAGCCTAACAGGGGACAGAAGCCTAGGGTTGGCAGGATGTTCACATTCACCATCAGAACTGACAAGGCAGATGAGAGAGAGTCCTAACCCATCAGATTACATCTCTGACTGCCAGGCTAACAACTGCAATAGGATCTCTCTCAGTTGCCACCAGAGGAACTGCAGGCACCAGCTCAGCCATCTCCTCCCTGCTGAACACATCTCTCTCCTCAGGCCAGTCCCAGGAAAGCTGAGCATGATGCAGGCTCTCTTTTCATAGAGTGGAAGCTGCTTCAACACAACTTACTGGCTGCCACAATGTGCTGGGATGTCACTCTTCTGAGGGTTGGATTAGGTCCTCATGTTGAGAGCACTGGGGCAAGCACCTGAATGCCAGTTGGACTGGTCCTTATGGGACACAAATAGAACAGTGAGCACCAGACAATCCTAGTTCCAGAAAGGGAATCGAAGCACAGGCAGCTGAAATTGTTTCCTGTGAGTCACAGAGGAAATGTGTGTCTTAGTGTCATATAAGGCCTCTGCAACAGGAATTATATTCCATTATATTCCTATATTCTCAGTACCAGTCTGCTGACTTCTCCTTAATACATTCCTCCAGCCCCTGCCTGGACCATTGGCACATCTCTCCTGTTTTTGTGCCTCTCATCTTCCCTTGCTGCTTGATGTGCCAGTGTTCTTTGTCTTCAGCTGTGGAAGAAGAAAAAAGCAGGATCATAGCGGTATTGGATTCCTTTTTAAAAGAAGCTTCTTCAGAAAGTCTTTGATGTGATACCAAATGGGGTTCCTGCTTCATTTTAGATGCTAAAGACACCTGTCAGACTCCAGCACAAGTGGTCATAGCAGACTGTCCCAGGAGTGCTTGTTTTCTTCGTGTCTCGCAGGACAGCAGAAGCAAAGCCACAACTCCGAGGCAGCAAGCACTTGATGGAGGTCAGGTTCCTACAGGAGAAGGCAGTGTCTGCCAGGGGTCCTTGCCAGCATGCAAACACTGCTCTGCACACCCAGACTGGCTGGGCAAAAGCTGGCTGCAGGCTGCTTTCTCAGACCTCCACTACCACTGCAGTGCAATTGCAGTCTACACTTTTTATGTCAGCCCTAGGTCTGACTGTGCTGCCCCAGCTCGGGTAGGAAATGTTTACCAAGTGTTGATCTCTGTTGTAGCCATTGCTTAAATACCTGGACAGACGTTGGATTGGGATGAGACACTCCCTGAAGCTATGTGGGTAATGGGTGAGATGTTCCTCTTGTGTGGCCTTGCTTGTTACCATCATATTATCGAAAGTGCAACTATCAATCCTTTGTTATCTTTTAAAATAAATACCTCTATTGGATTTAAATCCACACTGGAAAGGCTGTGTCTTTCCCAGTTTGGGAGGGCACCTGACAGCCTTTCATACGTTGTCAAACTGGTCCTTTTTCTCTGTCTGCTTCCAAGGTTTGAAAGGGCTGAATGTCCTCCCCTGTTGCTCAGTCACAGTGGCTGTGTCTGGCACTGGACATTTATTTACACTTGTATGAAAGGAAAGGTATTGTCCCTTACCTATGAATGAGGGTGCAGAGCAGGATGGGAAATAGGACTCTACGTCAGACATAATTCAGTTTACTCTGACAGTTTTAACTCTTTGTGGTCATTTCTGTATTCATCTGCGACTACCTGAGGTTGGGTCATACAGAGTACAGAAGGGAAAATGCTGGGAAAACTGAAGGGCTCTGAAGGTTCCCACTGAGCCCACTTTATCCCAGGGAAGAAATGCCCATAGTATCACTCTTTGCCCTGCTTAGTTATACTAAACACTTTATAAAGGTTTCAGCCACAGACTTTGTATGCCTTTGATAGCACTTTGTAAGCCAGACTTGTCTTTTTGGGTGGTTTAGTTCCACTCCTTCCCTGCACATGTTTATACCTGCAGTCACCAGCTATAAAGGTACGGCCACGGACAAAGGGAAAGCAAAGAGTCATTCCCTGTGGACAGTCTCAGAGATTTCTCATGGATGCCTGTTGAGGTTCTGCAAAATCACATGTGGCAACAGCAAAGAGAGCAGTTGTTATTTTGCACTCTACTGACGTGACAGTGATCAGTAACTGGCATTCGCTGGGGCTCTCGACACTGCATGATTGTGAGAGATGTTCTTATCTGGCAATGACATTCATCTGACTACACACACCCCACATATTCACAATCTGGCTCCAAAGAAGGAGGGTTTGGTTTATTTTAATATGTCAGAGTGAATATTTCATCTCTTGTCCTGGGGGAACCTGGTACTCGTGTTTAAGGACGTCCTCACGTGGCTTCTGCTCCCTGTCAGATCACACAGATAACAGGGGAAATAGTAGGGGCAGTGCTTGATGTGCTAGTGGTTAACGTCCCCAGTCTTCTGAGACCGAGATCTCTGCTTCACAGTGCAAGGCACAGGTCTAGGTAATGCTGGTGCTGAATTCATGCCATGCAAGGGAATTCTTGTATGGTGAGACTAGTAAATACCTGCTGGGTTGATCTGCATTCAGCAGCCTGAGTGGGAATGTGGTGGGATTGGGCTCTGGGAATGGAGCTGGTATAAGGGCAACTGTTGTGAGCCTGCCGTGCTGGAAGAACGTGATGTGCTGCAGCATGGTACCTCAATGCTTTGTGCTGCAGAGTACACTTTTGGCTATAGACAGGCTTTAGACCTCTTGTTCCTAGGCTCACAGAGCCTCTATGACAGCAAGGAGAGCTGCAGACCCCGTTGCTCCACCTTCACCACTGCAGACCCTATTGCTCCACCCCTTCCACAGTATGGGAACAGAAGCCCCCTCAGCCTGCAGGTGGCATTGACCTCAGGTGTCAGGTGGGCTCTGAGCAGTGGTGGGCTCTGAGCAGTGGTGGGCAGAGGCAGCCCCTTCACAAGCAGCCTCACACTTGAGAAGGAAAGCAGCAAGGGGCTGTGAAAGAGACCCTGTAAACAAGCATCTCTTCCCAGGAAGCTGCTGCAGTCCTTGAGCAGCCCATCCAAGCCATTGGCTCATTTCTGGAGCAAAGTGCTACTCAGCAGGAAGGAATTAGGTGATCAGATGCTGATATATAATAAAATTATTGCAGTTGAGAGCTGAACTAGAAGCAGGATATGGCTGGGTTGTGGACTGGAACCTAGGAAGGGAGTCTGGCAGTCGTCCTGAAAGGCGAAAATACATATTTTAGTGATCCTCAGCTCTCTTTGAAGGCTGATGGGCACCTCCAGAGAGTGCCCAATTCAGATTCAAGTTCTCCATGGTGGTGTTTGTCTCACTCCATATCTGGGTGACTGACCTGTTAAATACTTGTGTGAAGTGCATACCATCGAATGGATGTAATGCCTCCCTGCGCAGTGGTGGGACTTGGGCACCTAGGTCATTTGCTCACTTTTGAAAATATTTTCCTTTACTGAGAAAGGGTGACACTCAGAGATCAGGAGTAAGTATGCCAAACTGGCAAGGTGTCAAGCACCTAGGGAGTGGTGTATTGTCATTTACCGTACACAGCGCATGGCACTTGATCAAAGTGACACCGGTTTCCTTCTCTGTGCCTTAGAAGTGTGAAATCTATCTGGGGAAGGCGCCACTCACACTCCCTGTTTCTATGTCTGTTCTTCTGCTGGGAGTCTGCAGCAGAAGGAGTCTTGTGGAAAGCAAAAAATACTACGCAACGTGGTGAGAAAGTTGTTGGAGCCTGCTGGTTGCTGCACATTATGTCCTTAACCTCCCTCCTGTGCCATGTTACCCTGGTATGAGCTGCTGGGGGTACAGGAGCATGACTGCAGGGTTAGTGAAATGGATGGGAACCTTGCCATGGGCGTTGGCAATACCTGGCTGAACTGAAAGGATACCTAATATAGGCCCATGTTGTCAGGTTTGAGATTCAGTTACCACTGCTGGACTTGTCTTCTGCAACTTCCTCTTCATCCTTCCCATGTGACTTCTTTTTCACCACAGCACACTTCTCTGAGTTCCTCCTCCTGGTGATGATCCATGGGTTTCGCTGCAAAGGCACAAGTATAATTTAGATGGCTTGCCTTTAAGATGAAAAAATGGGTAGGGAAATGAGTTAAAAATGATTCCATATGAGCAGGACACAAATGTTCTCTCTGGCAGAAACCACTTAACATAGATAGCACTTTCTCAGTCACCAGCACTTGGGAGAGGCAAGGAATCTAAAGGCAGTCACCAACGCCAAATGTGTGTTTCTCTTTTATCATGCTTAGCATGGGTGATCTGCACATGTCCACACAAGAGCCTGGCACATCTCCTGCCAATGGGCTGGTGGATGTGACGCTATCTTTCCCTGCTTCTTCTGACTGAACAGTTGGGTTGCTAGACATGACTCTGCAACAGCACATCCCAGAACTGATCATTTTCCAATGCAAAGCCTTCTACCCCATCTCTGGGGACGAGTGTACACAGGGATATTACGATCTGGGGCTGCTGGTTTGATGTTTCCTTCCTCAATTAAGAGGGACAGCCTCTTTACACCCCTCCAAGTGTTACTGGAGAATTCTTCCTTAAGCATCTTATTGTGACAATTTTGCCATCTGCCTGTAAAGGAGAAGATGTTGGCAGTTCTGCAGTGAGGTCCCAATTCTCTGTTTTGTAATTCAGAGTTGTACTTTGCTGTTTAGATTTGCACGAAAATCAGCTTTTTGATGTGAAGGCTGTGCAGTCTGAGAACAGGCATGTGTGTGTGTACCACAAGATCCATGAAGCATTATAGAGCAGATCAATTATTCTCACAGACCAACAGATTGTTAACTGCTAAGGTTTTTTTTTTTTTTTTTTTTTTTACTTTCCACACATGTGACTGACCCTTGGATGGACAGTCCTGTGACTAATCTGTGCCAGGAACATCCTGATGGACTTCCTGATCTCATGTGCCCTGCAAACTACCTGGGCTTCCTGACTGACAAGGAAGTTCAGTCCTTGTGAGATACAACACTCTGTGCTGTCGCACTTTCTTTTTTCTTTTTATGTGACTTTATCACGTAACATTACAAGTCCACACTCAGTATTTTTTTTAGCCTTTATTAAGGTAAAAGTCCCACTAAGTTGGTATTCACATGACCACATTGTTAAATTTGACAGGAGCGATATTGCTGTTGTGGGAAGGCCATCTGTCTATTAGGGGCAGTGACAGGTAAAGTTAGGCAGCACTTTGTCTTATTCTGCCCCCCCCCCCCCCCCCCCCCCGCCGTCTTTCTGT
>VZRN01006264.1:1337264-1357029 GCA_013397935.1 Dasyornis broadbenti
CCTTGCAGTTGCTTATATTGCCAGTCATTATTTTACTTTAAAATTTCCATTCTGGAAAAATCTTCCTTCAGCGTGATTAATTGACGAATGAGTTGATTTAAAACCAGTTTTTGTTAAAATTACTCTTTGGTTTCTGAGAGTAAGTTTTAGAAAATGATATTTCTTTTCTTTGCCCTGCAATAATTTTTCCTTTCTTGTGGTATTTTTTCCAAAGTCCCGAAATAGGCTGAAAAGGGAAATTACCTGCAGCCAGCAAGGTGAGTGGAGTCACTCACTGAGGGGTTTCTACCTCTGCCCACTATATACAGAGCTGGCATCAGGTAGACAGTTTCCCAGCATAGGGACCGCAGTGGACACAGGGGGAGGCCAGGTTGAGCATTAGCTGAACCTGGTGAATGATCCAAAAGTTTGAAGCTTAATCTCCTCACATTGGCCTTATTCTCATTAATTTCTGTGAAGGAGCAGGTACAATGGGAAAAGTACTGCAGCAGAAATGAATAATTGTATGTTCAGGGCATAAATTGCATAGAGAGCGGTTAATAAACACAGATAAAGCAAGACAGAATGATGAATTCGTGTAGAATGCATTTTATAGTTTGTTCTGTGTGGGCAGGAAACCTGTGGCATAAAAGTAGAGCGTTGTTTCGATGTACAGTAGCACAGTGTTTGCACTCGGCGGGAGGAAATGTAGGGTTATACAAAGAAATCTAACTTACGCTCTTCCTAACCTGGTGGTTCTCGACTTTGCAAATTGACCTGGCTCTGAGAACTGCAAAATGAGTGAGCTGAGGGTGTGGTCTGCTTTAGGGGGCTGGGCCTCCCTCACATGCAATAAATCAGAATAGGTTGTAGTATGGTTGAGCAGGGGAGCACTGGCAGCAGGGACATGGGATTTGCTTAGGGAGATCTTGGTTGTGTTTCTTTCCTCTCACAGACCACGGAAAGAATAATCAGGGAATCATAGAATGGTTTGGGTTGGAAGGGACATTTGAAAGTCATCTAGTCCAATCCCACTGCAACAAGCAGGGACACCTTTAATTAGATCAGGCTGCTCAGAGCCCTGTTCAATCTTACCTTGAATGTTTCCAGGGATGGGGCATCCACAACCTCTCTGAGCAACCTCCTCCAGTGTTTTACCAGAACTGCATTGGACAGCTTTTTCAGGAAGGCTGAGGTACAGCAGGCTGCCATCTTTGGTACGCTGCCTCAGCGTGTGTCTGTGGCCTCTTCCCAAGCCCTGACAGTCTGGCCTCACGCAATAAAAGTCATCCTTGTGCAGTGGGCCCACAGGAGGCCTGTGTCCTGCTGCTGTCTAAAATTAAAGCAGCTGGGCTGACAGATCCCTTACCATCTTACCCCCTCAGACATCTCCCTGGGATGAGGGTGGGAAGGGATCAGCAGGCAGTTTCACAGCACTGCTCATTAACAGAACTGCTGCAGTGTTACCCTTTATGGAAAATACTACATTGAGGGCTGAGTCTTCAGGGAAAATGTTAGATGAAGATGCATGTGTCAGCCCAGTCAGACAATTTGGGGGTCAACAGGTTCTCAGGCTACATGTCCCCAGGTGCCCAAGTCCTTATGAGGAGCCACTGTATCTGGGTTCTCTCTATAAAAAAAACTGGAAGAAGGCCAGGGGAATTAGTGCAGCAAAATGCTTACCAGGAAGCTGAAGATAAATATTCACGTCTGGATTTGTTTCCCATTGACTTTTCTAATTACATAAGGAAGAGATGATGTCTGTGAAAGAATTCCCCTTTTCCTCCCACAGGATATGTAGTGCTTTGATGCATGTCCTTTTCAGCAACAGGAATCCTCCTGAAGTGAGTTCCTAGAAAGTCCCTGAGGAAAAGATTTTCATATTTTCTGTGGCTCAGCTGCCAGCTCTGAAGAATGGGATGGCCAAGATTCCCTCTGTTGAGCAGTGGAGCTGAAGGCTTGTTCATTGTCTGTGTGACACACAGCCCTCTGCTCTGAGCTGACACAAGGGAGCCTAGGGTCCTGCTCTACCATGACACAGCATTCACCTTTTTATTACTCTATTAATAATTACTCCTGCATTTCTTGTACAATTTGTAAAAACTTTCCCTTTGGTTCTGTCTGTGCAAAAATATTTCAGATGGGAGTTCATGTCGGTATTTTGGGGGACAATACTTCCGTGCTGTCTCACGCACGGGTGGTTGCTTCCCTCCTCATCTTCTCTCAGGTATACGGCATCCCACTCCCCATTCACTGTTTTGCTTGGGAGGGAATCAACTCTCATTTGGCATCATATTCTTCATGTGGCAGCCCTGTTTTGTGACAAGACCAGGTTTGCACAGTGACAGCTATGGCTTGCTTGTGCTTTGATGGGAAGTCTGGAATTTTTGGGCTTCTGCAGACAGAATCGTCAGGGTGCAACATGACACCAGCTGCTGGATTGCTGAGTCTGTCAGGTAAAATGAGCAGGAGGAACTCAGGAGCGAAGTTCTGTGGGGAGCAAGTCCGTCATAGAGGCAACTACATCCTGGACATGGTGGCCAACAGAGAATGGATCTGGACAAGAGGAGAATTCCTTGGTGGCTTTAGGTCTCTCTTACGTACAAAGAAAACCATGGAATTGGTGCTCAAACCCAGCCAGAGACAATCTGTCCATGCTGGGCGCAAACCTCTTCCTGGAAGAATGCTGTGCTATGTTTACCACAGCTGCTGCCTGGGTGGTGAGGTGCCTCATCTTCTGTGCCATGCTGATGCCTTCCTTCCTCTGCTGCTGGCTCCATGGAAAAACTGAAATGCCAGAACATTTTATTTCTGTTAGGCATTAAATCATATGACCACTGACCAGTAACGCCAGTTCCATTCCTCTCATTCTCCCTTCCTTTTTCTCTTCAGCCACCTGTTCCCACTTCTCCCCACACCGATGCTCATGCCCTGCTGCAGTCTGGCAGAGCCTTAAACAGGAAGAGGGGGGTTCCCTGTTTGATCAATGCCTTCATTTTCTGTTGATACTTAGCTGCTGCAAGGCAAATTGCCCAAATCAAATTGACAGAGATCTTCAGCTTTGGCAAAACGTTCCTGCTTATTTTAATTGCTTTTAATGAGAACCCTGACTGCAAAAATACTTTGTCATGCAATTTTGCTTGTGTGCAGGCAACTACAGTTGAGTTTCTGGTAGACATGTTTGTTTGTTTGTTTTTGTCATGAACACGGTGAAACAATATAATCCTGCTGGGACCATCAAATAGGCACTAGCTTATTTTATTCTTTCACTTCTTACTATTTTAAAAAACAGTAAGAGTAAAAAGTGTTCTCTGCCTGTGAAGGACTAGCCTGCTGTGTCCTCAGATAGTTGGTCAGTGGGTCTCTGTTGCCCTAACTAACTTACATTCCTTCATAGCCAGCTGAAAACTGGACAGGGTGTTCTAGAGGAGAGGGAGCCTTCTTCTCCTCGGTTAGGGTTCAAAACTGCTCCCTCACCCCAGGAGAAGAGCATGAGTTCTGGGGAGACCCACAGCTATGGGGGACAGGCTTTCATTTCACCTCTTTTTCTTTCAAGACACCAAAACTCACCTCAGCCTTTCCATTACTAATGACCACAGATGAAGCCAAAGCTCATGGGGATATCCAAGGATGGCTGGAGCAAGGGCAGTGATGGTGATTCTCACAGCCCTTCACAGAGCACAGGTGGGACTGCTGGAGGCAGCAGGCATGCTGGCACCACAGGATTTTCCAGAGTCTTCCTCGTCAACATGAATAAAGCTGTATGATGATCAACCAGACTTCTCAGAGTTGCTCCTGTGTCAGGTTCAAGACTGTGGTTTGAGGTGGAGAGCAAAGAAAAGGCAATCGAGTCCAATGGATGGTGACAATTCAAGTCAGGAACCTCAACTGTGTAAATATATCAATAACTGCTTTGTTTGTGTTGGCCAAAGTACTGGTTTCTCTGAACTGTGGCATTCACCCAGTATTGTGCTTCTCTCAAAACAAACACCCCACTGCCTGGGCAGATATCCCATGGTGCTGCCACCATGCTCTGGGCATGCTGGCAACGTCATACTGTTGCTATGTCAACTAGTGTCTAAATGGAGCCCTTTCCTCGGCTTTGGGGTGCTGTTCACATACGGTTTCCTACAGGAAGTGTGTTTAGTGTGAGAGTAGGCCCTGTCCCAGTCTGCATGGGGTTGCTGCTTACTTAGACACTGCTGTCATGGGGCCAAGCATCCCACCATCCACTGGCTAGGAAAAACACCATAAATTCTGCCAATGACCATGTGGTCAGTCCTGCTTTCCTAGCTGACTGCCATCCAGCTGGGGTGGTCAGGAGCAGCCAAGACCTGGGTGGCATTGGCTGTATTCACTGTCCCAGCTCACTGGTCTACAGGTTTTGGAGGGCTAAAGTGAATACCCCACAGGCTTCTAGGAGGGGGACATTTGTTCTGCTCAAGCTCTGCTTATGATCTTAACATGTACAGCTGTGCTCTGCCCCATCAGCCCTATCACACGGGAGAAGCAGTGGTCCATCAGTGGTCCATTCCTGGACAATTAGCTTTCTGGCTCAAGTTGATTTGCCTTCCCCACCACCCCGGTGCTGGTGGGACTGTCAGTCAGAGCCATTGGTGACAACATCACTTTGCATGGAGGAGTATTTAAAGGCTGCAAGGATGACAGGTCTCTTCTTGGGAGAAGCACATGGTTTGTGAACAGCAGGGACTTGAGTCTTGGAAAGGTAAAAGAAAATGAATCCAAGAGGCTCTCCCAAGCAGATGAGTCGTCAGATTCAGCTGGAGGCAGTAGCTAGTCATTCAGCCCACAGTACCAGTGGTCATGGAGCAGACAGGGCTGAACTGGCAGCAGGATAGTGCATCTGGCCCCTGTGCTACTGAGAGGCAGTGTTTACACTACAGTAACCTTCCTGTTTGCCACCTGCACTTTCCAGTCTCATCCCCCTTCCTTTCTGCTTGACTTTTGACTGTCCTCAGTTAATCTCTTGCCATGCCCTTTCCTTTCCCCTTTCTAGCATATTTGCTATTCAGCAGGTTCACACAGCAATAAATGATTAACCAGCAGATTTGTTGTTTCAGTCCCTTATTGGAATGCAGCAAAGATCTCCGCTAATTTGTACATGAGGTGTAACAGAGAGGCAGGGCTTTTGCCACAGAGTCAAACAAGCCTTGGCCTGTGCATTAAAGGTAAGCAATAATGATAGGAAAACACTTTAAAAAGAAATCGCATTGACTTGAGTAGGGAGCCAGCCAACCCCAGGCCTGCTGGAGACAGCTTTGTGCATTTCCGTTCCTCACGCATAGCAGGGACGTGCTGAATAGCTGGGCTAACTTCAGAGCACCGCCACTGAAACTAGTGACCGCATTTCTCATCAGGGACCCACACCTCCACGCCAGCCCCACAGGAACCAGCCATGGGGAAGGGCTCTTCTTGCTCAAGACTGGGGCTTGGGCTGACACAGCAGCCAGCTGAGCACCGCTCATGCAGGAGCATGAAGCAGGTGCCACAAAAGTGAGGCAAGATCTGGCAACACAGAGAGAAGACCTTTCTCCGAGGTGACCTCCCTTCCTTTGGTGGCAGCCAGAAGGCAGCTGCCGGGAAGCGGAAGGCACCAAGCTGCTGGTGCCATTGCACCCCAGCAGGCGAGGAAGAGCTGGGGAGAGAGAAAACTTCCCCTTGCAGGGTGCTTTCCTCTCTCTAACAAGGCAAGCCAGCAAATGATTCAATTGTATATCAAAGAACAATGAATTAAATGTTTACAAGGTGCCTTTTTAAATGCCAAGAGTTATAAACCAGTGAGTGGAAGAAAGCAGGATTCAAGATTTCCCGGTGCCCAATTCAGGCAATGCTGAACTGCTAGACTGTGAGGTATTGGAAAGGCTCCAGTTTGTCTTCTGGCAGCTCTCCTCCCAAATCACAAGCACAATTTTTCTTTTTCATTCAAAGAAATAAATAAATACCATCCTCATTTGTGTTCTGTGTAAGTGCCTTGAATGGAGAAGGAAAAGGAGGGATAGCAGTTTTGCCTATCACGCCTGTCTTTCCAGGCTTGTCCAGGCACTGGCACATACATAGGCCCTTCCCTGGTTACAGGCATATATCTAATTAGCACAGCGGGTTACACATTGCCTCCCTATTTGCCAGCACAGTTCACCTCTGTGCAGGAAGACACAATGCCTGAGTGCCACTTATGTGGTATTGCCAGCCTCAGCTGTCCCATGTCCCTGGGTCAGACTCCTGGAGGCTTGCCTTAATGAGCACGGGCACTGAGAAGAAAGGCAATCAGGGCAGGAAGATTTATTGGCCTTTCAGTTTTCAAGGTGTTATCTGTCACATTGTGAAGTCTTTCTCATCAGCACAGGTGTCTGGAAACCAGTTAAAATTGCTGAATTACAGCAGGGCTTCTGAAGCTTGAGTTGGAAGGAAACCCACTTCCTTTCCACCCAGAGAGGGGAGTGCCAGCAGGGTCCCTCCTCTGCTGCCTGTGGCATATTTACCTGTGACTGCAGAGGGGAGATGGAAGCAGACAGAGATCCCCTGGGCAGCACTGGGCAAACCTGTGCAGGTGTATGACCTTCTTGCCTGTGTATGTAATACCTGAACATGGCAGCATGAACAAGGGGGATCCTGCCCCCTTACCCTTCTCTACCTGGAACAGTGAGTTAGGTCATAGTACCACCAGGTGCTTCTGGTGGGTGTGTGGGGTCCGTGCCGAAACTTGTCAGAAGATTTTTTCAAGGGGGTTTCGTAAGCCAGATGGCTTTAGCGCTTTAGCAGGGACAGACAGCATGAGAGATTTAAACACCAGCACAAAAGCATTCGGTAACCCAAATCGCAAAGAAAGATAACTCACAACTAAAGAGACAAAGAAAAATGAGGAAAGGACATGAACATACGATCAGCATCTTTGAATGACTTAGAAATCCCAACGGCTTCTTTTGGGACATGGACTCTCCTGCTCAAGCTTGCCTGAGCAGCACCTTGTGGATTTGCAAACTGGGGACTATCATGGCTAAACAAACAGTGGAAGATGCAAATGTGTGGGGTAGGGCATTTGGTGCCCCTCTTTACTTCTTCCCCTAACCACTGGCTATGTATCAGAGGAACAGCTTGAGAAGGTTTCACTACCAATACAGGCAGATGATGAAAGGAGGCTGTTTCTTCCCCAGCCACCAAAACGGTTAGGTTACTGCAACGGGTTGTACCTGCTCTGCTGGAGTAGTGCAGGGCTGGCATCGGCCTTGAAACTATTCAGAAATTCAAGACAGAAGAGAGGCATGAGCCTTGGAGACAGAGGGGACGGCACTGGAGTTTCTGGATGTGTCTGCTGTTTACACTGCTACTGTATTTGCTGACTGAATCTAATAACACAGACTCTGCTCACTGACCGACTTTGCTCTAGTATCTTAGGAATGATACACAAAGAGCAGGGCAAAAACGCTGCTGCAGATGCCTGGTGGGACCACAGTGCCAGCATAACTCTGTGAAGGAATGGAAGCAGGGAACAAACATGGATGTGGGAGTGGGAATTTCTGCGAATTTGAAAAGTGGGCATTAGTGTGTTTAGACACATGATATGTTTAAATCTTTAAGGACCCAAGAGTTATTTTCAAAACCTGATCAGCCTTAGAAACCTCTCCTGCTGAAAGCCCTCTGCATAATCCATTTCTGAAATGAATGTTCAGGACTCTAAATCACTTTGTTACCCTTGGGTATGGGACCTCTTTCATGGTTGCTTTCCATCTCTAGGGGAAGGAAGGACCAAAAGAAAGTTCTTAAATGCCTTGCATAGAGACCTCTGTTTCCTGAGTTTCTTCTCTAATGTAAGGATTTCACCAGTCCCCTCACAAGATAAAATGTTTAACCTAATTTCTAGTTTTGTCAGCATTAAACATGCTTCTTAATGTGCAGATTGTTGTTGTAGGAAATAATTCTTACTTTGCTGCCACTGCAGCTCTGTTTATTCGAAAAGCAGTCAGGGGCGCCAGCAGCGCAGTAGCACGTAAAAAAACCTTTAAAACAGTTTTACTGACACAGCCATCCACTTGTGCTGCTCCTACCACAAACTGCAGATCTTCCCTGCCTCCCCTTCCTATACTTGGGTTAGCTGGCTTGTGTTTTGAATGTGATGAAGCACCAAGCAAAAATAACTGCACACCTTTACATGGCAGAGGTTCCCTCTATCAGGATGACTCAGCAGGATAGCCATGCACTCCTATGCAATGACCTCGGACAGACTGCCTCTTCTTTAGGCTGTGCTGAGTTTGGGGTGGGACTTGGGCCTCCCTAGCAAGATTGGTGCCAGAGAACAGCTTATCCTTAATTACATTTCCACGATAGGATTCGACTGCGGAAGAACAAACACCAGTGAATTCAAGGTGATAGAGTCGTTTTCCAGGCAAAATAAATCAGATAACTGGGAACCTGAAATTGAGCATAAGTTGTCCAGAGATAGCGATTTCATCATCTCAGAAATAGCTCTGGCAAGGCCCCAGGAGACAATGTAGCTAAGTTATTCTGTGGCTTTTATGTTCTTTCATGTGGCTTCTGGATAGCTAAAGCCTAACCACAATTACAGTAATTTTATTTTAGGGAATCACACAATGGCATGGCCATCTACTTAGACATTTTGGGTGGCCCCTAAAAGGAATATATTGGTGGCATTTTCGGTCATTGGCATTGTGGGATGGCAAGTTCCCTGCAGAACTCTGGAGTACAAAGTCAGTACTTATTTTAATACTTATATTCAAACCTCTGGCTTCTTTTATTCTTAATAAACTTTCTGAATTCATTGTTTATATCCTTTCATAGGTGCTGGGGCAGTTCTTTGCAGTCCTGGAGGCTAGACAGCATTTGGGATGCAGAAGCATTTGTTAAGGGCATATCTGGAGGGTGTTTGGGTGCCTGGTAGAAAGCGGGAAGTGTCCGGGAGTTCGGTTTTTGGGAATTGCTCTCCAATGGCGCCAGTCTGCCTGCTTTCAACATTTCACCCAGTTCTGCAAATCGGACAGCCCTCTGGCCAGCGTTATGTGTTCTGCCACAAAGTTTTGCGAAACATCCTCTGTCTCTTATCGAAACAACAGGGTAGAGTTCTGCTTGTGGTAAAAGTTCACAACACTGAAGCAGCCAAAAAAAAAAAAAAAAAAAAAACTATGGGAACAATCCACCCTTTTTTTCANATTGGGACAGATCAGCACCTTATTTCAGAGTGAAGCTGCACTAGTTTGCACCACCTGACGATACTGTGGTGTGGTAGTAATGCCATTCTACAGACTTCTGTGACCCTCTAACTTCAGGACTGACTTTAAAGGGTTGTGCTCCCTCAGCACACTGATGAGCTGAAGGTCTGATGCCTCCTGTCTGTCTTGTTGTGGACATCAGGGTGCTGCAGCCTTCCTAATGACTGGTCAGTTCTCAATGGCTCAACCTCAGCATTCCTGCTTACAGACCTCCCTGTGGGGTTTTTTTTACCATCTCTCAACTTGCCAGACCAATTTCTTCAATATATATTTGCCCACATTGGCAGATACTCTCTTCAGGACGGGTGAGGACATTGACATAGATGTGAGTGTGGTAAGTCCTAAACACCCATGTCCCAGTTTCTGTTTCGCCTTGACCTCAGTGTGATCTGAGTTTCACTTCCAGCAGGTGTCATGGTGAGAGGTGAAGAAAGGAGAAGACAATGGAGGTGAAGCTTGGTTGTTATCTGTTATAGGGTCAGATCACATGTGAGTTATGCACCATCAGACAAATTGTGCCCTTGAGACCACTGTGCTGACTCGTTTATCATCCAGCTATTCTGAATTTCCTGATTTGCCCCCTCCCACCTTCATTCCCTGTGCTGTGATTTACGTCCTTGCTCCATTATGTCTGTCTGTTCTTTGGGACAGGTTTTACAGCTGATGCAGAGCTTATTGCAAGTGGGGCTTTATCTTCACCTTGTGTTTGCAAATTCCTCATGAAAAATAATAATGACCATGCTAATAAACTTCATAGAACTTGTGAGGGTGTAGAGGTGGATAGGTTTTTGCAGTATATAAACCTGCTCTAGAGAGGAGGGTGGTCCTTATGGAAGAAGTCATGCTCTGCATTGTCAGGTTCCTCACTGACACCCCACATCCATTGAATGGCTTGCCTGAGGCTCCCTGATGTTCCAAGAACTCCTTAGAACTCCTACATAACACCCCGTCCTCCTTGAACCAATCGCTAAAGAAATGTCAGACCATAATCAGACAAGGAAGCTTGGGAACCCTAAAGGTTTTGGGCTTACCCAACCACAGCTCATGTTTGCAGTGCCCAAGCATGCCCTTGATGCCCTTGGGCAGAGGAAGGCTTGGTCCACCAGAGCAATCCCATTCCTGATAACTGGTTTCTGCTTTCCCACAGACCTATAGCATTTGTGCAGGAGAACAGGTGATGTTTTGCTCTTTGGCTAAATCTAGAAGCCTATCTTCAGCAAAGCCAAAGATTTTTAATGAGCAAGAGAAACATGGACTACTTTTTTTTCTAGAAAATCCATCTGCTTTCTCAGTGGCTGGAGCTGCTGGTTTGCCTTGGCCTGTGTATGGAGTGCTTCAGAGAGGTTTGTGGACGGAGAACATCAGACAGAGCTCTCCTGCAGAGGTGTTCTCAGAGGCCCCTGTGGTGTGTTGGGTCTCTGAGATGGACCTGTGTTCTGTATTAAACTCATGAAAGAGAGACAGAGGACTTAAACAGCATTTATTCAATTTCTTTGTGGGTTTTCTTTTTCTTGAAATAAAGCCCTTTTCTCTTTTGTTTTATTGGAATCACAACCACAGCAGGGTGTCCAAAATCAGGCGGGGAGGGCCATGCTTGGCAGGGGCTCAATGGGAAGCAGTGTGCAGTCCAGCAGGGTTGTGCCTTGGGTACGTTTTTGGTTCTCCATCCCCCACTTCAACTAGTTCAGGACTCACATTCACCAGGTACCAAATGACTCTGGGACCCTCCTGGCTAACTCTGCCTCTCTGTGTCATGCCAGCTGCCATGAGATGGGTGTAGGTCTAATTCCGGCCCTTCACCATGTGCTAATAGGCCACACCAGGTCCCCATCCCCTGGAGCTTCTTTGAACACATGAAATTTCCACCGAGCAGAATTCACTGAAGTGGTTTCCCTCTCTGCAGGGCCACAGGAGGTGCCAAGCTACCATAAACCAGTGCCTGAGGTAGTGCTTGTGACCACACTGTACCCAGAGGATCCAGATGTGAGTGAGATCAGTCCCTCTCACACTGGCTGTAGATATATGAAATATTATACATATATATCATTGTATATATTTTATATATAGATTTTTGTGTGTATATGATGTATTATTTTAAAATGAAATGTAATAAACATTTATATTTATTTTTATATGTATTATACCTATATATAAATACAAATATATTAAAGACAATCCTTGACATTGATGTGAACAGCTGTTGGGAAATCTTTTGACTCCTAAATAGTATACTTCTTCTGCACTATCTAGTTATACTTAGTAGGGAAATGCAGAGCACAGATGCGGTGTCCAGCTACATCCTATTCTTCCCTTGTTCCATGGAGAAATTTTGGAGGTTCCTCTCCTTCCATTCCTGCACCTTTGCCTTTGCAAGTGATTGGTGACAAAAAGCTGCCTGTGGGTGAAGGAAGCAGCTCTGCTAGGACATTGTGCATTTGTCTAGTGATGAGACACCACTTCTCTTCTACTGCAAGAGGAGATGAAAGCACACACTCATCTAGCATGATCATCCCTTGAAAATTCAATTTGTGTCAAATAGCAAACCTCAGAGCAATCCAGCATGGGCAACGTGTCCAAATGATGATAGCTGGCATTCTTTTGCCATGCAAACCACAAGAAAACAAGCAGCCAAAAGCCAAATCTCTGCTGAATCATTGATGGCTGTCATTCAGGCTTAATGTGGTGTCTGAATCAAGGCAAGCTGGCACTTCAGAGCGGGTACAGGAGCTCTCTCTCTCAGCACAGCGGATGGCCTGCTAGCTCTACACCTCTAATTCCAGTGGTGGATGTAATGCCGCTGAGAAAGGTTCTGCAGGGAATCAGCAATGGGATGGATGAAAAAGTTGTGTTTGTTCTTAGAAGTGGAGCTGAGGTCAGGAAATGTCAACAGGGAGCCTTGCAGTGATTTAGTTCTGTGGACACTGGATGGAAAGCCCCTCCTCCTTTTACGAATGTTCCTGAAGGTCTTACAGCTGGAGCAGGATGTGGGACCCTGGAGCTTCAGTGCTTCTGTGCAATGAGTGAAATGGAGCTGTGTGATTCCTACTGTGATGAATTAGCACCAAGTAGCTAGCTGCCGTTCTGGGAAATCATTCAGATGTACTGAGGTGTAAACAATCTCTTCCTGAAGAAGGAGCCAGGAAAGAAGCTAGGTGTCTAGTCTTGCTCTTCCCTCAGAATTAGGACTGGCCCATACAGGGATACAAAAGCAAACTGAGAGTGCCTCAATTGAGATAAGACATTTGTGAGGCTTATTAGAAAGGCAAGCATTAGAGGGACACAGCAAGCACTGTCTGTTGTGGGTACCTGTCTCCCTCCTGCTGATAGGAGTGTATTTATTTAGATTTGTTAATATCCATTGCAGTAGGCAAAGCAACCCAACCTGAATGCTCAGTCATCACCTCCTGCAGGGAAAGGGTACATGCAAGAGAAATCTGAAGGGAGTTCTGGCTGCCAAGGAAAGATGAAAGGATTTTAGGAAGAGAGGTTGTGAAAACAAGTAGTACTGGAGAACCTATCCATGCATAAATGAGATGGAGCCTGAAGTGACGGAGAGTCCCCATTGCTTCTTTAAAAACATAAGGACAAAACAAAAAGATTGGCTGGACAGGGTGCAAGGCAGGAAACAAGATCTTTTAAAACTGTTAGCAGTCAGGAAGTGAAGGAAAAATGCCCATGTGTGCAAATCAACTTTGATTTGATGCCTACCCCAATGTCCTACTGCAGAGGGATAAGGTTACAACCCTCCCCCAAAAAAGAAATGGAGCATGCTCCCAGCTCTCTGGGTCTATGCCAAACTGTGAAGTTCACTTTCAAAGGCAAAGCTGACATGGAGACATTTGACAGGACTCATGCTTCTAAATCACGTGGATGCTTTTGTAAACATTACTTCTGGGTGTACTTAATATCTCCACTATTAATCAGGTTGCGGGGAGTTAAAAGCCCATTAATGGCATTAACAAATGCTATTTAACTGGGCTGAATTGCAAATGCAAGTTTAGACAGAGAACAAATACAATGTGACTTTGGAGGAGCAGAAAGCCAGCCAAAAAACCCCTCGATTCATCTTGAAAAAAAACCCCACAAAACAAACATAAATTATTTAACCCGAAACACACAGACTATGAGAAGGGAGAAAAAGCCTTGGCAGATGTGATATTGAAAGAACTTGTGGGTATGTTGGTTAAAGCCAGATGTGGGGCTCAGCAAATGGATGGTGGTAGGTGGACATGGAGCAGACGTGATAAGATCTTGGCATGCAGTGTGACCTAAGGACGGTCAGTGGAGTTTGGTCTTGCTGGCACAAAGAATGCTCAAAACAGGACAAGGAAGTTGATCTTTCTATGAAATCAGTGGTCTACCAAACGAGAGAGGTGGTGATAACCTGGATCATCTCCAAAGCAAAGAATAGCACGGACTGAGGGTTTGGAGAAATCATCCAAGACTTTTTGAGTTTTTGAAGAGTGCAGTGGGAGAATGACTCAAACATGCTTGGTCTGGCTGGCTGTGTTTGTAGGGGCACGTTAATACCTGTTCACACGTACTGTTTCTGAGGAGTCAGGACAATGAATCTGTAATGCTGTGTTTGCTTGTACGCAAAAATATAAAAAGGGCAGGAAATTGGTTAAGGGAAAATGTAATCTGAATATTGTGGGGACATATTAAAGAGTGAAATGCACAAGAATATGAATATCTGTCCAGAGTCTTTGCCTGGGGCTTTCAAAAGCAGACAGTAGAATGTATCCTATGAAGTCCAGCTCTATACTCTGTTGCAGAGCACAAATGCCTAATGAAGTAATTATTTTCTAAATATGCTAACTGCATAATATTTGAGCTAGATGGGCATGTATTTTTATATTTTCTGAGTCTTTTTTACCTCTTAGTAATTACATAAAAAACCACTGAGGTTGGAAACATGAACTGCTCAGAAATAAGACATTAAAATCATGATTGTTCTTCATTCCTCGGTTTAAAATTCTATATGCATCTGCATTGTATCACAGTCACAGGATTATCACTGTATAGGACAGATCATCACTGTGCTCACTGGGTAACTGCTCAGAATTTCTTCTTACCCTCATCACTTGACCTCAGGCCTTATTTACTAAACACCACTTAAGCTCTGCCTAGAACACAATCTGATTACATTTCTTCATGGGCTTTCCTGTGACACTTTCACTCTAAATCTGAGCAGTTCAGAAACATGAACAGATTTCCCCTTACCACAGCCATTAGGAAAAGACGAGGAGCTAGTACCTCTTCCATTTTACCAAAGTGGAACTAAGATAAAGATATTACAGTTGTGACTGCTGACTCTTGCTGTTCACTTTACAGCTACACAATGTTGCTCTTTTTTTTTTTTCATAGCTCTGTGTGCTGTATATGTTTAGATGTTGGCATGTTACTGAATCTTGCAGAGAATTTACCTTCTGCGTGACTCTTGTGAAAGACAAAATTGCAGATATTTAACAAAACCAATTGTTTTCTGTGAATATGAGCACTGGGCACCTACTGAGAGAAAAGAACAGGAACAAGATAAAGTTTTGCAAGGACCAGGGAGGAGAGCAGGGAGGAGGAATGGAGTATAGACAAGAACATCTACTATTGCGGAAGATCCGTGAATAAACAAAATGAACACTTGAGTACCATTTTGGGCATGACATGGAGCTGAGATGTCAGAAGAATGGTGAGCTAAGTAGTCCCTATAATATCCTTGTTAGCAGATTTTGATACTGAAGCCACTCAAAGCAAATCTGTGGCAAACCTGTGATGGCCTGCTGTGAACTATTTCTAGGGGCAAAACACATCCTTGGTTGAAGAGTGGGAGTGTGGGGCAGGGAATTTCTAAGAGTGGTCAAGATTTCTTGAATCTGTAAAACTAGGAACTCTCATCATTTCATGTTGAAGACACAGCTCCCAGCAACTTTGCTTGCAATGCAGAATGCTCAGCATTTTTGCCAGTCTGGCCCCAGGTGTCCGTAGCTTGGCAAACAACATGGGAGGTAGTGGCCAACTTAGAAAATGCTTATTTAAGTGACTTGCCAGTAGCACACAAGGGCTCAGTCGTAGGAGCAGGGCTAGGCAGCATTCAGTTGCATTAATGATCAGATCATCTCTTCTCCCCCTCCAATCCCCTTCCTCATTTCCTACACTCCCCTCCATCTTGGCAATAAAACATGCAGGGTTCCTGTGGGAAAAACCCAACAAAAACACTGTGTGATCATGTAATTAAAGGCTGTACTATAACACACAGGCACAAAGGAGATGAATTAATGCTTTATGGAAAGCCTCCAGACTAGCTTTTTCCTCAGTCTACTGTGCAGTCATAATGTTGCTTTAACAGAGCTCTCCATGTGCTATTGCACAGACTTACGGGGGGAGCCACAACAAAGTTTCAGAGCTTCCTTTCTTACCCCTGAGAGAGGCAGTGTGTGTGTGAGTGTGTAGATGGGCTGACCCTGGCACAGGTCACCAGGGACCAGGGAGCTGGAGATCTGCCGCCTTTTGGCACCTGAGGCGATGGGAGAGCAGCAGAGTGCAGGGACAGAAGCATGCTGGGCTTAGTGTTGGAGCCTGGGCTGCCGTGGGACACAGGTGTGCAGACACAGACTGGCCAAAAGAGGCTTGAACACTTCTACTATAACACTTAGATCCTGAATGATGTACTCCCACATAATGTGGAACTCTTGACCTCTGTCTTGCTCCTCTCACTCATAACACATCTGCTCTCAGCTCTGGCTGGTATTTCATGTGATTTTTTTCATTCCTACCCCCCAACTTCTTCCAGTTTATGTCTCAATTTACCTCTGCCTTTGAAGGCAGAGTGGGTACGGTCCTGTCACAACCAGAGATCTCAGCAACAGTGGTGGCAGAGGCAACCTTGTTTGTTTGTTGTGTCCGCATACAGGGACCTACATCAAGTGCACCTACACCGACTGCATGGTAGCACAGAGAAGCCAGAAAAGGTGAAGCACAAACCCAGGAGAGATATCCAAGAAATCTTCGGAGCTAACAAGTGCTTGGCTTGTCTTGTTTTCAGATAAAATGAAAATGTTGCCTTTTCTGAGGCTTATAAGGTTCCCAAGAGATAGCTTTTAATAAGCTTTCCAAGAGCACATCCTTGACGCCAAGGGTGGCCTCTGCTTGGGTGCCCACTCTGAAACATGGGAGTCACAAACCAGTATGAATGTTTCACCATGAGGGAAACAATGCATTTTTCTTCTCCTTGTTCTCAGAAACAGCCGTGCCACTTAAGCAGAAATGCGAAAACAAATGAAAAAACAAATTCAGCTTGAGGCAGACACCCAGCATGGGGAATTGCAGGCCAGATGGTTAGTGTGACAAAGTTGGAAGCAACTGAAAACAGCCTTTTAATAAGAAGTATTAGGCAACTTCAGTATTAGGTGGTACCACCTCGACTGAACCCCCTTCCTCTTTTTAAAGATGACTTTTCTAAAGTCAGCACACCAGCAAATTTGCTGAAGAAGCACAGTGATGCCATGAGAAAGGCTGCCTGGTGTAGCTGTTGCTGTTACATCATGAATGTGTCAGAGGACAGCAAATCTTTCTACCACTTGTCCTGCTGCTGGGTCCTGCTCCTCCTCTTGGCCCCGTTCCCTGAACCCACTCTCTTCTCACCCACCCTGCAGCTAGTCCCTTGGTTCCTGTCTCTTCCCCCTGGTGGCAGACGCCCACTCAGCCTTCTGAGCCTTCTCCTCTTTGCCCGTCCCACTGCTGCCTCTGGCAGCATCAGCTTGGAGTCCAGCAAAGCTCCTTACCTTGGCTCCCTGCCTCCCTTCCCCTCCCCTCTGCTGTCAATTTGCCTCACTGGTCTTTTGGAAAAACCTCTGTCTTCCTAATCTACTGTAAAACAAAAGAGAGGGAGCCAAAATCTCAGCTCCTGATGATTGCTGCTGTTCTGTTGACTTTTTCCAGAGCCAAGGCTGGGTTACGCTGCTTCACATCACTGAAGGTTGAGCCCTGCTTTTGTCATTGGACAGATGCCAACTTGCTTCAGCAGAGAATCTGCCTTGTTGGCTTAGGTTTCAGTGTGGCTGGACTGATTGGTGTTGGAGGATGAGCCGACCCATGACTCCAAATGAATGCAGAAATAGCTAGGCACAGCTATGTGTGCCCTCCTCATCTGCTTCAGCTGCTTTCTGCTTCTTTCATTGCAGAAGCACGTGCACATGCAGAGACTAAGCATGTACAGTTTTCAGTTGTTCTGTGCACTGATGCTTGCTCTCTTTAGTTCTTGGAGGATTCCCCTGTTCTCAGGAGATGCAGCACACGATGCTTTTACAGTGTTTGCATGAGTTGTTCCTGCTTGTTCCACATCATCAGGTTATGTACTGACAAGTGGAGCATATGCTCTCAACAGCATGTCTGCTGTGACTAAATCATATCCTGGGTCATCAGCTCAAGGCTCACAGTGTGTTCTTCCAGTTCCAGAGGGAACTGTTGTCTGCTTGCATTGTTTATAACCCTTGGGAGACTTGGGCAAATCAGGACAATGATGTGCAAGGCCCACCATTGTTTTCTTAAGCTGCATAAGGATTTGCTTTCTTGCCTCCATTGCTCTCTGCATGCACTACAAACATCTATTCAGTTGTGCAACATCTTCAGTTGAAGTAGAGCTCCGAAGTCACAACTTGAAACATCTGTGCAGAACTTGGTTGCTTTTAATAGGACCCTAAAAATACAGCCTAGATTGATATTAACACAGACTACAAGTGGTTAAACTTCCTGTGTTGTCACTGCCTTGACAGTGTTTCGGAAGTCATTTCACACAGGCTGTGAAAATCTTGCCATGAATTTAAAACGCAACATGTATGAGAGACAGAACTTTAAATGCATCATTTTAATGGTAGCATCTGTAAAAATTGGGGTATTTTTTTTCTTTCTCTCTTTATTTCTTCTATCTTTTTTTTATTCAGCTGAAATTTCATTTGGTTTAATTGAAACCTTTCCCCACTTGCAACTTCAGCAAGCACATGCTGAAACAATTCCTGATGTTCAGTGACAGTTCTGTCCCAGACAATTATATCATCAGTAGACAGATTTTTACAGTTTGTAGCATCTGTGCACTGAAATGTTTTGGAACCTGCCCAATAAATATATCGAAGTTGCTCAACCCTGGACTTTCCATGCCAAAGGAGATCTGAAAAACCTTATCAGGCTATCTAATCTTCTCAAGAATTTGGCTTCCACCAAGCCAAAATTTCAGTCCAAGTGGAAATTTTCTCTTTGCATGTTCCTGTTCCAGAGGCCATTTAAGGCTGAATCAACTATGCTGTCCTCCATAATTAGAAAGGAGCAAGCTTGCTTGCATCTCCTTCTGTTTTGCAAATACTGCCACTTACTGTCATGCAGTATCTCCAGCCTTCCACTGCAAGGCTGGAGGAATGTTTTGGATTGCTCAGATCCAAGTTTCCATGACATCTTCATCTTCACTTGGATTCCAGAAGTGCTTTGCCATGACTAGAGGTTTCATTCTCCCAGACGCTGTCCAAAAGTGTAATGAGAGACTATCTCGACTCCCATTACATTACAGATCACAAAGAGAAATTAACTATTCCTGTTTCTATTTCTGTGGAAAGAGCAAGCATTAGCTCACTGTCTCCTCTGTTGTCCTGTAACCATTTCTGGACCCTGTTTCATTGAGCTTACTTTACCAGAAAACCATTATTTCCTTTTTTGAGTTAATCAGAATCAGCTTTCCGTGGCTCGGGGATGTCACAAAGGTCGTCCACTCTTTTTATTTTCCTTTCTTTCTTCTCTTGTTTTGCATTCTCTCTCTCGCTCTCTCTCTCTCTCTCTCTCTCTCTCATTCCCCCACCTCCCCCTGCTTCTCTCCCTCTCTCATTAGAAGGCAAAGCATGACTGTGGGCATCACACCCACCCCACCAGTGGACCCTCTTACTTCCAGCTCAATGCACAGCTTGTAATCATTACAAAACGATGGGATATCTTCTGGGTGATTGTTAGAGGGAATTACATTCAGGCAGCCTGTGAAGGCATGTGGATGCTCTGATATTTGATATTCTTTTTCTTTCTGTCTGCTATAGCCGTTTCCCTTCTGTTTGCATTTCTTTCTTCACAACAGTGCTTGTGCCTATAGCCTACTGAGTTCCCAGTCCGAGATCAACTTTTGTGGCTGTTGAAACTCCTGTTGGAAGCTGATGGACTTATTGCAGGTTGACAGTCTTGTCACTACAAACAACATTTGAGCCAAAATTTGGTCCTGTGTAATCCCCGTATCTCAAAGTGAACTCCCTGTTCTTTTTTTCTTCTTTTGTTTCACTAGTTTATGAGACAAGATTCCCAGCTGATGTAAATAAGTATATATTCATCCAAGTCAAAGGATGTATATCGGCTTATACCATCCAAAAGCATAATACAAGGCCTTCAGGGAAGGAATTTTTCACATATTGAACTCAAAATACTGTTTCTTTAAGTGTCTGAAAGTCCTCTTTGTTTCTTTTTATGTGTGTTTTATTTTTCTCCTCTCCTCTCCTCTCCTCTCCTCTCCTCTCCTCTCCTCT
>VZRN01006264.1:1357185-1396760 GCA_013397935.1 Dasyornis broadbenti
CCTCTCCTCTCCTCTCCTCTCCTCTCCTCTCCTCTGGAGGAACAAGGCGCAGAAAAAGTAAAAACCAATGGCTGAAAAAGTGCTGCTGTTTTGCACACTCACTGTGAAATTTGCTGGCTTAATCACCAAATCTTGTCACTCCTAAGTTTCAGAGCCACTGTTGGAGCTGCCTGGCATGGTTATGCCAGTCTAATGACAGCTATTTAGATTTTATGGTTTCCTGCTCCATACCATTGGGCAGGTTGATCAAATTCTGAAAAACAGTTTTTCACTCTGTGACATTGTGCAGAGGAACTTAATTTACAATGAAAAACTGATTTGGGGGTGACTCATGTGTGAAGACAGATAATCAAAATGTTGCCCAGCATGGAAATTATCTTCCCCCCTCATGTCGAGGCTCTTTAAGCACCTCCTGCATGCAGCAAGCTCAGGAGGAGGAAGGATACACTGGTGTTAAAGGTAACACAGAGAAGTTCATACTGCCTCCTACCACTGCCTATTTACTATTCTCTGTATCAACATCCCTCTTCCTTGGCTCCAAAATTAAGCCACAACTTTAAACTCAGAATGTTTAAAGAAACAAGGGGAGAGAATAAATGCCTGGGCCGTTCTTCAGAAGCCCCATGTAAACACTGGGTGACCCATTCCTTGTTCTTTTCCTAACCTGGCTGAACTCTGAAAGCAAGCAATAAACAGCAAAGGTTAATTAAATCCATTTCTAAGTTTAACACCCCTGGCTCCCCACCCTGTCCTAACCAGACTTTGGGGTCTGTGTGTTTTGGGCAAATATAACCTGGTTTGAATTTCAAAACATGATTTCAAGCTTCCTTTAGAGACAAAGAAAACTGATTCCTATATGCCAAATGAGTCATTCAAGACAGGGAACCTAATTAGGGTTGCAGAAGCAACTAATTTTGCTACCAAAAAGAAATTTCGCGCACTAGAGAATGAAGTGCTACTTCCGGGCAGCAGCACCAGACTCTCAGTGTAATTATAATTTATATGGCCCTCACTGCTGTAGTAGTTAAGTGCTTGACAAGAACCAAGGGACTTACTCTGAGGTAGGGAAAAGTTTTCTTCTCTTTTACAGCCAGGGAACCAGAGATAAAATGACTTACGCCAATCTATTCAGTGGATTTGGCCAAGCTGAACTCAGGTCTCCCTTAGTGTCTCTTCAATGCTTTCAGTAGGAGTTTCAGACCCTTTTTTTGCTCTTGCCTCTGCCCTGCTTGTAGCCCTGAGAAATTTTGATCCTGGTTTTAAGGAAGGTAGTGAAGGCAAGGAGCAACCTTCTCCTCTGCAGCAGGGCCATGTGTCCCCAGTTCAAATCACAGATTATTTGAGTAATGAAATTCCCAGCAAGATATAGAAACCGATTTCAGAAGGTGAAGGGCGCAGCTTCCAGTTCTTCAGGATTGACAGGCTGATTTAGCTGTATCACACCCCTTTTATGGAGAAAAGGATTCACACCTGACCCTTACTTGTCATGGTTCAGATGTATCACCAGGATGCCAGGTACCCAAGCAGCGTTAGATTTGAGTACCCTTGACTTGTAGAACTACACCATGGGCTGCCCTGTCTCCTTTTTTGGCTCTGCAATAATTGTGTAATTCCAAGTTTCTCTACAGGTCCAAGAGAACATTGTTTCTTGCGGAAAAGAAAAAAGGGAGCAGCATAGAGCTGAGTTATCATTGGGAGTGGTTTAGAAATGCGTCTTTGCTTTAATGAAATATCTTCTTTAGGAAAGCAAAAGCCAGGTTGCAAACCTACAAAAGAAAGTACTTTTCCCCTGAAACTGACACACTTGGTGTCTGCGCTGAGGTGGCACTACTGGCCAGAATTCCTTTGAGGCTGGCAAAGACTGCAAAGATTTCCCCTGACCCTGAACTACATTTTGAGTCAGGTGGGAAATGAGAAAAGATCCACTGCTTAGCAGTGGGGCTAAAGCACCACTGAATCCAGCCTCCAGGCTGATGTGGGAGGGCTGGGAGCCTTGCAGCAGGGCTGGGGGTTCATGTCCAGCAGCTCAAGTCTAGCTGGGAAATGTGTGACGTGTGACCTTGACACTGAGGCTCCTGTCAGCCAAAGAGCTCAGTGCTGCCTGGGGCTTTTGTCTGGGCCCCAAACCCTCCTCCTGTCTCAGGGGCTTTGTTCAGTCTTGGAGGCCAGCCTAGAGCAGTTATGTATGGTTTCACTTTTGCTGTCAGAGGATATCTGTGTTGCAGGAAGCGCTTACAATAACTCTGTAAACATGAATGAACATGTTTCCCTGATAATGTCAAGCGAAAAGTCCCATATTTTTCTCTTCTTTAATGAGCAATTCTTGCCCTTCAATGTCTCTGACCTGGAACATATGTTTTTACTATTGGGTGACAGTGCTGTAATCCCATTCTTGTACTTGATTTATGAAGGCAGGGCCTGGAGCTGTGCAGGGTCGAGGCCCCGTTACACAAGACACTGGATGGGCTCTTAATGAGGGAAAAACTCTGTACCTCCAAGAGGGTGGACAAAAGGTGGGAGGGAAAATGAAGGCATGGTGACCATACCTGGAAGGGAGCTGATGTGTCCTGCATCCTGGAGTAACAGCCCAGCTGCTGACATAGTTTACCCTATAAATATTCCTGAATTTCCATCAGCTTTGCTGTGTCTCTAGCTCTGGCGCCAGAAGAGCCCAGTATTCTACAATTGTTTCACCTCTTGGGTCAAGCAACAGTTACAGGATGCACAAACACAATAGCGGATTTAAGTGACACATATGAACTTGATTATGGTTTCCTAGGGGGAAAGAACCATGTCTTCCACTGTCCTTCAGGCATCATTCAGGGGATACTTTTTTACAGCTCCTCAGGTTGGGAATGCTTGTGTGGGTATAACCACAGTGACACACAGAACCAAAGGATGGATAGGCCAAGCAATTAAATAGAAAAATCTGCTTAAATAAATAAACAAGCCTTATTAAAGACCTCAGGACAGCTGCTGATGAGCTCTCCATGGGGCCCCAAAGATTAAGACTGTCTACCTCTTACATCTGTCACATGGACAGGAAACTGGAGCAGATGACAGAGCACAGCTTTCACATTTAATGGGATCTTACTCCGCTTCAGGAGAAACAACGTAAAGCAAATGGACCATCCAGCATTGGCTGTAGCTCATCTATGATCTGTGTGTGCAACAACGTGTGGACCTTGTCAGGACTTCTGCTTGAGGGGTGACTTCTGCCAAGTGTTTCAGTGGCCATGAGAGCAGCGATGCTGAGCACTGGTGGAGAGCAGCACCCCAGCTGCCTCCTGCCACATGGGAGCAGTCAGGACGCTGTTGGCCTGCAAGTAATTCTTGATAAGCTCTGGGGACTGTGGTGCAAGGAAGGAGATAGGGCTAATTGCCCACCCCCAAACAAGAGCTGGAGATTGCTGTCTTTCTCCTGATCCTTCATTAAGGTCAAGCCTAACCCCCACCCAATTCCCTTGGAAAATCTTCCCTGTGCTGTAACAGCAGCAGAATACAGATGACCTGTGCCAGTCTCCTCCTCTCTGACCAGCCTTCTTCACATATCTGTTTCTAGAGGGCAGAGGGAGGAAGAAAGGACAAGTCCTCTTTCACTCCATGATGTGCACATGTGTTTTCTGCTGTCTTACTCATTCTAAACTCTCCCACTTCACTCCTTTACCAGGTCCTTAATAATTCCTATAAATGTCAGGTCCAATCTCACTTAATGAAATATACACCTATTAAATGAATGAAGTGGAAAAACAGCCCGCTCTGACTGCCTGCCTTGAATCTGAGCTGCAATACATGGTTTTTTTCCATACAATCAGATTATTTTTACCAGGTCCCTAGGAAATTCTGTATAAAACAAACAAACTTTAAAAATCCTATGAGATCCCCAGCCCTCTTTGAGGAGGGACCCTGAGATGTTATTCAGTCCTTGGAGCCATTTGTTTCACAAGTGATCCCAAACACTAACTAAAGGCAACATAATATGATAGGTATTTACAACATATCCATTATCTTATCAGAGCTTCAGGTACAGCTGTAAATAGCCCGTTCCAGCTGGGCAGTCTGCTGAGTTAAATGGGTTCTACTTATAAAAGCAGGAACTGGAAAACATGTCCCTTTCAAGCTGAGATTCACTTACACCCAAGGGATGGAAACTCAAACAACAGACTTCAGCTGCAGAGGAGGTCCATATTCCATGAAACTCCTCTCCCTCCATCTGAAGCAAAAGGCTGGACTCACAATCATCGTGCAGCTCATCTGGGCGCTTTGTTGACAGAGTCCTGTTAGCAGCTCACCAAGCACAGAGAATTGCTGCTCTCTGGATGGAAGGCAATTTTGCACAGTCAGCCAAAGACAAAAAGAAATATAAGGCTGAGGGTGGAAAGAAAAGAGACCACATAGGAAGCTGTGAGAGGAAAGGGAGGGGCAGAGAGCTGGTGGCTGGAGGAAAGAGGAAAACATGAAAAACAAGACAAGAGAAAGTGCAATTGTTAGGGAAGAAACTTTTCCACTGCTTACCTGGCTACAACCAGTCTGAACAGGACATAGTGTTCACTCTTTGCATGCTGCCACACACTGTGTACCAGGTGGGAATGGCTGGTCTTCCACTACAGGACCCCTGGCAGCAACTTGATCGGTGTGAGAAGGAAACAAATCTGTTAAATCCCAATTCAGTCCATAGGCTTTTAAAACTCTTTTTGAGAGCCTGGTGAAGAGTCAGAATTGGGTTGCATTGAGTCTGAGCTTGTGTAGAAGGAAATGGTATTTCAAAGAAACAGAAGTAAGCAAATTTTATCTCTGAGGCATGAGAAATCAACAGCCAATTCCAACATGGGAGAGACTACTCTCTGGCCCTTCAGAAACACCCCAGAGGCAACTGTACAAGAGACCTGCTGTCAGGAGATGCTGTTGACCATTTTTATCGGCTTGCTGGCTAAAACTGAACATTGCTCATTAATGGTTGGTTGGCAGCTGATCTGAGAGTGAGTGACTCATGGTGACTGACCACAAGAGGAGGTTACTGCTGGAAGTGGACTTAATTTGACAATTTGCGCCAGAGATGTGGGAATTTAGTGAAACCAGCCCTTGGAAGTGTTAACAAGCAGTGAGCCAGTGGTAGTGAATCTACTTAAAGATGCATACCAGGGTACAAAAACCAGTGCCAGAGTAAACAGAATGCGGAGAACAGATTGGTTTGCAATAAACATGGAAACAGTTGCAGGAGAAAACAATGAGTCTGACAAAGGAGATTTAGTTACAAACCTTCAATAAAAGCATCCCATTTAACACAAGTATGCTGCTTTTGGCAAACAACAAAGACATCCAAAACCAAAGTGCATTACTGCACATATGGCTGAGGGGACAAAGACTTGAGACTGATCAGTTTGATGACGAGACAAAACCTGAAGTTCTTCAGGTACCCAGCCTGATGGAAGGGCAGGCTGCTTTGTGATATTGGAGTTTCAAATTCTGAAATACTGTCCCTACCAGAGAAGATTTTCTATAATTTTATAATTAAGACAAAATGGTAACGAACTCATATGTGATCACACAGAACAAAAAAGGGTCTATGCTGCCAAGCTACATTGGGTGTTTACAGAAGGGAAAATGCTAATCAGGACACAGAGAGTGGAGAAAGCCCAAGTCAATTGTGTATCTGTAACTTCACACTTAACTGATGCAGCATCTCTTTTTAAAGAGCTGGTGGGTGGTGTTTAATGCTCTGAGATGGATTAAAAACAACATACTAATTGATGGGAATACCCAAGTGACTGACAAATTGTGTACAAGAATTGCTCACCAAGGACAGAGAGAGATGGCAAAGCTTACCTTCATTTTGAGTATTTGCTGAGTGAATAGACAGCAGCTTGGCAAAAAGACACCTACCAAAACCTAAACAAACATTTCCTCCTCAGTTTGAGATGGTGAGGGTACTGCCAGAATTTCATGATGCACTGAAAATGGCCCATAGCTGGATGTGGTGGTTTAATGCCTAGCAAGTTGCTGAGGAAAGGGAATGACAGAGACCTCAGTGAGAAACACAGGCAGAGCTGCTCATCAGGAGGAGTAAGCCTCTCACAAAGTAAGATTACTGTGCAAAGAGAGGAAGCAAAGATTTTTCTGGAAGGGGAAGTGGGATATCTCTGAAATACAGGCATGTGGCAGGAAGGCATTTTAGGAGCTCAGATACCATGGGAGGTGACCACTTGCCATTTGTTTTGCTTCTTTTGTAAGATAAAATGACATCACTGCAGGGACAAACAGCTGTTGTACTATGTGGCAATGTCACTTGTGTAGCCAGTGCCTGCTGCCCACAGCAGACACTTGGGATTTGAACTCACGGTTGCTGGTGAAAGGTCTGGATTGAGAACACCAGTTTTCCACAATGGTCCTTAGTAGGAGGTACAAAGCTGGATGCCACCCGTGACATATATACTGGGTGAAGGGTTTTCCCTCGGCAAAGGTGCCTCATGCCTCTAAGGTCAGTTGCAGAGCAGGGTGGGTGGTCAAATGGGAAAAACAGGAGAGAGAGCTGTCATATTTCACCTCTCTCATCCCCTTCCTGGGTCTGATGGGGTCATTGGCTGTCCTCAGTCCTGCGGTGTGGGTCTAACCTTAAGCTTGTCCCTTGCAAGAGGTTTTGAGCAGGCTTCTTGAAGTCTGCAGGGCTTAAATAAGATAGTGTGGCATGCAGGGTGGGACATATCTGAATATACATCTGTCAGGATGGTATCTGAGTGAGGGTGTTTTGGGGTGATGGTATGGCCTTGATCTAGAATTGTGTCTGGAGTGGAAGGATCTCTCACTCCTCTCTGAGAGACGGAAGAAGATTTGTGCATGCAGGGCATGGCAGGGCGAGAGGCACTAAGGTAATTTGCAAAGGGTGGCCGAAGCATGAAAAGGGAGCTGTGTGGTGGAGCCAGGATGACGTGTGCCTAAATAGTGAACATCAGCATGTAGCACAGTCAGCCCCTTCATGGGGTAACACAGGGAGCTCTTTTAAACACACACATACATGCACGCACAGAAAGAACAATTTATGGTTGTGTCAGACTCACGTCTGGATTTCTCATTAAAATTAATGAGGTAACGTCTCCGAGGCATTCTGAGCGGATGCTGCCCAGAGAGTGCGGGAAAGACCTCTATCACTTTGAAATAGCTACTTAGCAAAATCAATTGCAAATTTTATTTTCCACAACCATGCATCAAACTCATGCCAGGAGTATCAAAAACCACTGTCTAAACTTATATGCAACTGACCTTCCTTCAGACACTTTTGTTACCATGACCAAGGTTCAATGGCCAGACGTGAGTGATGAGGTAGCAGCAGAATGGTGTTCCATGGCTCATCCTGGTGACTACCTATACCCTGGAACTGAACCTATGAGTCCTCAGTCTTCCTATTTGTCTGTTGTCTGCAAATAGCTGCAAAATTCACAGCCAAAATGGGTGTCCTGCTCCATTCCCTCATTTCCCTTCTTCCCTTTAGCAAGTAACTTCTCTATGAAGAAAATAACAGCTTGTTTCATGCAGCAAATCTGCAGTGCAGATCTCTGCTACTTGACTGAAACTAATATTTCTTCTATTGTAGCCAAAAATGGGTGATCAATATAAATCCATGTGACCAAATATTTTTACCATTTTTTTTCTAAAAGATTCATTTTTTTTTGTTGCAGTGCCTTATGTTAAAGTTGTAGAGTTGATCACTCAGTGAGGAGATGCCAAGCATAAGGAATGTCTCTGCCTTGTGCTCAGGAGACATTCTGCTGCTCTCTGGTTACGTGAGCACATACTGTATTTTTGGTATGACCTCTGTCTCCTTCAGCACACAGGGCTGGCTGATCTGGGAAGGAATCAGGCTCTGGAGAAGAAAGCTGCTCTGGGTCAACTGCCAGCAGTGTCACTGGTGTGGCTGTCATGGCAGGAGCAACAAGTGTCTGGTAGGCAAGACAGAGAGATGTTTTGCTGGAGAAACAGATGCTCTCTTCCCTGTCTGGGCAACAGCAGAGCCCACTCAAACTTCTCTGCCTGTCACTCACTGTGTGTTGTGTTTTTTGCTGCAGACAGCATTTGTGGTAGTGCTAAGCACGCATACCTGGAGGGGAAATCAGTGGGAGCTACACACTGAATATCTAAAATGCTGTAATCTTGCCCACAGCTTTGGGAAATTAGGCCCTGAGTGCCTTCATTTTGGGACCCACAATTAGCGAGAAGCTTCTGGCAACTTTGAACTCTTTCTTTTTATGGGGCAGCATCATCCCCTCTCCCATGCATGCTATGAAGAAACATGCATCGATTTTTTGAAGCTCTCTGCCTTGAGGGCAAGACCACGAGGTAATTCAGCAACAATGTTTACAGGGCTGCTTGTGGAAAACAGGCCTGCAGGCCACGCACCAGCTCAGGAGGACAAATACGTGGTCTGAATAAACACACACAGAGTTATAGCAGCAGAAGCCCTATGGAAAGAGAGTATGTGTTCATGAGATTAAGTGCTGTACGATGCCATACACTCCAGGTTGTGCATGTAGATTGTACAGTGAACAGGTAGTGTGTAGACCCCAACTTTGGATAGTCAGGCTTTGCTGGATGTGTGTTTGTTTACTGCAGTTGTTTCTGTGCAAAACTCTGAGTGGGCGAAGGGTGGACTTCCATGCTGGAAAGACATTGCCTTTCCCACCAGCTGAACATCTTCCCCGTATCTCCTCCCTGTCTCAGGTGCTACATGATTTACTGTTTCTTGAATCATAGAATAAGTGGCTTTGTAATGAAAGTCCTTAATTAAGATACCCTGCTCTATATCTAATAATTGATCTTAACTTTTGTTGTGCTTGCAGATTGGCTTGTTGACTACTTGATGTTTTGTTTCTTCTGTCTCAATCTCCATTTTACTGCATGAAAGGACCTGATTTTGACCATTACACTTTTCCAATCCGTGTATTTCAGGAAATGGAAGATGCTAGTCTCTAACTTTCTGCACATTTTAAAAGACAGCTTAGGGGCTCTTCAACATGTTGTATCAGTAGTTTCATTTAAGCTGGAGAATTATCTTGAAATATTTTTCATCAGTATCTATGAGTTTTGTTTTGTATTAAACACTTTTATAAAATTAAAATGAATCTGCTTTCTGCAAGTGTCCTGGATAGTCCTGGGGTGCATCCGGCACAGCATCACCAGCTGGGCAAGGGAGGGAATTGCCCTACTGTGCTCTGGGGTTGGGCAGCATCATCTTGAGTCCCGTGTGCAGTTTTGGGTACAACAGTGTAAGGTATTAAACTATTAGAGAGCATCCAAAGGAGAGCAATGAAGATGGTGAAGGGCCTTGAGGAGAAGCCATGTGAGGAGTGGCTGAGGTCACTTGGTCTGTTCAGCCTGGAGAAGAGGAGACTGAGGGGAGACATCATTGCAGTTACAGCTTCCCCGTGAAGGGAAGAGGAGGGTCAAGCACTGATCTCTTCTCTCTGGTGACCAGTGACAGGACCTGAGGGAATGGCCTGAAGCTGTGCCAGGGGAGGTTTATGGTGGATATTAGACAAAGATTCTTCACGCAGAGGGTGGCTGGGCACTGGAACAGGATCCCCAGGGAAGTGGTCTCAGCACCAAGCCTGACAGAGTTCAAGAAGATTTTGGACAATACTCTTGGGCAAATGGTGTGGTTTATATGGATGGTGCTTTGCAGGGCCAGGAGTTGGACTGAATGATAATTGTGGGCCCCTTCCAACTCAGCATATTCTGAGATTCTCGGATTCTGTGATTTTCCATTCCTGTTGTGTGTAACATCTATTTATTGTACATTTAAAAAGAGGCAAGAGAGAAATCTCTGCTACCCCCTGTAGTCTGAATGTCAGTGAACCTTATCCTGCTTCTCCAAGCTTATGAAGAGCTTAATAGTATCAGACACATGGAAACCTACAGTCATCTGATTAATAACCCATAAAAATGCAATAATGCTTGAAAAACAGAAACATTTCCTGATTTCCTAACCCAAGCCAGTACAAATAAAATTACCAGATAAAAGGAAATGATGAAGAGCTAAAAGTGGTCCATCTTCCCAACCCAAATCAGCTGGTTCATGTCCTGGCTCTGGTGTTCACAGCACCAGAGGGTTTGTGCCCCTTTCTGTTTCCATTGCTGCTGTTCTTGTGTGAGCAGCTGATCAAGTCCTTAGTATCCACCTTCCCTCTGGAAACCTATTCTTCATCCTCCACTGCCTGGTGCTTTCCTCAGTCTCTTCTTTAGGTGTCCTTCACCCTCCTCATCCAAAGACCTGTCTACCAACTAATCTTGATGCACATGTCTGTAAATCTTGTGTTGTCTGAGAACACCTTCCTTCCCTTCCCCATCAGACCTATGTATTCACTGTGGAAATTTCTAGCATACCGCTTGCCTCTTCCCTGAGCTGTGGAAGGTGGTATTTCATGGCAGCAGCCATGCAACACTGTGTCAGGTTTGAGGACGACATTATCTCCACAGCAGCTCATGGTGTCGCCCTCTTTCAGCTTCTCACTGCTGCTGTCCTCATCTCCTCCTCTCCATCCTTCAAGCAAATGGAACTCCCTTCTCCCATTCTTTTTCAGTCTTTCTTCTGGGCTCAGCATTTCTCTGTCTGTCAGATGTGACCAATGGCAGGATGTGTCCATCCACAGTCTCCAACTATCTCCTAGTACACGGTGCCTTGCCTGCTGCAGCAAGACCACAAGACACACACACAGGTGACAGACTGCTCTCAGACCACCTGCGCAGTCCCCATTGAGCATGTGGGATTGTTCACCTACCTTGAATCTGGACTTGCTCTCCAGAAGCAATCTTCAAGTGGGGAGTTACCAGCCTCACTGCACGGCTCCTGCTCAAGCCTGGTGATATGCTGAGCAGAGCTACCCTGGCCACGCACATCTCTCAGCCCTGCTGCCTGTTTTGGGACTGGACTTGTTTGTTCTGCTCCCCTTGACCTCAGATGTTGCCCTAGCACAGAGTGTCAAATTGCCCTGGCTTGTTTGATCTGATAAAAGAATCAGGACTTGTTTTCAGAACGAGAGGGAAGGAGCAGGAAAAATGAGTGGATCAATACTTGGATGTTTTGTTCCTGTGCAGCTGAGTTTAAGGGAAACCCTCAGGCCCTATCTGCAGAGCAGCAGATTTTCACCTCGGCAGCAGCCCAGGACCCATGGCTTGATTATTTCCTATTTGAGTAAGTGCTCTGGCATAAGGGTTCTGGCAAGGCATCTGGGGAAGGATCTTGGATACAAAAGCAGCCCAGATTCCCGGGGAGAAAAAGTGTGTGGACTGTTGTGTGGCAGAGCCATAGGCTACAAGGAGCACTTGTGGCTTTGCGTTGGAGACAAACAGACCCTAAAAAGCGTTCTGGCTGATGTGTCCACATTGCTAGGCCAGCACCACTGGCAGGGGAGCCAAAGAGCAGAAATCATGTCTTGGTTGTATTGTCACTGCCATTGCCATGGTAGCCAGACACCTCATGCATTCCAAGGTAGAGGACTAGAGGCAACATGGGGAGTAAACACTGCTTTCCCTGAGGAGAGGATGATTTGCCTGTCGGCCAGCTCCTGCTGGTGTGTTTCTGTGGCTTGAATTTCCCAAGAGCCACTCTGAACTCTGCTCATAGTAGGGCTCAAACCCTGTTGGACTGCCCACTGCCCCTCTCGTCACTCCTGGAAGAAGGAGTTAGCGGTAGTGATGATGACAGGCAGTGGCTGGAAATACTTGTCTGATCACACCACTGCTCTGGTTCCTGGTGGTGGGTACAGGGACCAGTGCCTGCCACAGAGACCTATTAATCTGCTCAGCTGTTTCTGGGATGACCTGTACAAGTGCAGAGGCAATGGTCAGCAGAGATCACGAGACACCCTCTGGACTGAGACACACTGCCAGAACAATGAAGCATATTAAGGTTAGTGACTTTCTCAAGCCACTGGCTGGGAGACATCCAAGGAATGCAATGAGAATATGACTCTTCTGGGAAGCTGCCAGCAACTTGGTGTCACGTGCCTACACAATGCTTAATATTCCATGCAGTGCCTCTGGCCTTCCAATGCCAAGCAAGGCCTTCAGCCTGGGGTCCAGGTGCTGCACAATGTAGAATTTGGAGTGGTGAGCCAGAGTGAGGCAAGTAGGCTCTGAGGGGCTGGGATTGGGCACCCTGGCCTCGTCTTCTCCTCCACCTCACCTTTCCAAGGGCTTCCTGCTGTGCCTTGCCTGTGGGCTCCTCTGCGCACCCTGCGCATCCTTCATGAAGTTGTGGGGTCAGCTCTGTCATTTTAAACATTATGCAGGACCACTGGTGATTGTGCCCAGTGACCACCATTTCTTTTGTCTCAGAGTATTTCAAATAAGGTCTGGTTCTCTTGGGGATGTAACATGACCATGGAACTAGAGCTACATCACTGTGAGCAGAGATTGGAAGAAATCCTTTTGCGTTGCTACCTGCTCTAGGGCTGAAAGAACTTGATCCTCTTCCTTTCCCTCAACCCTCAGGAGAGATTTTGTCTGCAAGAGTCTGGGCTATTACCACCTTTGTTGAATGCATCTTACCTGAGGCTGACAGCACCCTCTTCCGTCCCTCCAGTAGCTCCTTTTGCATCAAAAGGCAATGGATGTGTTATTGGGCAATGGTTTTGCTAAATCATGAGATTATGTCAACTTAAATGCATATTTCTGGTGTTTGAAGCTCCAGAAGAAAGTTTAATACTTTGAAGCTGATGTGCCTGAATGCTTGGTATCTGCATTAGAAAGAAAAAAATTCTTCCCTTTCAAACATGTTTTTGAAATCTTACCATTTCTGCCCAGACTTACATTTTTGAGTGACTGAACTGTGTTTTTTATGTTTGTGTGCAGCAGGAGCATAGATTCCCAGGACATGAGTGTCAATAAACAAAGGACGACCTTATCCATTACATGATGGTCCTGGTAAATGCTTGTAAGCCTAGAATATTATTTAATACAGGCTAGGTGAGGCATTTACTTCCTTTTGTTAGGCTATGAATGACAGGCTGTTCTTCTGAGAGCCCCAAGACATTCAGGAGTATGAAACTGTGATCTCTAATAAATACAGAGACTGGAGATATCCAGAGAAATGCCTCTAGTGGAAGCTTTTGGCCTGGTCACACTCATTTATTTTTTTAAGCACTTTCAAGGCATTAAAGCATAGCATGTGGAAAAAAAAAAATAAAAAAAAATTTTTTCTTAGCTGACTTGGATCAGGGACTACTGTTCCAGATGGTTTTTATGCAGGTCTCAGCACCACAGGGTCCAAACTCCTAAGGTTCAGAAATAATACAGATAAGAAAGCCTGCCTAATGGGCTGAGATTATAATATCCAGGAAACCTGGTGGCTGCAGGAAAGAATCATTGACAAAATCTCGGCTACAGAGGAGAAGGATTAGAACAGCAAGTTTCATAAGACCATATGCGTGTGGTAGATGTTTTTCTAGAACCGTGGTAAGGAAAGTCTTGAAAGTAGAGGTTAATTCCCACAGAAAGAGGTAAATAAGCTCCACCAGAGGCAACAGAGAAAGAGAAAACCATGACAAAGTGTTGTTATTAGCTTCAACAGTCAACATGTCATAAAAAGGGTGAAGTATTTGTAAAATTCCGAATGACAGAAATCCACAAGGTGTGTCATTTTAAAATAGACACAGGAGCACAAACAGAGCCCTGCACAATGTTAACAGAGTTCACAGAAAGTAAATGGAGTAAAATCTCATTGCACAACAGAAGGGTATCCAGAGTGCACAGTCCTGTCAGTCCGCCAGCAGTGTGAGATTTGGGAATCCTACAGGCAAAGAAGCTGTGCCCTATAGATAGATGTGGATGCCGCTTCTGTGTGGGTAGCCAGCTCTAAAATAAGGTAAGGACTGGACACAATTACAGGAGCAAAGGGAAATGGGCTTGATAAAACCTTTTTTTATAACAGACCACAGGCAAGTTTTCTCAGGTTCAGGATTATTGCACTCAGTTGCAAAACAACACTAATTCATCAGTACCTAAGAAAGCTCCCCTGATGGTCCTGGCTGGACTGTGGGGCGAAACAGAGACTAGGCAAGAGGGAGAAATCAGAAAAATTCCAGAGACTTGGGAAGCTACAGAAAACCAGTTTTCGCAAAGGACTTCAAGAGAACTGAGCCTATGCTTAAATCTGAGATAATTGAATGCTATAACATCATGACACTGTATCCCCACAGTGCAGCTCCTGTGAGGCTAGCCCAGCAGGCAAATCCTCAGGCTGGCTACTGTTGTGTTTGCTTCAGTGATGCGAGTGCTTCTTGGCATGGGGTCACAATGAAGCCCTGGGAGACACACACCAGCTCACACATCCCATCTGTCCAAACCCCATTGCCTCCTATTGCTAAAATTGTAATCTGGCTCCTAGTGAAGAAACTTTGTGGATAAGCAAGTATTTAGTTATCTCCTCTGAGTTGTTCAGCCCTAGCATTTAGCAGGATCTCATGTATTATTGTCATTGCTTTGGATGCATATTTTCTCCCTTTTGGTAAGTTTTGCTGTGAACTCAAGAGGAAAGCAGGAAAGCCGTTCTCAGATTCTGCTTAAAAAAAATTCTTAGTCCAGGACAAAATGCTGAGAGGGAAGGTATGTCAGAATGTTGATTTTAAGAAAATCAGTCCATGTCAAATTCCAATATGAAAGGACAGATGCTTTGATGTTGGCAAACCAATTCTTTGTCCTTAGATGAACAGAACTACAGGAATACACAGCATTATTATTAATCTAAACACTGAGTTATTCAGAGGCATAGAACAATGAATTTAGAAAGGGGGATACCACAAACCTTCCTTGCAAAAGCACACCAGTGCATCACTTCTGAATGTGCTGGGAACACTGTTGACCTTCTCAGCCATGGGAAAGCTGATGCCATTCACATAATTGTTCCTTAGCTCGAGGGCTATTTATCCAAAATGCTTCCCAATAAAAAGAATAGGACTTGTGTGAGACTTCTTAGTTTAGAAAACAAAACCCAGAGGAAAGAAAAAGAAGAAAGAGACCTCTGACTTCTTTATCACATTCTGCCTTAAGACTTGTGCTGTGGTCTTTAAAATTGTGTTGCAAACCTTTGAGCCCCTCTGGGGTGTCTTAGCACTCCTGTGCCTCTGTTGAGACTCCAGCAAAAGTGAAATAATGCCAGGAGACCTGTTTACCACCTTTCACCCCCTCCATCTACCATGCTCTTCTGCTCAATGGCTCACTTTTGAACACATCAGTAAGAGGGAGTCTACACACAGATCCTCGCTCAAATCCAGGGAAATCCACTCTCCAGTGCCACACTCAAGTTTCTGAATTGCCAGAGTCCCATTTGTTCTTCTGACAATTCACAGCCTCCTGGGACCCTTTCCAGGAGGTTCCTGACATGAACCAGAGGACCTATCACCAGAAAACTCTTCCCAGCCTGTGCCAGAAGTACATGGAATTTTTCCCCTGCTTGGACTATGGTGTTCACAGTCCAGTTTACAAGTTTCTCTGAGCTATTAGTAGTACAGTCGATAAGCCAAGGGACATTACAGAAGCTGCGCCCTGCATCTGTGATTTATGTTTCTTGCTAAATATAAAGCTCCCAAGGCTCAGCACATCAATATATTGGAATGGAACACATGGAAATATTTGATGGACTGGGGAGAACAGATCCCTGTGGCCAGTCACTCACACTTGCCCTTTTGTGAGCAATCTATCTTTCCCTGAAACAGGCAGTGGGATTTGGGCACAACAGCTGGAGTTTCCATATCCCCGCGTGTTTTATCAATGAGGGAGCCTGGATTCAAGCCATCCAGACACTGACCATCTGCAGGTGCAAGTTTAACATCAGCAATGCAAGAGCCTCTCTGAGCTCTGACAGGCTGTGTGGAGCTCATACCTCCTGCCCCTAACTGCATGTGCTGCACCTTAGCCTCAATGGGTTCCTTGGGAAGCAAGTTGTTCTATAGGGACTCCAGATCTTCTCCTGGCTGTGCACTGGGATGGTGCCTGCTTAGCTGAGAGACTAATGTTCCCCATGTGGCTCTTTAGGCTGCATCTCTGTAAGAGTAGTAACAAGCCCAGGAATTCCCAGTCCTCTTATAATGGTGTAAATCTGGGACGTGGGGAAGTGAGATGTATCCATTCAGAGACAGGAAAGGCAGCCAGTGAATAACTGCCAGTGGGAAAGGCTCCCTGGATGGTGGAGGGCAAGCAGACCATCCAGTGAGTGCACACACCTTTTTGTGTGCTGTACCCTTGTATCCTCAGCTGCTGTAAAGCATTGTAGCTCTGCTGCGGTCAAGGGATTTTTTCCAGCTGAGAATCTACTCTTGAGTGGAGCCATGCCAGATCTGCATCACCCTGGAAATGGATCTAACAAGCAGTGTTTCAGATCTACCACAGAGGTATCCGATATTTTGGACAAATCTCTCAAGGCAGTGCTCGTTTTATCAGTCCAGGGCATGTTGTTTTCGTCAGAGGAGGAATGTAGCAGAGGAAAGTCGTGTGGCATTTTTAGCGTAGCAGGTCTATCTGTGTGGCAGATGTCCTCTGACCTGTCAGATGGTCCTTCTGAACCACAGTTTTGGAACCCCAGTCGAACAAAGTAGAGCGTACTGTGGAAAACACACAAAACCTCCCAAAAGTAGGGGGAAAAAAATCAAAACAGCAACCCTTTTCAGAAATGCTTTCACAGTTCTCTTTTGTGTGTTTTTTAGCATCTAGCATTTATCTTGGAGTGGGGCAGAGAGGTGGATTGGCTGCTTGCCTGCCTTCTGGGGTGGAGAGCTTTGCATAAAAGGAAGGAGAAAGAGAACATCAAAACCAGACTGAGGGGAAAACAAAGTCACCTCTTTGCAGTGAAAGCTTATGGGTTTGTGCAAGTTCAGGATATAATAGTTAGTTTCCAGCTATTGCTATTCTGAATTTGTCCTACTGAATAGCCTAGTGGAGTGGCCGTGACAAAGTAAGAATGCATATGCCTGTTCTCATAGGAGGGAGATTGAGTTTTACCGTGAAGTGGGAAACAAAAGATGCATGTAGCTAGTTCTATTGTGTGTAAACCACCAGGTACTGGTTTCCTTGCATGACTCCATAATACTGTGTATGAATCACTGCTTCCTAACACACAGGTTCAAGCTAGCAAAGCAAAGCTTTTGTTCTGGCTGATCGAATTCCTCCAATACATTTGATTCTGCAGCATAGCAGAGTGTCTCTGAGATAAGGGCTGGTTCGGCAGCCACCCTGGCAGGGAAAAGTCAGATTGCAGCTTGGAATGACAGCCCTGGGAAGGGAGGGGGCCTTGCCAGAGTGCTGGAGCATAATAGCCTCTTTCTGGTCATCCAGCCTAGTGTTCAGTGGCCAGACAACTGACGCCTTCTCTAGCAGGAACATGTGCACTCTGTGTCTGCATAAGACATACGGTGACTGTGGGACACCTCTTAACACCCTGAAACCAACATCCTGGCTTTAGAAAAGTACCTGTCACTAAAGTGAAAAAGGACCAAAAGCCACAAGCACAAAGTACAAGAAAGCAAGATTCTTGCAAGCTATGGCTCAGTCCATGTTCTCTTGCACTATCAAGGGATTTCCTAAGTAAAACACCAGTAGGGCTCAACCTTACTCTTGAGGAGTTGTACCAAATCCTCGTAGTGAGCCTTTACTGGAGGAGTTCTTAGACCCACTTCCTGTTTGTTAAGTAGGAAGTACGAGGCCAGGGAATCAATTAGCAGAGCTCTAAACTTCAATATAAAAGGCCTGCCTTCCTCCTACCAGGCCTACAGCCTGAGTTTTGGCCTGGGTATTTGTTGCTCTACAGTTTGACAAAGGCTCCAGTTCCCTTTACCCAGACAGAAATCTGCCAGACAAAGCAGGTACAACTTCATCTCAAAACTGTCAGACAGAAAATCATACCACGGGCAATGTCAAACCGTTGTGCTTATACAGTCATCTCTGTTTCTAGTCACCATGACCAGACAAAATGATGCCTTCTTCATGAGTTGGCTTTGCCTGCCAGGTCATGAGAAACAGCCAGCAGTTGCTCTTATCTCTCCAGTAGAAGTCCAGAAGAAGACGACCCCTTCTGATACCAAGAACTTCATAGCATGCAGGTGGGGCATAGAAAAGACACACAGGATTTTAAGGCTGGAAGGGGATAATTTTGTTTTAATGCATACATGCCACAGGCTACTGAGCAACTTTGAATTTGCATGCTCGGATTGCAGAGGAGCTTTTAGACAACAGACAACCTTGATCAAAAAATTTTCCAGAGAGGAGAATCCATCACAACCTCAGTGCACTGCCCCAGTTGCTGGTTGACTGCTGCCTCACTGCTAGTTTGTCTTTGCCAAATTTAAGATCTCACTTTGTCGTCACAGGCTTTTCACGCTCGTGGATAATGGTTGTATTTCTTTTCCCCTAAAGACATCAATCAAATTTTTTTTGTGCAGCTCACAATAAGTGTCAGCTCAATGTCTGAGATCCTTCTAGCCTAATCAGCTACCTAAAATTACACCTTTGGTTTGACCCAGTTTTCTGGCCTGCCTCTAAGCTTTGGAGAAGTATAGGCTTTTTAAGATGGTAATTTGTCATGCCTTGAACAAATGTCACACCTCTCTAAGGATGGGTGAGACTTTATTATTAATGGAGTTACATCTCCTTCCAGGCTATCAATAAAAATGTTAAATAGCAGAGGGTCTAGGGCTGATGTCTGGAGGAATTCTCAGGAAATAGGTGAGAAATAGCACTTCCTTTAGAAGGACACTTCAAACTCTACCTGTTAGCTGACTATTAATTGTTTCAAGGGTTCTTTGTATTACATATTTCCTTAATAAAAATACTGTGTGATACCAAGCCAAATGCATCACAGAAGTTTAGTTGAATCACATCAACTCTTCCTTCCTCTGATTGAGCTATAAATCTCCTAAATCTGAAATTACAGCCTAAACTGATACAGATTCCCTCCATGGGGCCTTGGGTGAGCAGCAAGGGAAGGTACTCCTTTTAAGAAGTTGTCTTCTGAGCACTGAATATGCCATCTTTACCTTTTGAATAAAGACTAATGGTGTTCAAAATCTCTGTGCAGAGCAGGCCTCTGCATATTTACATCTATTATATATCCCTGAAAAGATCAACTGTGGCCTTGGGTCAATCACACACTTCTGATTAGAGAAGATAGCACTTTTAAGGAACTGGAATGACTTGGGCAGCTGGTCCTTAGGCCCAGAAGTTGTTCAGCTGCAGGGTCTTCTCCTGAGAGGCCAAGTAAGCCTTCCTGAGTGAAGCCCAGTAGGTGTCTCACCAGGCAAAATTCAACAAGGGACATTCACTATTACAAACTTCTTTCTCCTATCCAATGTCCCATATATTTGTTTTCTTCTTTGCTTATCTTATTTCTCCCATGATTGTTTGTTTGGCTGGTTCTTTGGTTTTTGTGTATTTACATTTGCTGGGACCTTGAATGCACTATTCTGAAAACAATTTATAGTTTGGAGGCAATTGAGTCCTGCAGTTCACATAACACCAACGCAAAATTTTACATCTTGTTAGCCTTGCCTTGAGCCCAGGATTGATTGTGCTGTTAGGCTGAAGAATAATGTCCAGAGAAGCATCTGGCCTTGATTTGAAGATATGAAGAGGTAGAGAATCCATAACCTGCACTGGCTGCTTAGTAGCTAAGCACCAACACTGTAATCCAATTTATCTGGCTTCAGCTTTCTGTTCCGTGATCATAAGGATCTTCCTTTCTGTATGGTTTACAGAGGCCTCATGTCTTTAAATCTTCTCTCACTCTGGCTTTAGATAGACAAAACAAATGGAGTTCTGTAAGAGAGATACTGGCAAATTGGCGAGAGTCCAGCAGAGGACCACTGAAATAGCTGGGACATATACGGTGTGTGAGGAGAGGTTGAGGGAACTGGAATCACTCAGCTTGAAGAAGGGAAAGCCAAAGGAGAGCTGCTTGCTGTTTTCTGCTCTCTGATGGGTGGTAGAGACAGGCTTCTCATGGAGGGTCACAATGGCAGAGTGAGAAGCAATGCTGGAAGTTGCAGCAGGGGCATTTTCTGTCTGGACATAAAGTTCTCATGGTGGGGGGAGGTAAAGCAGTTTACCAGAGATTTTCACACCTGGGACAGACAAGGCCTCTTGAAACCTGCAATCCCCCACTGCATAGTTTTTCCCTAAGTCATACCATATAAGAAAATTTTTGACATCCATAGACACCTCTATGCGGTTCTCTTACAAGCACCTTCCCCAAGGTTTAAGCATCTTCTAAAAACTGCAAGCAAAATTGACTGCAGTATTCTGACGTTTTTCTAGCAGAACCACAGAAAGATCACTTTCTTTGAGTCTTTTTATATCTCAAGGGATCATATTAGCCTTAGAGAGCCCTTGACTTAGGACATCCATTTGTCCTCTTCTCACCCTTAATCATTTTCAGAATCATCCCTTTCCAGAATGTCATCTCCAGGCTGTTGTGAGCGGCTTGTGTTCTCTAGATGAATTTATTAGCATTTGCTTCACTAAACATGTGTTGTTTGAAGGGCCTAATTTATCAAGTGATACAGTCAGGCAATGTGATTGCCATGCTTTCCACACTATTTACCCATCTGCCAATCTTTGTGTCATCAACAAATGATTACCAGCAGTAATTTCAAGCTTCCGGCTCATTGATGAAAATGTTGACTTCCACTCTCAGCAGCGACACATCTTCCTTCCGCAAGAGCTCTCTGCTGACAGCTGCTTTAAATCTGTCAGTCACTTTGTCCTTCATGCCTTTTCACCTGTCCTTTCCTGATGTTTGGTTATGCTAATTTGAAATCAGACTGTTACACCATGCTAAGGGAGACACTTCGTCAGGGACTATCATGTAATAGTTGACTGGTGAGTGACTTTACTGGCCATACCTGTGAACTCATCAGAAGAGCACTGTTATATTTATTCAATGAGACATACTTTCCACAATGCCATGTTATAGGAATTAATTGCTTTTTTTGTTGTCCTTTTATTCTTTATCAGTTAAATCCCATGTCAGTTTTTCCATTTTGCTTGGACTGGTGTTCGGGTAAGTGATCTGCAGTTACCTTGCTCATCCAGATTGCCCTGTTTGAACTGGCATTGTGCTAATGTTCCTTCTGTTTTCTGGACTCTTCCGTTTCACAAGATGGTTTCAAAATTGATACCAACAGGCCTTAGTTAACAATTTTGTGATTCCTGAATGCAGATTATTTGGTCTTCTGGTTTGCAAATGCTTTGTCTATAGGAGACATTTAACTTCCAAAGACATTTAACATTCCAAAGCAGGAATATTTACTGAACTGCTTCTGCTTCTGCATGTTATCACTCCTTCTTTTACTATCTTCATCCAGTAACGAGCCTGTGTAGTTGCTGCAGTTTCCTTTGTTCAGAATATCCTTTTGAAAATATGGTTCTGTTGCCTTGGGTCCTACTGGCCATGTATATTCCTCTAGATACTCTTACCATTTTAAACCTTCAGTTTTAAAATTCTGAAGCTTGAAAAAAACTGTTGTTTTCTTATCTGTTTACTGAAAATTCTTTTTTTTTTTTTTTGCCTTATTACTGCCCTCAGCCTTACCACAAAGCTTTTGACTAATGTTGTGCTAGTTCTTTTTTTGGTAGGCTTGCAGCTATTAGCCATCTAATAAAATTTTCCTGGACATATCTACTTTTATTCACAATTTTTTCCTCTCTCAGTTATTCCTCACAATCTGGTTAATTCCTGGTTTCCTTTGAGTTTGAAAAATTATCTCTTTTGAAGTCCTGGTGCACATATAACTGTTAAGGATAGCCCCTTATTTGCCCATATTGAATACAATCAGGTCATACTCACTGTCCGTGGCCAGTTGTCAACTCTCAGCCCAGTAATTAATTCACCTTTGTCAGAACAAAGTCCAGAAAGGTTACCACAGGATGGTGCCTTGTGTTAGAAAACAGACTATAGTTTTCCCCTAATCAGGATGCTTTCTCAATGGCTGTTTGGAGCTTGAAGTGCATGGAAGTCTCCTGGAACATCATATTTCTTTCCTTGCATTTCTCATGGAGACTGTGGAGTAATTCCTATTCTATGGCCTGATTTTATGGCATGATTCACACAGTCCATTTTCACCGACTCTGTCTTTCCTAAGCAGGTCATAACCAGTTATTTTAACATTCCAATCATGCAAATTGAAACCAGCAGATTTGAGTAATGCTGATTAGATCACATTTCTTCTCACTAATGAGAATTTCCAATTCCTCTTGCCTCCTACCCAGACGACTAATGGCTACATAAAATCAAATGGAAAACCTCTTCTGTTCGCATTCTTTGTCACACGATTAAATCGTTTTGCAACATGCCAAGCTTGTTTGTAGTTCCTTAACCCACAGTTCTTGCATTGTGTAATGGCGTGACTGCTGCTAGACTCAGGCTAGGAAGATTAGTTCTCGCTCCTCACCAGCAATATGCCTGTCATCCTGTTTATACAGGGGATGTGATCTAGTGCCCCTCAAAACCCAGACCTTCAATGTCACCTCCCTCAGCTAAACAGTAGTTAGTTCATCCTTGTGTTCCATCACTGATGGGGCTAAAGGGATTGTTGGCAGATTATGTGAACCTTGCTCTTCTTTGGCTACTTTCCAAGGGTTCCTCAAATCTTCTGCTGTCTGTGCTTCTTCACGTGATATTAAATCAGGAATTTCCCCATTTATAGTCACCAGTGTGACTTGCTGAAAGAATGTGCAATCCTGTACCTATTGTGCTGTTATCCCTGTTATTTTCTCTAGGGATATGACTTCCCACCCCATTTTCTTCATGCCAATGTCCTCATCCATTTCGCAATTCGATTTCCTTGGTGAGTTCAAGAATCCTCTTCATTCTTTTCACAGTTACCATCAGCATTGCCCTGAACAAGTTCTTGGCTGTTATTATTTTCCTCTTTAAAATTCTTGCTTCTAACCAGACTCAGTTCATGTAACTTGTCTAAGCATCCACATGCAGTACTTCATGCTATCCACATGTAGCTGAGTTTGGATTAAGTTTGCACAAACTTAGCAAGTACAGTCAAATCATGATTACTTGGATGTAAGCAACCCCTAATCTGATCACTCTTCTCTTCTCTGTCAATATCAGGTCATATGTGAAATGCATGAAGGGTGCAACTCTTTCTGAATCCAGGGGCTGTCACTTGGTAGTTTTGAACAGCACATGGATAGCTGTATATTAAGGCTAGCACCCTATGTCGTTCTGATCGAAGCACCCTGGAGAATTTACTAGGATTATTGGTTAAAGTTACAAGAACCTCGCATTTCAAAAGGAAGTTTAGGTAAGTTTAGGTAAGTTCGTTTTTGGGTAAGTGGCTCCATTTGCCTTTAGGGAGGTGTAATTTCCAGAGTGTAGTAGAGCCAGACTGTGCTGGAAGCAGTTCAGTCTGGTCAGGCTGGAGTGTTTGCTTAAAATCAGAGTTATTTCCTGAACCATTTGTTAAAAGCTGTATCATCACACTCTTCACCAGGCTTCTGCCTCTCCTGGGAGCTGTCATGTCCATATCCAGTTTGACTTAATGGTGATCCCTCCTCTCTGCCCACCCAGCGCCAGACATGGGACTCCATTCGTAGGGGAAGGGGCCAAGTATCTGCTGGATCCCTTTGATCTCAGCCAGTGGGATTGGTTTCTTGTCTCTGTCTCTGTTCATTTTATGATCCAGATTCAGATGTCCCAGACTAACCAGGGGGAAAATCCTTGCCCTGAAACCCACTGCATCCTTGGAGTAAACCATTAGATGGCTTGGGATGTCTGCTGCCTGTCTCCAGCAGAGAGAGTGGGATAGTTCAGAGCTTTCTTTGAAGTTTCAGCACAAGAGATCCTGTATTTGTCTTCTGTGGAGTAGCTTTGCTATCCATAGTGGAGTAACGAATAATGGTCACAGTGCACATACATTGCATTTCTGCATCCTCTCCTTGCAGAATTGAATCCTTCTGTGTGATGGGAATGTAGTGAATCATGTTAAGAATGGGTCACTAAAACCGCTGGGACAGAAGCTCAGCACATACATTTAAATAACTGTGATCTGAAGGGCCCATCCATATCAACTGAGAATATTGTCCCTCAGATAGTGGCAGCAAGATCAGTGCACGAGGGAATTTTGTCTGTTCCATTCTGGCTCTCCTGCCCAGAATGTAACACGACAGTAACACCCTGATGTCAAAAAGTGCCCCCCAAAGATTTTCTTCCTGCTACTGCTGAATCGGTGGCATCTGAAGATGTGATGTGAAAATTTGACTTGGAAAAAAAACCCCAAAAACAACAAAACACCAGACTTGAAGTTAAGTTTGTTCTAATTGGGCATTTTCTGGTGATTCTGGAGGCCGTGTAAGCCTGGGCCAACCTCAGGTGTGGAGTGAGACTATGGAAATGTAATTGCACTTCCAAGACTTGAATAGATCTTCAAGGCCATTGTCTTCCAGCCGCCACATATGCGTACAGTGACCCTAGGAGGACCTGGATCCTGGCTGTTGATAAATGCCATTATTTAATTAATTTATTTTCTGCCGGTTGCAACATTGGCCAGGGAAACCTGCCCTACCAGTTTTGCCATTACAATTCTCCCATTCATTTTTGGCTTCCAGCCACACTATAAAGTCAATAGTAGTCAATGAAACAATAATGGGAGAGGAGGACCAGGATTAAAGACAGAGCCCATCTCTCACCAGTAGACATGTGACTCCAAGGCTAAGTGTTGGCTTATAACTTTTATTAACAAAAGCAACCTGGGGAGGAAATGTGATCTTCCCTTTGTGCCATGTGCATTCTCAGATCTTGAATACGCTTCCTGGGAAAAAGAAATAACCTTCCGCACAGTGGAGAAAGGCAAGGATTCTCTGCTGAACCTGTGGTTTTCATTTGTCTGGTTTGTGCATGACTGCATTACGTTATGGAAAGTTTTTGTAGTTTCTAAGTCCTTTTGTGAAGATCAGAAATGTATGCTGGATGAAGAAAAATAAATCAAAGTTGTTGCCATTATCCCTTCCCCAACCTCACAGTTTTCTCCAGCAAGGATGTGATTTATGAGAAATTCCCTGGCTTTATTGTGGAAAGTATCAAATAGAAGAGTATATCCATTTCGTTAAGCATAGCTTAAGATGATATAGCTGGGAGTTGACTGAGTTGAAATCCCAAGGTATATACTGCCAGAACTCAAGTGGCCTAAAAATAGACACAGTGATTTCCTGATGTCCTCCACACTCACCAGAACAGTGTTAATGCACTGGTCAAGGCACAAAATGTTGCATACAGCAGACTGCTAGGAGAAAAAAGCACATTAGGTTTTATCTTTTTAATGTAAGTTCTGATTCAATGCAGTTTGACCACTCTGAATGTTCTGTGCCAGGAGGGGTTTTGCCACAGTCCTCAGAAACCACATCTTTCTCAGGTACTACTGCAACATTTGACCAGATGACTCATTCCTGTACACTTCAATGTCTGGGGTGAGGCCTTTTTTTGCAAAGAATCTTTTCTTCTCTCATCAAAACTCTCTAGGGCAAGGATTAACTTTTGTTCTGCTGTGTTTGTATAGCACCACACACAATCTTGCATGGTCCCATGTAGCTCAACCCTTCGCTGTCCTCTGACGGGACTGCAGCTCCTGGTTACAGCTGAATGTGGAGCTTGAGTTTCCTTAGATGTTCCTGACAGAAGTGCTAACTTCTTACAGATCTGAGGTCAGATATGGATGCCCTAACACCTAGGCACCTCTTTAAAACACCACCTCATGCTGGGTGGCAGTCTTTGCCCCTACGAAGTGTGTGTGTGACCATGTGGCTCTTTGGTGGGGCCAAAGTAGTTTTTGGCAGCTGATGCCAGAACCCAGGAGGTTTAACCATCCACTTTGCTCATGGATGAGGAAGCCTTGATGGAGAGCACATGGAGCATAACACTTGTTTGTCAAAAGGTGGCTTTCTGTACCATACTCCTCATGGGACTTTTGTCATGGGCCAAAGCTCTCGGAAGCAGGACAGTAAGTGGAGAAAAATGGGATCTAGGCAGGCATTAACAACATGAGAGGTGCCCTTTTTAAACAATGTCTTAGGCTATGCATTTTGGCATGTTATCTACTGAATATGCAAAAGCCTCTTTCAAAGACAGGTCTTCCTGACAAAAACACAGAGTAGTTGTGAAGGTTACCAGCACAAACACAAGGAAATATATATAAAATTGGGACTGCAGGTGGTGTATGGATAGGAGAAAGACAGAAGATATCAAATGAACAGCTTGCTAGGCTTTAGGTTACATGCTCAGTTTAGTGGAAATGAGAAGGAAAAGTCTTCTACTTTTCCTCTTAGCATGCTATCCTCATGGCCTATATTTGTCATCTAGGACATGAACAGCAGAGAAAAAAATTGCATTGAAGTAAAAATAAACTGGCTTTTTTGTTATTGACTATTTTTATCAAATGTTTAAAATGAAGCATTGCAAAAAAAAGAAAATCATACCCATTCTTTTGCCAATTTCAATACAGATAGAGATGGGCTGAAGTATTTTTAACAAAAAATAAATACCCCTCTTTGAGGTCTTCCTCTGAATTTCATACCAGCACCCTTTGTGTTCCCTGGCATGAGTGTTTGATCCAAAAATATACAAAGATCTGCCAAACCACTAACTACAACCAAGACAAAGTTGAGTAAAAATGGAGCCAAAAAAAGTTGTGTGTGTGGCTTTTCTGGAGAGGTTAGATCACTACTATGTTTTTGAAATATGTAAATATATAAATATATACAAGTATATTTATAAATTACTTATTGTTGCTTGTCAGGGGAAACTGCAGGAAAATAGAAAAATATAGAAAACTACTTTAAAAGGCACAGAAGAGAGATTAGAGAATGGAGAATGGGTCAGGGAAGTTAAACTTGGCTGTTCTATCTTCAAACTGAGAAAAATGATGGTTTTGTGATTCTTGGTGGAATTATCATGTAAAAACCCCATGACACAATATGCAAGCAAACCACAAATTTTTGAGAATTACTAAAAGGAGCTGACAGTTCTGGTGCTGATGTAAACAGCAAGACTTGAGATGCGAAGGACTGGAAAAGAATGTATTGGGAGGGGGCACAAAGCCTATGACACCAAACCACTGTTCCTAAACCAAAGGTCTTGACCCCAAGGAGTTTGCAAGAGTGCACCCAGCTGACAAAAATCCAATTGCAGAGGTAAGGCTTTCAAGAAGAAATGGGGCTGCAGGCTGGGTAAAGAAGATGGCACCTGGGAATTGGTACTCCTAATGCTGGAAGTAGGAAGGTGTTGCTCAGCAGATCATTTTGTTCTGTCCCTAGCTGGAAAAAAAGGAGACTGACCAAGGAGTACCACAGCTCTAGGAATTAAGACTGCTACATACCACCAGCACATTTAACTGCTGAGAGGGATCCCCAAGGGGCAATCACAAAACTTCCTAGTGGGCTATGTGCAGAAATGGGGTGTTACCTCAAGTGATAGCAAAGCTTCGTGGTGAAAGATGTGGATTCACATCACATAAGTCCAGTATTTGGGACAAAATAAATTTTAAAGTGCATACATGTTCTTTTTTGTGTGTGTACATATTTGACTTTTAATTATCTGGAATGAAATAAGTGAAGCCAGTATTTCTTCTTTGTGGCACACCAGAAGGTCCTGAAAGGAACTGGAAGAGGTGACTGTCTGGCAGAAAACATTTCCAGAGTGTGGTAATTTTCTTTCATTCTTTTACCTAAATGTGACCTTTATACTTACATTGAGATTTTGTGTTATGTTTCGTCTCAATGACCCAAATACTGCTTTGTGTCACAATCTGGGCCTGACAATCCAGGGGCTGTATCTTTCCACAAAGCTTTGTTGGTGTCTTGTACTCATTCAGCTGACAAAGAGCTAGAGGAAGGATCTTTCACACAAAAGTAACACAAAGGATGCTTTACTGTTTACAGAGAGGAGATCTTTTAAGCACAAAAACTTGTGATAGGTACATAACTTGCATAGTCTTTCACTGGAATTATGTGGCCTGTCTTCTGTTTGCATTTTAAAATGTGTCCTGACTCAAACACATTCAGCTAAAGCATTTCAAACAGAGAGAAAAAAAGTCAAGACAGGGAGGTAGGCTTATTTTCTGGTACAGTAGGAACGCCAGCTTTATCTGGATGAAACAAGCCAGAGATTAAATATAGTTCCTCAAAAGGATGGTGAATATCAAACATTACTGCAAGGTTTGGATAAGCCTTGTTTGTTTGGATTCTTATCCATTCTGCAGGCACAAATTATTTTCTCTCCACAAACAGAAATGTTTCCAAACCCAGTCCCTCTTTATCAAACCGAAGTGTTAGACCTAGAGACAGCAAACCTTCCCTAGCCACTCTGTTTCCTCCACACAGCTTCCCTATCAGCCCCAAAATCTGAGCTCTCCCAAGCTTCCTGTTTTCCACAGCTGCATTCTCACTTTCGTGGTATTTTCTGAAGCATACCCCACCACAGCTGGTATAGTTTCTACTTGGGAAGATATTATTTTCCTATACTGCTGCTGAATTCCCAGAAAAGCTCTGCACAGACACCTGCATGAAGAGCTCCTCTGAGAGCTCTACCATGGTCAGTCAGTCCTAGAAATACTTATCAAGACCAGACACCTTGTTTTCAAATCCTAGAAAGTGTTTGATATTCCAGAAGAAAGTGATTTGAAATTGCTTCACACCTCCCTTGACCAACTGTAGGGAAAAAAACAGCACAGGGGGAAGTAAAAAATGTTCCTTGTCTGTCCCATGCCCCTGCTTGAAAATAGCTTAATCCTGAAAGCAAATTTCACTGCTATGTTACCATTGTAGTGGGCAACATCTATTTTGACAACACCTTGAAAAAACAAACAAAAAATTCAAATGCAAAATGGCTTTTAATCTGAATGAGTAAATGTTTGCAGAAAATGGCTGCTTTAGTAAGTAACGTTTGGGGTTTCTTTTGCTTTTCAAATGCCGCCTTTTCAGAACAAGGGACCTGATGGGTGGCAGGCACACAGATGCTTTGACAAACAATGGGATTTGTCTACCAATAGGTACTTGATGACTGGGGCCTTGCTATCAGGTGAAGGCAGGAATGGTAGATCTCTGGGATTATTTTACAAGGGCCAGATTCCTCTGGCCTAGAATTTGCATGGTGGACAAATAACCTCTAAACTGAGCCCCCAAATCCTCCACGGAAAATAAGATGCATTCTGGTGTTGGCTCCTCCTGATCCAAGCTCCTGTCAATGGATGATGGACACCTGAGAGGGCTCCTGGAAAAACCTGGGATAACGAAGGACGTGGGAGTGCTACCAGATAAATCCCGTTCAGTGGGGATGTGGGCTACTCCTGGATAAACCCTGCTCAAAGGACATGACTCCAGGTTGTGGTTTCCACCTCTGGCTGCTGAGGCTGCTGTGTCTGGGATTAGGTGTTTGCATCTCTCCCCTCTTCCCAGTCCCTGCTTTCCTGTCTGGCTCATCCTCCCGTTGTTTACTCACCTGTGAGATATATTGTCTCAAGGCCAGACTGCTCGCTTCCCAGAGCGGGCAGCCTGGGAAGCACAGCTGCTGGGGGTATGTGTCAGTGCAGTTATGTGCCAATCCTTTTCTAGGCTAGCTGCACGTGAATGCAGGACTTGTAATAAAAAGCAAACAACAAAACACAGGGGTGAGCAAAGACATGACCGGCAGTGCCCTGGTGAAGAGCAAGGACCTGGAGGCAAAGAGCCTGGGGACAAATAATGGGCAGCCCTGTCCCCAGCCCACCACTACCCCCACCTCGCCCTGCACTTAGGCTGCTAGAGCAGGAGGACAAGGAAATGTAGGAAGTCACCACTTGAGAAGACCCCGAGTGTGCAGCCAGGGAGGATGCAGAGAGGACTTCTGCTCTCCCTCCTTCTGCCACTGTCCCTCCTGACCCTCCCAGCCACTGAGGGATTGCCTGAGTGCTGGCTGGAGTGTCCTTTCTGGTGCATGTCTCAATTCTGCTTCAGTTGAAACAGTGCAGACGTGATGCTCACCTGCCCTTCTGCTTCCTCATGTCCCCAGGGGAGTATCTAGGGCTTTTTGATCACCCATACTGCAGTTAGGTGTGTGCAGGTCTGTTGTGAGTGGAGACGTGCATGATTCAGTACAGAGAAATCAATGATCTTAATTCTTGCTGAAGGAGGGAGAGAGGAATGAGGTCCTGGGAACCACAGATGGAGATAATACTGTGTCATTTAGGGCACAAATGGAGCTTCAGACATCATCTCTGAGTTTTTATGTATTGGGTTCACACAGCTTGGCCCATCACTGGAGTGAGGGCTTTCCAGAGTCAGCTTGTGCTCTGTGCCACAGCTGATCTGTCCTCTGGTGATTGTTGTGTGGAAAGGTTCCATCACATAGGTGACGATTTCAGAGAGGGTCTTTGGAGAACAGACAATGACATTGTTCTGTCTTGGCCCGCCAGGGAGCTGCTCTACTGCACAGGTACTGTATATAACATACGGGATGTTAATTCAATTTTCATGTACATTTTGGAGGAGCTGAATGTGGCCTTTGTCTAATGCTTTGGCTCACAAGGGCTTTTTCATAAGAAATTCTATTTAAATGAAACAGAAAACTTTCTGATAGTTACCAAACACCAGGAGACAATGGCACGCTATATCTGTTCATCATCATCAGCCATTCATTTATCCTAGAGAAGGAATTTCTTGGTGATAATCCTGAGTGAAGGCTTGCTTGTTTGCATGACTGGATGAGATCCAGCATCGATAGCACCTTGCTGAACCCTTTGGAGTGTCAAGCTGAAATTACAGGAGAGACTTAACGAAGCTTGGGAAGCACTAACAAAAAGCCCCATTCTCAGCTGCACCATAAGCATCTTTCCATCCTGGCATATGAGGATATGAAGAACAAGAACAGATGGGCAAAACACAGACATGAGTCCAGCAAGAGGCACTGCAAAGACTAAAACACATAACTTTAGAAAGGAAGAACAGGAACTTGTTAGAAGGGATAATGGGAAGAAATGAGCTGGTGGAAAGCGTTTGTGGTAAGAAGTGGGGTGCACGAAGGCAATACCACAGCAAATTAGGGTCAGAAGGAACCTGAAAACCCACCTAGTGCTGCTGGGCCCTGCAGCGCGGGCTCACCTGCCTGTACAGGTGTGCATTACCTCCCCTTAAATATACCCTGTGGTCTTCCCAGGCACCCTGTGCTGCCGCCTCACACTTTTAGCATTAGAAAGCAATCCCCAGTCACTAACTTGGCTCTTCCTTCTTGTGCTTAAACTCATTAATTATTATACTGCCCCTGGAGATGTGCTAATTAGCTCATTAGGGGATACTTCTGCCTGCACAGAAAGCAACAGTTACAGCCATCATCAGGAGAGAGGAGAGTGTCTGCGTGCAGCCATCTCAGTGCCAGATGGAGTCCAGGTTTCAGGTGAAATTCTGCCTAAAAGAATTGACTGAGAAAGGAAGGCTTTTTTTTTTTCTTAATGATGTTGGATGTGTTCCAGGACCGTGCAGAAAAAACTTGAGTTAGATCCCAAAGGAATTAATGCATCAGTTACCTCCAACTAAAGCTTCTAGGGAAGTGATAAGAAGGCATAGTAAATATGTTACCAGGGGCTGGCCCGAACTATCTGAACCATTCTGGGCTAAATTAGTGGCTGAGCTCCTATCCAGAGCACCTAGCAGAGCACAGCTCCGAGGAGATGCAAAACCTTGTTTAACCCCGAGGAGGTGTCAGTGCTTTTGTGGCAAGTTTCCATCCTGCCTCCAGCAAGCAGCTGGGCAGGGTTCAAGACTTCTTGTGCTTTCCTTCACCAGTACCACAACGAATAGCATTCCCCTCTTCCATGCTCGCCTGGGCTTCCAGAAGAGCACATTCTCCATTTGGATTTCAGGTGATTTCAAAATTGTGAGCACTTTGTCACCTCTTGATGGGAGCTGAGACCTCTGAGTCTCTGTGTGGGGAGCCAGCTGGGGAACAGGGAGGGGCTGACGACGTGAAAATGGATTTACCTGCTGCTTTCAAGAAACAGTGGGGGACCACTGTGCAGGAGATGAACTGTGGGAACCAGACAAGCATAGTATGCATAAAGGCTATGAGGTCAACAGGCAATTAATGAAAACCAGAACTATTCGTTGTCTAAGTTATTGCAACAGGGTGGGTTCCAAAGAACCCTGTCTTCACTGAGGGAAGACCTTGTTAGTCTGCCAGAATGCTTCCAAATGAGGCAGCAAACTGGTAGCTAAACTGATTCAAATGATTTATTACGGGATTGTCAAACCCTACTGGCAAAAAGCTGTCAGAGAAAGAAAAAGTGTAAAGGAGTTAGGCAAATGATTACTCTTAGATTAGACCTGGGGCTATGGGCATGCCTATGAGGTGTTTTGCAGCCAAAGACTGATACACTGTCTGAACTCTGAACTGATCAGACACCATAGGATAGCACTGACCCTAAACTAACCCAGGCTTGGGTTTTTCAGGGTGATAACTCCTTTAAAGCAGCTTCCATTCAACTCTGCACACAGACAGATCTTGAGCGTGTTTGCTCAGTGCCTGGGCAGAGTGCAAAGTCATGGATGGATGTAGCCTGAGAGAGAAATTTAACAGATGCAGGCAACATCTAGAAGCCTTTATGCTGAACCAGAACACAGGGAAAAGGGCGTACTCGAAAAATGTGGAAACCAAACAAATTCATAATGTAGAGAAGAGGAGCATCAGTACATATTTATTTGTAGCAGTGAGTGCCAGCCATCACCCCTTGCTTAGCAGGCTGAATTGCTCATGTCAGTGTAATTAATATGAATGGGTGAAGATACAGCAGCAATGGTTAAATCAAAATAAGTAGGAAAGCTGTTGAAAGGTTCACAGAAATTTGCTTCAGGGCGTGAGACTGCCTGCATTAGAGATGAAAATGCAGATATCTCACTACTCCTTACACTCAGGATTTCTGGATGGTCCTATGGGGCAGGAAGGACCTGGGGGGCTTGGTCAGTATTTGGAGAAATATGGAGTTCAGTACTGTGCATTGCTCCTTGCACTCAGTTTGAGTCCGGGCACGATCAGGTTCCCCACCTTGCTGCACCCTGGTAGGCAGCTGCCCACGGCCATACAAACTCCGCTGCTTCCTCTGCCTGGCATGGGTGCTGGCAGACAGGCTTCAGGGCAAATGGCCACTTGGATGGGCTTCCTCTGGGCTGCCTTGGGAAGCGCAGAGCCTGGGGCCACCATCAGGGTGGACAAGAGGTAAAAAGAGCCACTGCTAACATTCTACCTGTCTGAAGGCTTAAATTTAACCCTTGGGTCAACCAGAGCTGCCAGCATGGCACCTTCTGCCAGCATAAAATGCCCTTTAAAGTGGGAAGGGAAATGAGTATGTAACACAAACAAACAAAAATTGGTTGACCAAGAATTCAGGGAGGGCAGTATAACTGCACACAAAACTGAGTTTTGCCTCAACCACCAATTTACCTTGTCTTGAGGGCACTGGAATATGTTAAGAGGCATCCAGTGGCCACAGACGTCTGCCGCTCACAGCCAGAGCCCAGGGAGCAGAGTCAGCACTTGCTTCTCCTTGAGCCTTTCCCAACTGGCAGAAGTGGTGCCCTTCAGTTCTGCATCCCAGGCCGAAATGTGGCCCTGACAGCCCCTGGGCTGCCCCTTCCCACTCCTTGCTGAACATCTCATAGGCATGCCTGGTGAAGGGTCCTGGGACTCCTAGAGGAAAGCCCACTGGAGGTCTGGAAGATGTGAGGAATTGGGAATGCACATCCAGCAAGAAGCAGTGGCCGCTGAGCATGGCCCTTGCAAAGCATGGCAGGAAAGCTGGAGAAGAGTAATATATTTAACTCACCCAGCCAGAAAGGATGTTTTATGGTGACTACACTGCAGGCTAAGCAGTCATGAGACCATAAGGGAAGAAATGCCCTTTTTCTGCAGAGGCAATTCCCAGACAGAGGACTAGGGCAGCTCTGCCATTCATAGCTGTCTGGAAACATGTTGCTCTCTTTAATAATGTTAAATACAGATGCACTTAGAGAGCAAAATTACAGAACTGAGCTTCAGCTTTTAGTGTGGTTTCTGATACTGTTTTGGGGTTTTTTTCATTTCCTTTATTTGTACACCATTGCATCATTTTCCCTCATGCTGTCCTCCATCAGAGCTGCCCCAAGGAGCAGACTGACCTGTGTGGAGCTCCTTGGACGTGCTGCACATCCAGCACGATGCAGCATTGCTAAACAAAAGAGGGACCCCGAGGGAGCCCAAGGGAGCCATGAACCCCGCGGCAGGGCTGACCGTGTTCTCCAAACCCAGCTTCTGCAGAAAGCTCAGTGCCCATGATGTTCCCTCCTCTGCCTACAGGGACATCTCTGCAGTCCTGGGAGCTAATTTTAAGTGCTTTGTCAGTGGCTGTCGAGATGTCTGCAAAGAAGGACTCGGAGCTGTTCAGTGAATTTATCAGAGGTCTGGCATTTTCAACCCTATTTCCAACTGGTTCAGGCTGGAGCCTTTTAAAGACACAGCTGTCCTCAAAACCAGTGAGGAAAATGTTGCTAAGCCTGCGTGGCCAAATGGGAGAAGCTACGGGTCACTGCAGCCCCCAGCTACAGATGGTTAGCTTTTTAACCTGAGCTATCTTATCTCACGCTTTAGACTTCGCAGAGGCTGGGTTCAGCTCTTGGCGCCTCAGCCAGGAAGCTGGCTGCCTTGGATGCTCTCCAGTGCTTATTTACAACATACATATGCAGTGCGGCCATTGATTTATACTCCAGGCAGCCTCCACCCCAAAGAGGCAGATTTAGAAGCGGTGTCTCTTCAAAGCGAGAACGTGCTCCACTTTACTTTGCCCTTGGCTAAGTCTCATCCTATCTGGATGCTCAAACACAGGTAGCAGAGCTGGAATTTTTGGTGGAGCCCCCCAGCAGGATTAGACGCCCAAGTAGGAGTAGAAATTTCCAGTCTCTTACATCATTGTCTTGGTTCTCCACAAGCACTGAGACTCTCCAGGCTTCGTAAGAGAGTCTAATGGTGCTCCTGGACAGATTTAGGTTCCTAACTTTAGATGCCTCTTTGAAAAAGTTGGTCTCTATGTTCCTGGCCCAAAGTATTTCTGCATGGTGACACACTGTCAGCCCTTTTTTTCTGGCACTCTACCACCTATTCAAACACACTGGCCGCTCTAAAACAGCCAAATCAGAGAAATTGTCTTTTCTTCGTGTTTTGTCCATGCTCTACGTGTGGTCTTTTTCTGTCCTGAACCACCTGGTCTCCTCTCAAAATGAGGCTTGCACACCTAAAGGGAAAAATGTCCTGTCTATTGCTTGAAGGGAGAAGCTGGTCCCAAGGCTGGGCAAGTCTCAGCTAGCTGATCTCTGCCCCACAGCTGCAGCTGAGCATCCCACTCTGCTGAGCTCTGCTCCCAGCACCCCCAGCCTTATGACTCCAGTCCACGGGCCAAAGCCTGGCTAGAGGCAGCCTCACACCTGCTTTTCTTCAGCAGATCTCCCCTTTCTTGGGCACATGAATCATTCTGTGACATTTTCAAGGATCTGCCTGGCGCTCAGGATCAAAGGCTCAGCACCTTCCTTGCGTGTGAACTTGTGCCAGCATTTTCATAAAAAAATAATTGTGCCTTGTTCCACAGACCTGGCTAATGGCAGGTTCTGAGAAGCACCTAAGTACCTGGTAGTGGAGATGTAGTAAAACCTGCTATACTTAGGCCCTTGCAGGCACTTCCAATTATAAAACTCTATTTTTGTACCTTTAGAACTGTCCTTTTTAAAAACTGTTCTTAACAAAGAGCCTCAGCCTTTGAGCTATATATTTTTCTTACATTAAAAAACCCCACGTATTGTTTTGCTTATTTTGAGATGAGCATTTGGAAAAAAGAAAACAGGTTTGCTGGTGGGAGAGCTATTTTTTATGTTTGTGCAAATAATGAATGGTGTGATTGATAAAATGGAAGCCCACAAAGGATGCAAAATTTCCCTTTCCAGAAGACAGTTCTAAGCATGTTTTGTGAGAAGGCTGCAGGGCTTGAGGTCTTGCTCACAGACAGAAAGGGCTCTCTAAGGTAGGAAAACACTCTCAGGAGAATCACTGAAGACTTCCTACACCTTGTCTGGCTCCAAGCTCACTTCAAGGCAATGCAAGAGACAATTATCCATGGGGACCAATTTTCTCCTCCCTTGAAAGTTTTGGGAGTATGACCTATGAAAGACCAGAAAGAAAGAACAACACCTTCTGACTCCAGTAGGAGAATGGATACACAAAGTCTGGAGCATTTTAGCTGCCTTCCAAATAAAAAAGATAGAGAAATGTCAGTATCATTTTTTTTAACCTTCTTTTCAACCTAACAAGTGAAACAGGAAAATACAAAGACCAACTCTGCACTGAGAGTCACTGAGCCAATTCTGTAACAAGACTACAATTCAGACATAAACGTCAAATGTAAGTTTATATTTCTTTTAAATTGGTCACGTCCTCTCCTACTACATTATAATTTAGTGGGAAGGATGGTGTATTTGGGATGGACATGAAAGAGCAAGAAGCGCAGGCTGATGAAAGAGCCTGATGCGCAGGCTGGGATGCAGCTCATGGGTGCCCAACGCCTCAGCCCCTGCCTCGCCCCTTCTCACACAAGACCTGAATAGCAGCAGTGCCAGGGAGTCTCAGCTGCTCAGGGGACTTCGAGACCAGGCTGTGCACAGAGCCTCCTGCCCTAAAGTAGCTTTTTGCATGGCTTGGTGTGCAGCTATGGCTGGGCACCCCTGGACAGGCAGTGTCGGAAGGGTGGCTGAGTCAGCGGGGCAGCGAGGATGGCTCTGGGCAGTGAGGAGTGGAGTGTTCCATGTTTCTGCCTGCTTGGTGCAGCACAGCGCTGTGAGTGGCCTGCGAGCTCAGGGCCATGGACAGAGCAGCCTGCTTGCTTTCCCATCATGTCCATGTTCATGTGCCCTGCTCCATGAGCTTCTGGAGTCTGCCTGGACAGAGGCAGCACCAGACTGTCTTTGCCTGCCAGTACATGCATGCTTGAACCACTTCTGTGTCTTGGTGTAGAAATGAACAGTTGGCATAAGGGTCAAGGGTCATGGCTTGGTGACTAACCTTGGCAAGGTGCTGTTGCCCATACAGATGGGAGGCTGAGCTGGAACAGGGTGCTTATGGGGCACAGAAGAACAGAGAACAGTGTACCTTGGTGTGTGAAGGGTTTTTAGAGATAGCACCAAAAGTGCTTGATTTAACCAAGAGGCGATGGTTGATTCAGCACAGATGAGTGGAGAGACCTCTGGAAGAGCTTTATCCCATCACCTTTCATTCCTTGGCTGCTGACCTTTCAACAGCACACTTGGGAATCAGGGAGAGATTAGCACAGGTGGCTCTATCCAGTCTTTGCATGGTATGGGATTGTTTGTAGGTTTCCCAGAGACAACCAAACCAAGAGAGATACCGAGCAAAAGCAAAACCAAACCAAAAGAGACACCGAGCAAAAGCAAAACCAATGCCAAAGGCAGTATTATCCATGCTTTTAGACATGCTTTTAGATGCTCTGTGTCAGCCCAGGGCAGAGAACAGCAGCTACCATACACAGACTTTGAGCCACTTTGAGGTGACTTGATTCTGTGTGTGCATAAGGTGGATGTGGGCTCCTGGTTTATTGCTCTTTCTCCAAGGGCTCCTTAGTCCTGGGAAACCCCTGCCCAGGCCAGCTGTGAGGCTGTGTGCAAAGAGTCCTACCATGACAGATCCAGCAACCCTGTAAAAGGGTAAGTGACTTGCTCTGGCACTGCAGGCTTTGGGTATCTCTTGGGAATGAGGAACTGTTGTGGAGTTGTGGTAGGTTTTGGACCTAATTGAGGGAGGAGACATGGGGAGAACAACAGCTTTTACTGGATCAGATGTTACGGGTGGAGAAAAACAAGTGAACTTTTGTCTATATATGTCCTCCTGAGGGGTGCCTGAATCCTTGCCTGTTTTTTCTGCCCATATCTGCCGGTCCAATGAAAGCTGGTACTGGCCCCTTCGAAACTTGCTGTGGGAGCCGAAAGGCAGTTTGAAAAACCAAACTGGAGCAACAATGTGTAATTGTCTGTAATCAGAGACAATGTTCACTCAGCTCAGTTTTTCAGTCAAGCAGGATAAACGCTGACATGTTTCCCACAGCTGAATTCAACTTTTGGCAACAGAATGTGGCAAAGCAAAGAGCACCTTACAGTGTCTATGACTGGTACTGCTAAAGCTGCTCGTGCACTGGTCTTCTCCTCATCTCTGCTTGACTGAGTACAGGGTGGCATGCTGTAAAGTGCTGCTTCCAAGAGCATGCAGTGGAGAGTGCCTCGAGGCAACAGCTCTCGGTTTATATTTGACCAACAGCGATGTCACCTTCTGCTGTTCCTAGGCAGACTAGGGGGCATCTCGGCCAGAGGAAGAGAGGAGGAAGGAGACCAGAAATGAGAGACGCAGGAGGAATCCAGACAGAGAGAGTTCGGCTCAGCGGAGCTAAGATCTTCTTGGCTTGGCAGATGCCTGACCTGCCAGGGGATGGTCAGCATGCGCAGAATGAGGACGCCTGCAAGCACTCACACTGTCTGGCCCGGCAGCAAGGAGGTGACCTTGACAGACTGCTCCAAGTGCCAGGGTAGCCGGAGGCAGGAGGGCAATTGGAACCATGTCAAAGAGCATGGATCACTCCAGAGGGAGAAGGAAGCATGAGCCATAGCAACTGAACTTGTTTATAACTTGTGTTTCTTGGTATGTGGGTGACAGGAAGGCAGGAGGTGTCTGAGGCAAGGAGCTCCTGCTGGCACACAACAGTATCTGGTTTAGCAAATTAGCCTCCTTGTTGCCTAAAATACTCTCACACGTATATGCTTTACTATCATCTCTTGTCATTAGAAATACACTAATAGATACAGATGATATAGATGTGTAGATATACAGATGATATAGATATAGATATAGATATAGATATAGATATAGATATAGATATAGATATAGATATAGATATATAGATAAGTCAGTCACTTGCACTGTACTCTGGGCGGCATCCAGTCACATTTCTGTCTTACTCTTTGTTGTTCCCAGTGCTCTGCAGCCAGTCTTCAGTGCGCGGGTGCCTGCATCTACTTTCCCTGGGGTTAACATGTTGAAAGCCTAGGAGTTGCAGACTCTAATTTCCATCCAAAAGACTGTGATGAAAACCTGGAGGGGAGTAAAATCCAGGTTGCATTGCAGCAGTACAATTTCAGCTGTATGTTGCAAAGGTGATTTAAAGCTATCTCACCTCTCAGAAAAAAAGGTGCTCAAAGATAAACCATACCTTAAAACCAGAACTAAGGACTTCTAGAAGAAAAAATATTCTCTAAGTTCTACTTTAGTATAGCTGGATGTGCAGCTTGTTCTAAACACCAGGATTCTTTTAAGTGCACTCATGAGTAAAAACCACTTCTTTCATCCCTGGGACAACAGGGCAATAAATGGGAACATCTCTCCAGGGCCCTCCATAATCTGGAGCAGCATTACTCAACCTGTAAGCCAGACAGCATTAGGCCAAGCAACATGCAGAAAAGAAAAATGGAGGGAAATAAAAAAAAAAAAA